>CM056601.1:4950725-5313225 GCA_029721355.1 Tegillarca granosa | reverse complement strand
CAAATAATTCTTTTAAAGAATATTTATTTTAACTGATTTATTTTGTTGACAACAAACTTACAGAATTAATGGCATAGCTTCTCCTGCTGTCTGAAATAGGTTCATAGATTTTAGCTGTAACCATACAAGCACCACATCCACCTTCATTACACATGTGCTTGGTTCCCACGGAAACACGAGACTGTCTCAAGAATGTGTTAAGAGATGTTGAGGCACTGTATTCACTTCCCACTAAAAATCAAGTTCAACATAAATTACGAAGTATAGAAACAAAAAGTTTAATTACTTGAATGCTATTATCTTGAATAAATATCACTGCTATCTCAAAATCAATATCTTGCCTGTACAGTTTTACTTTGTTGCTGTTCTGAATTTGAAAACTTAAATTTCTGGGTAAGTTAAGGATTGAATAGTTTATTGAAACGAGATTTTCACATCCCAGTAAAGAATATTAAACTTATATCTGAATGTCACAAGCTATAGGTGAAGTGTGTTAAATTCTGACCTTTTCATTTGCTAAGTGCAATGTTCAAGGAGGGTTCTTTAGCTTGCCATGCCTACCATGACTGGAGTCATTGATTTTTAAGGTCCTTGATTTTGATTAGGGTGTAAAACATCATTAATACACTCTAATATATATCAGCAAATAATTTTTACAAAAAATTATGAATTTCAGAACTGACGGAAGAAAAAGTTCTATAAGTGACAAAACTTACCTTTGTATTTCTTTCCATTAACAGTTAATGTGATCTCCGAGGCAAGCCCTGATGTAGCACGGAACTTGAAAAAATGTCCACAGTTCTCACAATTGGCTGCATATACTCCATTTGTCAGCTGATTTTTATTTGGAATATGACTAAAAAAAACATACAAGAAATCAATAACTAAAGGCTATTAAAAATTTAAATGTCTACATTTAACTTAATTACAAAATATACAGTAAAGTCACAAAAATTCATGGGGATTATATTTTGATATTTTTGTAGGTTTTTTAAAAACCATGAAATTTAATTTCAATGAATATTTTTAACTACCAAGGCCACCAATGGGACTTTTTTTCATAAAACTCAATTCAACAAAATTTTCTCTTACCAATTTTTTTTTTTTGTTTTAATTGCAAAACCATGAAATTCTAACCCAAAAAATATTAATGATTCTACAATACTGTTAGTACTAACTAATTACCTGCACTTCTATTAAAGAAATCTTTGAATGATGTAAACTGACAAGATTTTATCACAGTTCTTCTGGTCCCTCTGAGGCGTTAGTTGGCTGACTAGTCTAAAGTGTGCACTGACGGATCACAGTGCCTCTTACAGGTGAAATAATCCAAACAGGTGTAAAGCATTTTCAGAACTGTCTTTTAAAAGTATGAATAAATTTATCAATATAATTTTTTTTATTCGTTTTAGTAATATAATCAAGTATTCAATTAAATATCACTATCAATTTCATTAAAACTGCCAGAAGACAAAAATATATCAAACCACTCTCGATAAATGATAGTGCATTCGTAATATTTACTGTGCCACAAATGTATAAAGCAGTTTTTATTCACCATATTTAAGGAGGCAGACAATTACTCTACCTGAAATACCCTGATGTCCAGAACCGAGAATAAAAAAAATTTACAATGCCACTCAACCATCATAAGCATTGTAATTTATTGAAAAAAGAGACCAAGTTAACCTAAATCTTAGAGACAGACAGATATGTAAAAATGGTAGCTATTTTTACACATGTTAAATTCTATTTATGCATATGCAAAAATCGATTTCTGCATATGTAAAATTACATTTTTGCATATGTAAAAATCCACTTTTAAATATGCAAAATTTGTCTTTTACATTTGCAAAATTCAATTTTTATATATGCAAAAATACAATTTTACAATGTAATTTACATGTAATTTTGGATATCTTCATATAATTTTACATAATATAATGTTAAAGTTGATTTATGGATATCCATAAAAAAACAAGAGGCCCAAAAGGACCTGTGGAGCTCAACTGACAAAAATGGTTCTTGTGCCTCCATTTATATAAACTCGGTACAGGGACTTGAGCTGATGTAAAATGCTAAATATAAAAGCTGTAGGCCTTACAGTTTCAGAAAAGAATATTTTTAAATTTGACTTCCCATATAAGTATATATAGATATATGCGCCCCTGGGAGGGACCAAAAATGGCCCAGAGGACTTTATTTGTACAAACCTGGTAAAGGACTTGAGCTTATTGTGGAGATTTACGCCTTACAGTTTTAAAGAAGATTTTTAAATTTGATTTCCCATATATGCATATGTAGATATATTGGCCCTTGGGTGGGACCAAAAATGGCCCAGGGGCCACCAATTGTACAAACCTGGTAAAGGGACTTGAGCTGATATTAAATGCCAAATATAAAAGCATTATGCCTTAAAGTTTCAGAGAGGAAAATTTTTAAACTTGATTTCCAATATATGCATATGCAGATATATGAACCCCTGGGGTGGGGCCAAAAATGGACCAGGGGCCACCATTTGTACAAACTTGGTAAAGGGCCTCAAGCTGATATTAACTGCCAAATATGAAAGCTTAAGGCTTCATGATTTCAGAGAAGAAGTTTTTCAAAGTTAATATCTCATTTTAAGCCATATATGCATATGCAGATATATAGACCCCTGGATATGGGCCGAAAAAAGACTGAGGGCCACCATTTGTACAAACTTGGTAAAGGGTCTCAAGATGATATTAACTGCCAAATATGAAAGCTCAAGGCTTCATGGTTTCAGAGAAGAAGATTTTCAAAGTTGATTTTCCACTATAAGCCATATATGCATATGCAGATATATGGACCCCTGGGGTGGGGCCAAAAATGGACTGGGGGCTACCATTTGTAAAATCTTGGAAAAGGGCCTCAAGATGATATTAACTGCCAAATATGAAAGCTTAAGGCTTCATGGTTTCAGAGAAGAAGATTTTCAAAGTTGATATCTCATTATAAGCCATATATGCATATGCAGATATATGGACCCCTGGGGTGGGGCCAAAAATAGACCGGGGGCCACCATTTGTACAAACTTGGTAAAGGGGCTCAAGCTGATATTAACTGCCAAATATGAAAGCTGAAGGCTTCATGGTTTCAGAGGAGAAGATTTTCAAAGTTGATATCTCATTATAAGCCTTATTTTCACTTTTTACGAAGTATGACAGAAAAACGCTAAAAACGCGTAACCTAGTTTTTGACAGAATTTCATGAAATGTACAACCTATATGTTTAAGGGTGTCTAGAAGCTAAATATCACATCAGATTTTGCATATAACCTATGGTTTCAGAGAAGAAGCTTATTTTAGGTTTTTTGCATTCTAGATCGCTGTGACCTACTTTTGGTTGCCATGGAAACCAATTGTACAAATTTTCATCTACTTCTTCTAGGGATCATTCCTGCAAAGTTTTGTTAAAATTGGCCCAATAGTTTCTGAGTTTTTGCTGTTAACGGACGGATGGACGCATGCATGTACGCGCGCATCATGCCATAAGCTCATCTGGCTTTAGCCAGTTGAGCTAATTATGCGTATGCTAAAATAGTTAATAGATATATAAATGGTGCCTCATAGACAGGCACCGATATACACAATCTGATTGTTTTTTGTTTATTGTAAACAACATGACATACTTATTTATCATTGACCTAATAAACCTGTTACAGTTACACACTAACACTTTATCTTATTACTTTCTTAAATACTGCATTTATTATTCATTTATATTTATTTGGTTTAAATATCACGGTTTTGCAATTTAAATTCATTTGTTTCAGAAAAAATTTCATGAAATTGAGTACTTCGAAATAAATTACATTGGAAGCCTTGGTTATTAAAATTTTTCATTAACATTAAATTTTAAGGTTTCACTTACAAATGAAAATAGGGAAATTTAATCCCCAACAAAACAAACATTCATGAATTCACAGTGAATTATAATTACCGATAGAGTCTAATAAAATAAAGTTTTACAGCTAAATAAATTGCCTTTTGAATAGATTAATGGTGTGTAAGCTATATTCTTTTTCTGAAATCAAGGTGATCATTTCTTAGCTGGATGAGGAAACCAGAGTACATGGACAAAATTATCAACCTCCAACAAGCAAACAATCTTCCTGACAACAGCAACTACCTAAACAGTATTTGAATCTAAGGCTGTGAGAGCCACCAAGAAGTTCCATGAAAATGCACAGCAGCTTAATAATCAAATTTAAAGGCAACCATAATTTTTGGACTTATTTTATTTTCAGACACCCTAATTTTGAAATTTCAATATGTAATCTTTCTAAAATAAATTTTTGGACTCTCTATATTTTCAGACACCCTAATTTTGAAATTTCAATATGTAATCTTTCTAAAATAAATTTTTGGACTCTCTATATTTTCAGACACCCTAATTTTGAAATTTCAATATGTAATCTTTCTAAAATAAATTTTTGGACTCTCTATATTTTCAGACACCCTAATTTTGAAATTTCAATATGTAATCTTTCTAAAATAAATTTTTGGACTCTCTATATTTTCAGACACCCTAATTTTGAAATTTCAATATGTAATCTTTCTAAAATAAATTTTTGGACTCTCTATATTTTCAGACACCCTAATTTTGAAATTTCAATATGTAATCTTTCTAATATAAATTTTTGGACTCTCTATATTTTCAGACACCCTTATTTTGAAATTTTAATATGTAATCTTTCTAATATAATTTTTTGGACTCTCTATATTTTCAGACACTCTAATTTTAAATTTCAATAATTTTTAATTTATTTTAACTAACGACAACAATTTTATTGCCACTTGGATTTCGTTTGTAAATGCAAAAGACACATAAGTAAGCCTCAGGTCTGTATGGGTGTACCTAGACCATCCAATGCTTTAAAAATTTTGAAGCTTCAAATAAGCTGTCAAGCTGAAATCACTAAGGGTAAAAGTTTGCAGAATTGTTTTCTGGGCTTTATTTAAACTTAGCTTGAAGAACAATAGTCCAGATTGTTTCTAGTGAAATACAAACATTATTTTATTGCTATATTTTTACATATACAATATACATATGTAAATAAATATTGAAACCTGCACTAAGTATTTACATAATATTTACAGACATAAGATGTGTATATTACATAAGGTGTATCATTATTAAGAGGACAAAAACAGTTTGATTTTTTTTTTGTTTTTTTTATTGCAAACAACTTAAATTCTTGTCAAGGCATAAAGATAAAGATTGTAAGAAATAAAACAAGGGCATAGTCATAGATCTTAAGATTTTTCAACAGATTGGTACCATTCAGCTGCATTAAGTTTTGCAGTTTTCTGAATTTTTTTTGATTTTCTAAAAATATATATTTTTTAAATATTGATAACTTCTAATCATGATCTGTGAGATTCATTTTCTAAAATTTAATTCCTTTTAGCTGTTAATAAATGGAATCCTCTAACTGGTTGGTCAATGTTTATAACAATGATTAACTCCAAACTCCAAAAAATTGAAAGTGAAAAATGAGAAATTGTATTAATTGTCCATCATTATTATCCAGATGTATTCACAATGGTGTTATGTATCCATTTCTAAGGCACAAATGACGAATTCAATGAAGTTCTATGTTTAATTTATCAAAATTTTAAGATGTAACCATGTTCTAATATAAGATCCCACATGCTATATCTCACTGTGAAATTATTGTTATTTCTGTATTTATTCAAACTTTTATCATTGAACCAAATTTAACATTGTTCATAAGGAACACCATTAATTAGATCAGCACCGTTTTCATTTTTTATATTTTTAAGTTTCTAAGTTTTTAAGTTCCGAAAAATAACGTTATTTTAAGGAAATTTTTAAAAGTTTGTTAAAAATGGATTTCAGGCAAAGTTATAGATATGCATGAACTTGTATCAACCTCGCATGTAATAAAAACACAAATAAATAACCACACAAAAATCCTGACACTAGGACCCTGTGACTTTTAAGCGAAAATTCTGACCAAGGCTTAAAATCAAGATTTACTGCACAATAAATTACTTTGCTGTTGGAAGTTTTACCTGCATCTACAGACGGGACATTCGATGACACCTGCTAGAAACTTTGTTGTGTCCATTTTTCATCCGTTCCTTGTTATTCTCTCTCAGCTGTCGGCACATATTACACAACAAAGTCATGTGATGAAAAATTACGTATATTAACAGAACAATTGCTAAAATTCCGAGAATATCCGAAAACACTCTAAAACCATAGATCACGTGACATCCTATCCGAAAACGAAAGTAGGTCACCTGACTAAAGTGTTAATAACCAATACAATTGCTTGTGAAATTTTCGGATAGATTGTGAAATACTCGAGATTATAAATAGGGACAAATACAGCGATATCAAAACAGTTATATTCAACTTCAACGCTTATGTAAAGCATACGTTTTATATTTTCTGCCGAAATGTTCTAAATAATTATGTATTAAACTATTTTCAAATTGAAAAATCATGGGAAGGATTTAGGTAAGTTTTAATAATAATAACTATAATAAAAATAATAAATCATAATACCATGACGACAACAACAATGATAATATAATGAGTTAATTAACCAAGGTGTTTCTTATTATTGTCTTGTGTGTAGAGCTAATTCGATAGTCCAGAAGTAGCTCCCCCATAGAAAATAATAACAAAATAAAAGGAAATTTATATGTTTTCGTAATGAATATGCAAAACTGTTTAAATGTAGAGATTGTTGGTTTATTGATCGGTTTATATTAGATTAAAAATTCTATTTATATACCACTAGTTGTGTAAATTGTGTGGGGCTGTGTCTAGATAATTCATTAGTTGGACACAACTCCATTGTCCGGTCAAAAATGGGGACTTTTATAATCTGACAGTGGTCACAACATGACATTGTAATTTTCTTGCCTTGTTTTTTTTTTTCTTATTTGTTTTGTGTTGGTATTCGCTAAGTACGTGATTTCAATTACAAACTAATTTTTTCTCCAAGTTAAAAATATAGCAGAGAACTTCTCCAGATCTAGAATAATATGTCCAAAAGAAATTGAATATTGACAATATCTGAGATTACAATAATATCTTTACTGACATGTGCTACTTTTGAATATTTATGAAATAATGTATGACACTACTTTAATGGGGATTGTAATGGCAAATTTAATACATAAAGGTAACTTATTTCTGAATAATTTTATTTATTAATATTTTTTTCAGGGCAATAAAATAATTGACAAAATAAATATGACAAGTAGAGAATACTGATATTGATGCCAAGAATGTGCCGCAATGGAAGTTTGGTATTGGAGGCACAATAATGGCCAGCTGACGTTTCCATTGGAACTGATGGATGGCACTTAAAATGATGGCAATGAGTATCCGGTGATTTTACCACTCATTTCCCATACTATAAAGGTATGGGCCGTTGATGACCATCGAAGCCGTCGTTGGTTTCTTCCAGAGCCGGGCCAAGACCCGGATCCCACTTAGTGATACATTTCTAGTTAACACCACCAAACCACAGCAAAACTCGCTCTTCGTTAGAAAACAAAAGAAAAAGAAAAACACTCATTTGGACAGACATCTTAACCATCAACATGGCTACCATCACGTGGACACTTTATTTTGTTTTCCGATCTGGGTTTCGTTATTTCTCAAAAACTCGTATTATTTCATCTGTTTTCAGTGGTGCCGTCACCCCTCAAGGGGTGGCGGTTTCCACTCCCACGACTGACTTTGCATCAACAAAAAGTGATCAAAAGATCAACCACGGCGATAAACGGCTTAAAAAAATCATTAATTGCACGGAAAATCAATATGACGCCCAAGAATCTTCATCTGAATGTAACACTCAGGTGAAAAGAACAGTTTCAACAACAGAAAATATCGATGAGACTACGCCAGCTAAAGAGGATGATTCGGAGACAAAAAACAGTGAACATACGAAAATTTTATTAAAAATTATGGAAAAAATGAAAATTAAAACCACGACAACTGAGTATCGGGAAAAGAAGTACCGAACCCAAGATGATTTCGGAACTTTTTGCAAAAATTTGTTTCTAAAAGATAGAAAAGGACAGTTTTATCTTATTATATGCGAAGAGGATACACAAGTAAATCTGAAGACTTTAAAACGCAAGTTAAACGCCTACAGGAACTTTTCTTTTGGTGCAACTGAAGATGTAAAGTCAATATTAAAACAAGTACCGGGGGCCGTCTCGCCATTTGCGATGCTTTGGGAAGAAACTCGCGACGTACGAGTCATCATTTCGAAAAATCTGGTTGGAGAGAAATACCTTAATTTTCATCCATTAGACCCTTCTTATACAACGAAAATTTCTTTCGAAGATCTGAGTAAATTTCTGTCTTTTCATAATCATAAACTAGAAGTGTTAGATCTCTGAAGGCTTTATGTCATAAAATTAAAGATAATAATTAATATTTGGTTTTTTGCTTGTAATTTATTCCTTATTTTAACAAGATTGTCTCGAATGGAAAACCGATGTAGTTTTGGTATGATGACCTCAAGTTGAATTTGCAGTAGCCTGTACCACCAGGGGAACGTCACGACACGTACGGGATAAGAAACAAGACAAAAAAAAAAATAAATACCACTTTTTTATCACAAAATTGAGACCACTAATTAAAGAAAACGTACATAAAATATGAAAAAAGTATATGTATGTGTGTATAAAGTGGTACAAGTATCCTTACAATGTAACTTTATTTTGCAGCCTGGTGGTTCAGTCCTAGAGCGGTCCACCTTAAAACAAGATGCCAAAATTTTACTCTGACAAACATAAAATTAAGCGTGACTAAAGCGTGGACTTGGTATCTGAGCGCTTCTCGACTTCTAGATTCCCACTAGGGGGAAATTTCTGAAAAGGTTGTCAGTTTGCTTGACGAAGGCCGGCGGTTTACTCTTGGCAGTCCCAGAACTTTCCGCCTCGATTCTTATACAAGGGAAAGAATCTTAACTGGGCGTCATTTCCATTAAAAGTCTAGTTTTTGAAGCGGATATAATAAGGTTTAGTTAGCATTTTTCCTAAGCCAAGTGCTACACGGAATCTGAATAATATGAAGCCATATTGTAATGTCCAAAGGGCTACGCCACCTTTGTAAGACTTCTTTGTCACCTTTACACGTCATTTGATATATTAATATAATCAATTCCGAAAACGAAACATTGCCATGTCACGGAAATACGAAACAATTTTTCCGGAAACTTTTTTACAAATGAAATAATGATCCATGTGTTTAAAACAGGAAATTTTTCTGCGTTAGGTTGCTGTTGATCAAATAAAAACAGACGACATGATATGATACAACCTAAACTTCCGGAACAACAGTTAAATGGAGGAAGAAAACGTACCACTTGGTTCGAATCCCACTTGAGCAGATCCAAGTGTGAGAAAGTGTGCTTGCCGAAGGTTGGTGGTTTTCTCAGAGTATTCCGATTTCTTGCACCTTCCTAGAACTGACCACCTCGATATAAGAGAAAGAATCGCGAAAAGGGCGTCAAACACCATAACTACCGAGAAAGCTTCGATGAATGTACCTTTGGTGATAAAACGTGGATTTCTCATCGAAATGCAGAAACCAAAATGAGTCCAGGCAATGAAAGTACCTAGTCTGAATTCCATCTGATTCTAACACTCTATGCTTGGCAGATATGTGTAGGAACCCTACAAATAGCCGCCAGGCATAACGTGTTATTGTCAGAGGAAATTCGGACAATGAAAGCATCATGGCCCACTTCCGCCAAAGAAATTGGAACCTAGGATCTGTCCTGAGTGGGACTCGAACCCAGGCGATGAGAGGCGCTGTGTTCCGTAAGGGCACGCTTTAGACCACTCGGCCACCGAAGCTCTGCTATTAAAAGGGAAAGTTAACCAAAGTGTGTTTGCTCTTCAAGACAGTGCTCTTTGGTGCAAATGATGGTATACGCGAATGGAAATTTAGAAAACCAAATCAACCAACCTAAAAGTCCAGATATGACTATCAATTGTTTTTATTATACATGTATCATTATTAAAAAAAAAAAAATTAAAAAAATAATAAAAAAAGGACTAAGTGCGCAAGTTTTGACATCTCTTCGTGTATATAACTGCTGGATGTGTAATTTCTGTAATACTTCAGTTCTAGCAGGTATATTTATGTGTAAACTGGTGTCCTTAAGTATCACAGAAAATTTACCTAGCATACATAAAAAATTTACATAGCATACATCATATTAAATTTCTATTGATCTGAAACAGAGTTCGCGGTTTATATGAAGCTCCTTAAAGCGGCCAACATTTGTATCTCTTTCTACTTTGCGACATAAAGAGCTAGACACAGACACTGTTTCGCACCTTGCTAATCCCAATACAAGTTCAAATGAATGAAAATATTTTGAAAAAAAACACTGTTTTTATTTAATTTCCGATTACAGTATTACACCTACAGTTTAAGTACTAGCATCCTCTTGCATGAGATTATAACGTGGTTTTAAGATAATGAAATCGGGCTAATCTTTGATCAATATTTATTGCTTTAAAATAAAGATATCGAGGTCAGAGAAATGCAATAAATACCTTTGAAACTAAAAACAATGACTAAATTTTGCAGTTTATGCTTCATAAAGGTAAATGTGGTTTATCACCAACGCCGCCTGCTAAATCATACACCTTCAATGCAACTTCAACAGCAAGTTTATCCGCATTTTGTTGCGTGTCTGCTTCCGCATAGATCCGGACAACGTCCTCTGTTCCAGAAGGCCTAACAAAGGACCTCCCATTTGGAACTTTGGAAACAAGATTATCAACATTTTCCTGTAAACCTGCTGGTTTAACTGCTCTGCGTTCAGCATCTGTTGTCTCAATAACGGTTCTATCTTGGACCTTCACTTTTAGTTGTCTATTTGGAAGATCGGTATACATTTTGTCCCAGTTTTCAATGTCTAAATCTTGCGTACCTAAAACAATTTCCACCAAAAGCATATCAGATATAGCATCTCCGACAGTTTGGTTGATGAGGTTTATGGCAATACACAACTCACTGGCAGATTTCCTTTGTTTGTCGGTTAGGTTCACATCCGAAGCAGCTGATCTAATCTTTTCTGTGACTGCATCACTAAAAAGTACTGTTCCATGTCCATTTGCTTCAAAATACACTCCGATATCAAACTGCAACGCTCTTGCGTGTAAATGTTTAACACCTGTAGGAACACACACCACCGGTACCTGCAAAGTCTGCGTTATAAAATCCGTTGAACTACCATTGGCATAAGCTGTCTGGACCAAGCCAAGGTTGACGGTCAAGCCTGACTCACTGACAAGTGTTTGGAGGTAACTAGCCACCAATGAAGCAATTTTGTCACCATCTAATAAATGGAATGTTCCTCCATTGTCTACATAATAGTATACTATCCTATCAGCGTCGCCATCAAAAGAAGCGTACTTTGAGCCTGCTTTAAGAGTTAATCCATTTGGAGCTTTTTGTTGAACTTTTACATAATCGGCTCCACAAAGGTAGTTAAGACGACCGTTTGTTCCATCGTTGTGAATTTCAATGTTTAAACTATCTTTTAAATAAGTCTTCAGAAATTTAGCTTTTTCTGCTCCGATGCCATTTGCTGCATCAACGACTACTGTGTTTTGGTATTTCTGAGTCTGCCCCTGAATTTGTCTTAGCTTAATAAAAGCTAAGGATAATTTCTGGTAATAACCTTCCTCGGTCGAGGTACCATAACAATTGTCAGTGTTCTTGCACCTTACCATGTAATGTAACTGTGGTGTCGTTAACTTTCCAAAGTTGCACAGTGATCCCCCAGCTGCTTCAATACCATCTCTGACTGCTTCCGATAACGGTATGCTGCTTGGTCTTGTATCATAAGCACAAAATATCACTGGTGACGTGCCACTGTTAAGATCAATTTGTTCTTTAGAAGCTATCTTTTTCACTGTAATCATTAATTCACTGTCATTCACATTTGCAAGCTCTGTTGCATACTTTTCCCATGCTGACTCTAACATTTCGCCCATTGGGTCAACCAGCTTGATTCCGTTGTCTTCTTCCGGGTTATGTGAAGCCGTTATCATGACACCGATTGTTGCTCCCTTCAACTTTGCACGTAAAACTGCCAAAATTCCCATTCTGTACATAACATGATCAAGCTCGCTTCCCTTTGTTCTAAAGCCCGCAGTGCCATACTGAATAAATTTAGTACCAGTGCGAGGATGTAAACGATTCGCAACTTCTTCAATTCTTTCCATTTTTTGACGTGACAGTCACTATTTCTCACTGTACTTGCAACGTGGTTAGTTTAACCTGAATAACCCCACCCTCTTAGTAAACAAACTTTAGCGCACCTTGTGGTCAAGGGAGATAATTTTAAAATATCTATTTTTAACAAAGGGAAATCCAGAAAAATACTACTCTAGTATTATTTTATGTCTGTATTTCTGGGGTTGAATTTTAAAGTTACATATAAAATACGTTTATTACAAAGTTGTTAAATTATGTTAATTGAGTTCCACATGATTCTACTTTCGAAATCAATTATATTCGTTTCGGAAATAAATATGTCGTATTCTTGTAAATAACCGGAAATTATTTTATAATTATCGCCCTTATATCATGTTCGAGGTCTCAAAAATCACACTAAACTCATGCGGTTTCTTCAATGTAAAAAGCGTTATGACAGACCATTGTTGTGTACGAGGAACGTGGTAAGGATCGAGAGTTTCATGTCCAAAAGATGCAGTTTCGTGTTTTAATCCTTGAATGGAAATCACGCCTCTGTTGCGTGGTTGTACAATTATAATTTCACTGAAATCATAATTTCAAAATGATGGTATACAATTACATCAGTGTTGAGAGATGGTATATATCGATAATAATTGACATTTATACGATTATGAGACACATTCTGTTTCTTCGACGGAGGAAGAAACAATTTTCAAGTGGGGAATTGCCAAAAAAAAAAAAAAAAAAAAAAAAAAAAAAAAAAAAAAAATTATTTGTTCTAAACAACAGATTAATATTAGACTTGTATACCTGTCAAGTCACATGCATTGTGCTTGTACCACAGGCATTTTTGCTACCCATACGCTCAAATGCTAAGCTTAAATTTACAAACACACCCATTGTCATTCTTTCTAGGAAATCAAATCTGACAACATATATCTATCATCATAAGTTTGTTTACTAATTCAGCAGCTGGCACTAAACTTGTATATATCCTTATATTACATACCTACCCAGTAATGTTCTGGTTTCTTCTTTTTTCTTTTTTTGTTTTTTTTAATGTTTTTTTTCTTGAAAATCATGCACCAGTGGTTCTATTACAGATGATATGATGTCTCAAATTGTAGGAAAATACATAATTTTACATAATAAGATTTTTCCTAAAGATGTTCCTTAGGAACCTAAAAGTTAAACTCCTTTCTATATATAAGTTAAAAAATTAAGTAAAAATTTTAATGTTGCTTCTGACAATTATTTTGTTGATAGAGAACTCTTGGTGAATTAAAAAAGAAATAAGTATAATAAAAAAAAATGAAATAAATAGTAAAATAAACATAATAAATAAATAAATAAATGAATTAAAAATTTAAATTAAAAATAAATAAATAAAATAAGCAGAATGCTAGAGTTTGACATCAGAATATACAAACATTAAAATTGGCTTCTGACAAAATTTTTTTTTAACCCAAATCTGAATACTGGATTTACCAATTAAAATTCCGACCAAAATATGAATCGGTTTTCTATTAAAATTTTACAACTTGACCGGACAGTTCTCGGGGTTTTTCGTTACATAAAACATGACTTCCTCGACAAACAAAAAGCTTAAAATAAGACTTTCATCTTTTAAACCATTTTATTTTGCATATAATGTCTCAAATGTATTTAGGCTTGTCTGGTAAACTTTTTAAATAAAATGACAACATAGAAATTACATTTGGTAAAAACAGTGCTTTTGTACGAAAAAACCCGAAAATTCAGAGGTTTTGTCCCCCGTCATTGTAATATCTAAATAGGAAAATGATTCACGATGACTCGGAACATTTAATTGGCAAATGGTCTATTGATCATCATGAAATCTTCTGTACATTTTAATGCATTGAGAGCAATGTCTGTTTATTTCCTTTAGCCTAATTGTTGTGCTGTATTGTAAGTGTGAAACAAAGATGATTACAGCATACCATGAATGTTTTGAAGCTTTCATGAACAACTCCATGTAACAATGTGTTATAAGCATTTTAGTAAAAACATTTTCTTTATGATGCTATGTTATTATAAGCATTTTAGTAAAAATAACTTTCTTCATGAAATGTATATTTATAGATTTGCAACTGAAGTTGACCAGTTAAAGAGATAGATCCAGTAATACCAACATATTTATCACCATGGCAACTAGGAGATCTAGGTTACAGATAAAACCAAATCTTGGTCCTAAAGGGGTCACAAAACCTCAGGGACCTACAACTAAATCCTCTACCCCTGTAGATACCACAGTAAAGATAGACTCAAACAAAAGTGTTGAAAATTCTGCTAAATTAGAAAGTGTGGGAATTGAAGTAACAGCTAAAATCCCAGAAGAAATGCCAAAACAACTGACTAATATAGTATCGGATAATGAAACTGCACAAAAAGTAAATGACAATAGTAGTGAATCAAAGGTCGTTGGTGATAATAATAAAGCTGGGAGTACAACAGAACCTAGCAATATAGAATGCACCAAGACAGAACCAGTGTTCACATTATCAAAAAATCAGGACAAGTTATCAACATCAAAGACAAGCTCAGATGATACAACTGAAGAAAAAACTGTAGAGTTGCCTGCAAAGAAACTGCCATCAATTAGGAACAGATTACCTAAAGCTAAACCAAATATACCTTCCAGGTACCTATAAATAAATAAATAAATAAAAAAAAAAAAAAAAAAAATATATATATATATATATATATATATATATATATATATATATATATATATATATATATATTATATTTGACTTATTTTATATTTTTTTTAATTACTATTTTGTAAACCCCTACAGTATTAACCATATTCTCACTTTTGTTTTGTTTTTTTTTTTTCAAATAGCATGAATCTGTTGCATCATAACAAACTTCAGTTTCATTAGACAATTTATTTATTTTATTTATACACACACACACACACACACACACACACACACACACACACACACACACACACACACACACACCATTAATGTGTAATTTGTTTATTTGTAGATCTGGATCTGTAAGGTTACAGTCCAACAGTAGTACTAATGATATTAGACAACAGGAAAGTCGACACATGTTAGATAACTCAAGGTTTGTTTCTGGTCTTATAAAGTAAAGTCCTTCTAATAACTTTACATCTGGTATCTGTGAAGCACTAGTTTATGAATTCATTAAAATTTGGTTTTGACTAACCTATCAAAAAGGGGAAATTAAATTACCTGAAAACAATTGTGATTTTACAGTACAGGTATTAATTAAAATTGATACCGTGCATACAGATTTAAGGCTGAGATGGTTAAAGCAAGGATACCAGCTGACAGATTAGTTTTTAATTTGTAAAGTAACAGTTTGAAATGAAGAGTCACCTGACTGTTCTGTATTTTGTTGCTTTTCTTGCCTTTGCTTTTGTTAACTCATATAAAACTCTTCCTTTGAAATTAAAGCTTGTCCACAAATTAGACTTTGGTTAATTAAAATTTTAAACTTATTTTGGACTGTGTTCTGTGGGTGTCATATCTAATCATTTTGTTACTTTATATATAGATAACATGTATTTTTACTTATGTTATAAAAATTACATGTATTTTTATGATAGTGAAATTGAAAAGAAAACTGATGATAGTAGTAAAAATCAACAAAAGTCTTTAAATACAGAAAGAGAAACTAACAAGGATCAACCTGCTCCAAATAAAGATACAGAGATTCAGAATATATCTGTCAAATCAGATTTGTTGGGTGATTCTAAAGGAAGCCAAGAAAATACTCAGAAGGATCAGCAAAAAGCAATGGGAAATGTACCAGAAATAGTAGTACAACCACCTGCAGTAGAACAAGTGCAACCATTGATGGCATCAATGAATGTTACTTCAACGCCAGAGAAAAGACCCACAGAGGTAGATATGAGTCTAATTCTGTCTGACTCCTCATAAACCTATTTAATACTTGTGTTTTTTTTAACACAGAATGGCACTTGAGCAGGTTTTTGTTTTTACAAATGAGAAAATAAATCTTTATTCATTTAATTTTCTGTTGTGGGTGAAAACTTAGTACAAGACAGGAAACTCTGCAACCCAGGTGATAACAAATTATAACATTAATGGTAATCATGTTTAACACTGAGAGTACATAGCCACACTTATTAGGGTTGGGGTTTATTTTGGTGTTCTAAGAGTGGAGTGTAGTTTGTTGCTGTGTGGAGGAGTGGAGTGGAGTAATGGTGTTTTACACCCCAGTCAAGATTCTTTAACTTATTCCGAGGCGGTCATTTCTGGGATGGTAGAGGAAACCAGAGTGCCCAGAGAAAACCAACCACCTTCGGCAAGCAAACTGACAAACTTTCTCACACTAGGATCTGCCCCTAGTGGGATTTGAACCCAGGCGGTGAAAGGCTCTCTATGAGTGAGGATGTAGTTTGTTGCTCTGTCAATGGAGATGTATTGTATTGTTATGTAACATAGTCGTCATATCTTCTCTCTAAAGATTTTCTTTTGTAATTTTTGTTTCATTTTATTTCTAGGTTACTTCTTCACCTCTGAAGCCATTACTTATCAGAAACAGATTACCTAAAGCCAAGCCTAATCTAACTGATCTTACCAGAAATAGAAGGTAAGTTTGAGAGAGAGAGAGAGAGAGAGAGAGAGAGAGAGAGAGAGAGAGAGAGAGAGAGAGAGAGAGAGAGAAAAAACTAATGATGTTGAACAATTCAGCCAAGATTTTTTCACTTATAATGAGGACATTAGTTATGGGAGGAAACTGGAGAAAACCAGCTATCTTTTCAAGCAGGCTGATAAACTTTCTTACAGGAAGATCAGCCTGGATCAGGATTCTAATCTAGGCATTGAGATTATTGAGAAGTACTGTGATCAGTAACGACACACCTAGAACACTTGGCCACTGAGGTCTGTAAGGGCACACCTAGAACACTTGGACACTGAGGCTTACTTTTGAACCATTTGAGTTTTATCATTGCCACATATTTATTTTCAACAAATTTGATTGCTGTGTATAGTGCTGTTATAAATGGATAAAATACAGGTCAAGTTTGAATTTGGTTATTTTGTGCTACATACATGTATTTATTTTCAACAAATTTGATTGCTGTGTATAGTGCTGTTATAAATGGATAACATACAGGTCAAGTTTGAATTTGGTTATTTGTGCTACATATTTATTTTCAACAAATTTGATTGCTGTGTATAGTGCTGTTATAAATGGATAAAATACAGGTCAAGTTTGAATTTGGTTATTTTGTGCTACATATTTATTTTCAACAAATTTGATTGCTGTGTATAGTGCTGTTATAAATGGATAAAATACAGGTCAAGTTTGAATTTGGTTATTTTGTTCCTGGTTCTCTGAGATTTTTGCATTTTTAAATTGGCATATCTTTTACAGCTTATTTCACATGGTCAACTATGTTTTTGTTTTATGAGCAATAAGTCTTATGAACCTCTTGTTTTTAATGTGGAAAAAAAAACAATGAGGGAAAATTGTGCAAATATATTTCCAGTTAAAGATAATGCTAATGGGTTTTTATAGACTTGATAAGATAAAAAAAATTTTATGTTAAAATTTTTTATCAGTCTGATATGAATAATGTGTTTTAATTAGTTGATAATACATGTATATGTATGAATTAATTTTGTTTATTTATTTTTTCCAATTTTAGACTTACACCTACCTCACAAGGATTTCAACAATCCCCTCTTAAATCACCTTTGAAGTCACCAATGAAATTAGTCAGGCCATCCGCAAGGTATTACTTTGAAATATAAAAAATGCTTAATATACACAAATTAATATTCTTACCAGAAGGTTTGTTAAAAAGTTAAGAAAATTTCTAATAGGTTTGTCAGGCTGGAGAGTCAGAAATGTAGTTCAGTTGGTTACTCCATCTGTGGGAGGTCAGCATTTGAACCCCGATCTTGTGTGACATACATGTAAACTTGAAGGTCTGTAGTGATGGGTCCTTGAGAAGAGACAGTAAAAACTGTGACCTGTATCACTTTAGGTGTGGCTTGCTGAGGAATCTTCCCTGCACATTGCCATGACTGAACTGCAAAGGTAAATATTTTGTCACTTTACCTATAGCTGCTTGACATCTTGATATAAATGAAATATTCTTGACTGGGGGCTGAAACCCCATGCAACTGATCAGTTGTCAAGATAGAACTTATCTAACTTTGAATGACCCAAAGACTGCAGATTCAAGATTTCCCCTTAGTTCAATTGAGGTTTGTAAGAATTTTAAAAAATCTTTCAATTTGTATCTGGATATACATCTGGCACTTTATCATCAAGGAGTAGACCTTACCAATATTTACATCAATTTACTTTTTATAGGCTCAAATAAGTTAATTATTTTCAACCTTGCTCAAAATCATAAAAAAATTTTATGGAAAATTTCAATATACTTGAAATCTTCGTGTCAGTCAATATTCATGAAAGTCAACATGGGCATATATTCACATACTTTTAATTTTGTGTATTCTAGTGACTGCAAACAAATAATATTGACCCCTTATATTAGTGATAGTTTTATTTTCACTTCTAGCTTTACTCACGAATCAATGCTAAAATAAAAAGATTGTGAAAATTTTCCAATTTACAGTATATTTTTACAAACATAATGACACTTATAGTACAGTGAAACTTGTGAAAACCGGACCAGCTCCGTTCCTTGAAAAAAATCCGGTTTTCACAGGATCCGGTATATTAAGGTTATTCGCTAGAGTTCACTGCCCTTGATAATAAGTAGCAAATCCATTTGTTATCTCCCTTTGGGATGTGTAGCCATGGGTAACACATGTACATGTGGCTTATAAAACAATAAACTTAAAATACAACGTAAAGTGATAATTTAAAATTTTTTGGGAAGGTTGCTTGTATTTTAATGTTTTATTTATCTCAAATAAACTATCATGAAATGATAGACGGGTGGGATCAGACATCATCATTATGATGTATAATTGTCTCATTGAGATAATAAACTTGAAATACGACGTATATCATAAAGTTATTATGGTAAGTATTTAAGTTGTTTTTATTTCTATGCAATCAAATCGGCAAAAATGCAGGTGCGCTTTCCTCTGCAGGAGGATGTAGGTCAACATAACTAAGACTCAGCCAAAACATTAAATTGCTTGAATTTACTGACATGGCACATAATTGATGTTTGGTTTATGCCGATTAATGATAACAACTGCCATTACATTGTTAAGAAACTTGTTTTCCTTATTTTTCCATCATCTTACTGCTCAGAATGTTTTATCTATACAAAGCGCATTTCAGTTGTTCAATTAAGAGCCGAATTATTCCAGGATTCAAGGTCATCTTAACTGCAACTATCCTATTCAATTCTTTTCTTGACTGAAGTTTTGTGTAACCTCAGAACTTATTAAAATATCAATCTTGACTGAAATTTTGTCGATTTAAGATAGCGGAGAAAGTTGTGAATTATCGCTGTGATATCGAGTCATACCAGCAAAATGAACCAACAAAGATGTTCCTTTAAAAATTAACACGTTACAATCGAATACAAGCTAACCTCGATTTCGGTTGACTGATCTCTTTAATCCGATAATTATTGATTATTTGTGACACCTTTCACACGTGTTAATGTATACTAAAGCCATTTGATGACGGTAATAATTTGTATTTCTTACAATTTTGTTTTACTTAGAAGTTAAATGATGTTATTTATGATATCTGAAATTACTTTTACTTTTATTTGTAGTTAATGTTTTTATGATATCGGAAGTAACAGTCATTTTGTTACAAATTTGCAAGTTTAAAAAATTTCAATAAAATTCTTGGTTTCGGTTTCGGTTTATTTCATAATCAGAAAATCGAATCCGGTTTACAAAGGTGAAAATATATAGGTTTTTTATGATCCGGACAATGAAATGCGTCCGGTATCAGAATTCACAGGATCCGGTTTATTAAGGTTTCTATCATATAGAATAAAGAAGAGAGTAAATCGGGACAAGCACACACGTCCGGTTTTCACAGGATTCCAGTTTTTCCAGGGTCCGGTTTTCACAAGTTTCACTGTAGTTAAAAAATGTCTGATATTCCTTAACTAATTACTTGCATTTCTTTTATTTTATGATTTAAATCAGTCCATTGAAAGCAGTTAAAGATTTGAGCATGTTAGATAATGTTACTGAACCACCAGAAACATCATCAAAAGAAGTAAATGTAACAGCGCCACCTGCAGTTATCACACTGCCGTCTGCTCAAGATAAACATCCTCTAGTAGAACAGCAACAAGCTGAAAAACGAAACAGAACAATGAGTATCAGTGAGGTATGAACTTTTTTTTTCTTTTTTTACAACAGGTTAGAAACTGTTGGCTGTCAAAGATATAATTTTATTGAGAAATAACAGTATATGAAATCTTTGTCATATTTTAAGTAGAAGTTAAATATCTTTCTAAAATCATTGAAACAATGCTTATTTTGTAATTATTAACTATTGATTTTGAACTTTTAGTATTTTGTTGTTAAACAATTGATCAAAAATTAAATCAGAAATGTATATTTTATGTTTTAATGCACAATTGATTTTTACCATTGATTGAAAGATTATTTTTGAAAGTCCTGACTCATTGAATTCTAAAAATTACCATTTAGAATTATGATGTAGTTTAAGCAGGTTTACACCATCAAAAACTTTGGTCAAACTCTTTGATAGAAGAGCTTTGATCAAGATAATTTTTGATCAGAGGTAGAGTTGTCATATCAAAGTTGTGTGTCAAAGTTTACATTGCTCAATATCTCAGAAAAATTATAAGTTAAACATTAGAATTACTTGGAAGTCTTTTCTTTAAATTGTCTTCGTGATTAAGCTTTTATTTGGGTTACTGAACTATCTCACACAGTATGTTTTTTGAAGACTATTCCCTTAATTTACATGTATCTGAATTGTAATAATTTAATTCTATCAACTTTGATCAAAGTTTATTTCCAAACACTGTTCTAAGTGTCTTTGATCAAAGATGAATTTTTTTATAGTGTAAAGCTACTTTTAGATAGTGGTAAGAAAGTTTATTGAAAATGTATTAAACTACATTGTTCAAGTCAAGGTCACCATCAAAGATTATATAATACATGTACTTATGATTGATTGAATGTTGATAAACCTCTGATTAGTTGAAGATCAACAAACATATTGGTTGAAGGTTGACTAACTTATAATTAGTTGAAGGTTGACTAACTTATAATTAGTTGAAGGTTGGCTAACTTATAATTGGTTGAAAGTTGACTAACTTATAATTAGTTGAAGGTTGACTAACTTATAATTAGTTGACAGTTGACTAACTTATAATTAGTTGAAGAGTGACTAACTTATAATTAGTTGAAGGTTGACTAACTTATAATTAGTTGACGGTTGACTAACTTATAATTAGTTGATGATTGACTTACTTATAATTAGTGGAAGGTTGGCTTACTTAAAATTAGTTGATATTGGCTTACTTACAATAAGTTGAAGGTTGACAAACTAATAATTGGTTGAAAGTTGACAGACTTATATTATGTTGAAGGTGGACAAACTTATAATTAGTTGAAAGTTGACTAACTTAAAATTAGTTGAAGGTTGACTAACTTATAATTGCTTGAAGGTTGACTAACTTAAAATTAGTTGAAGGTTGACTAACTTATAATTGGTTGAAGGTTGACAGACTTGTAATTGGTTGAAAGTTGACTAACTTATTATTAGTTTAAAGTTGACTAACTTATAATTGATTGAAGGTTGACAAACTTATAATTAGTTAAAGGTTGACTAACTTATAATTCGTTGAAGGTTGACTAACTTATAATTGGTTGAAGATTGACAGACTTGTAATTGGTTGAAAGTTGACTAACTTATAATTAGTTGAATGTTGACTAACTTATAATTAGTTGAAGGTTGTAAAACTTCTTATTGGTTGATTTGGACAAACTTGTAATTGGTTGAAGTCTGTAACTCTTCTGTAATGTAAGTATAAAGTTAAGAAAAATTTTGCATATCAAGATACCTTAAACTTAAAGAAAATTCTTGGTATTTGGACTTTACATTTATTATATGTAGGCAGCTACAGTTAAACCTAGAATCAAACGTCCAAAAGTGATCCCTTCAGCAGATGCACCTGCTGACCGAACTAAGATGAAGATGGCTGAACTGATCTACTGGAACCCAAGCAGAAATCCAATGAAACAGAAAAATAATGAACCAAAGTAAGATTGTTGATATGGCATCGCTTATTTAAAATTGTAAAACTATTTATTCATACAATATTTATTCTCTGTACAGAAATAATACATGTAATACATTTGTGTCAAGATAAAATGTTTTCTGCCAAAAGAAAACAAGTGTCACTGCCGTAAAGTGTGACTGTCCTTTTACTACGAAATCCACACACACACACACACACACACACACACACACACACACACACACATGTCAAAATTGACTTTTGAATATGGTCCATTTGTCAATTATTTCAGGGATTTCCTGATCATTGATGCATGTATTATGCCAATATAATATGTGCAATCCATTTCATAAAACCTTTATTATTAATTCTATGATTTTAGAAATTAAATCTTTTTTCTTTCTGTCATGTTAAACATTTGCATTTTTATAAACATTTTGGAATTTCTAAAATATTAAATTTCTACAGTTTTCAATTCCAGTTATCTTTTCCTGCTTATGTTTTCACAGTTGAGAGTTTGTAGGTTTAATTCAAATGATTTTTTCAAAATTAGGTCAGAAAAATCCCAGCAAGTTAATAGTGTCCCTGATAATCTATTTTACAAAATACCAAATGTTCTTGATGTATACCTATATGTATTTTGATTATTATCTAGGCCATCAACTCCATTAAAATCCTTGCCAATGACAAAAACTAGAGATGACAACTCTGATGATGATATGGATGAAGAGAATTTGGATAAAGAAATGGACAAGAGCGAGGACATGCCAGCCCCACAGGTTAAAATAGGTCCAAATGGTGAAATTATTCTCAATGAAGCCAGGTTCTTATATTTTTAATTACATTTTTGAATTTTCGTACTATGGGCTGTTTATAGACTGATGACAATTTTTAATTAAGAGTATATATGGGTTGTTTTATTTTGAATGAACTTGATATGATTCTAAACAAGGGAAAACACTCTGTTTCAGTGATTCAGACTTATTCCTGTTTATAGTATAGATAGTAAAGATGATTCGACACAGGATTGAAAATGACATTAACAGTCTGTATTTAACATGAAATAAGTCATTATTAAATGTTAACTTAACTTATAGCATTACGGAAAAATTAAACTGTGACATTATTTGTTAGTGTAAACACTTGAATGGTTGTCATAGTGTGCACTAAAATAAACAGATCATAAACTTTTGCACAAAAATTGCACCAACTTGTGTGGAGATTAATCTTCAAGGTGATATATGTAAGAATTATAGGTTCTGTAGATATGGCTGGAAAACAGTTGGATGTGTCACAAAAACATTTAAACAACAGAAGCTTACATGTATATCAGTTTGTTGGGCATTTTATGGTATACTGATAATCTGTCCATCGTCAGTTTTTTGCTTGTGCATCTAAATACTTTTACCATTTTTTAACACTTTTACAAATGTTTTATAACAATACAAATTTCACCCATGGACAGACAGTGATGTGCATATTTTGATCCTCTAGGCAGTGCTTTTGTTTAATTTCGTTATATCTTATAATTTGTATATTACATTGTACATGTATTTACATGTCATCTATCTTAACTTGTTTATTTTACAGCTTGGTTATAGAGAATAAAGCTCCTACAATAGAAGAAGACAGCAGTATTATTGATGAAACGGACTCATTTGTAACTTACGGTAGCTTCAGAGAGAAAAGAACTCGAGCATTCTGGAGTGAAAAAGGTATGTAGGCTTTGAAAATTTTTTCCAATATATGGCTATAAAATCAGCTTTAATAAAACTAACCTGAAAGCTAGAAGTATTACAGATAAAATGGAGTCATTTCTGACATATAACTGAGTGAAACATTGAGTTACTTAGGAGCAGTCTTAGCCTCTTTAAACTCGCCACAATAAAAACAATAAAAAAAGAATTTTTTTTTTTACAAATTTACATGATAATACATGTGTGAAAATTGTTGATTTTTAACATTTACATTAACAGTTAACTGTATCACAAGTTTATACATTGAAATTTTATTTTTTACATTACAGAAACAGAAAAATTTTTCAAAGCTTTAAGTTACATTGGAACTGATTTTTCACTGATGAAGAAAGTATTTCCCCAAAGGACTCGTGTTGAACTTAAGGTACTAATAAATTTTATATTATATTTATATTTATAAATGTGTTTCACCATCCTGTGTAATCAAAACCTAAAAATGCTACACGTATGTTTAGTGGTAAAAGAGACGTAATGTGTATATGCAGGAACAGACCTTTGTCATCAGTATTCAGTTATAGCTACAAGGTTCAAAAAGTCACACAGATCAGAGTTAAATAGTGAACCAGTGTTGCTTTTAAAAGGGTGACAAATGTGTTGTACAGGTTTTTGGCAAGTTACATGGCTCCTTGTACCTTGTCAAAAAACCTGTAAAATTAATATTATTCCAAACAGAAACTTTTACAGTTTATTTAACATTTCATTACGTTGGTTTTTAAATCTCTCATTTTGTTTCAAACAGGGTGTTTTTATTTTGTTTGTTTTAACCTTTCAATACTCATCATATTTTTTACTATATTTAACCCAAAGAGAATATATTGGAATTTTTTTTCTTTAAAGTTCTGATTAGTTAACTTCATAAAGAACATTTTTTGCAGCGTAATTATTAAGTTCATACTGTATTAGTTAAAACTTGTGTGTTCCATTTCTTACCAGTCCAAAAATAAGTTTTGAAGATACATGTATTTAGTGTGTTTTCATTTAAAAAAAGCACTGTTAACAATGAGGAATATTAATAATACTGAGAAAAATAAACTTCGCTTGGATATAAATTCAGTCCTTTCATCCATTCATCCATCCATCTGTCCATCTGTCCATTCATCCACCAGTCCATCTATCCATCCATACAATCTAAGCAAATCATTTATTTTTATTTATTGCAGCAAAAATTCAGGAAAGAAGACAGAAAAAATAGACATTTAATAGAAAAGGCATTAAGTTAGTATATACATGTATACTAGTATTTATTTAAAATTTGCTCTTAGCCAGGTTTCTGAGATTTTATTAAAGGTGTATGCTGTAGAATCATCCATAAACATTTGTATTTTTACAGTATATAATGAAGAAGATAAAAATACTGGAAAGAAATAATTCTTTCTTGCAAGTTGGATTCAAAATACTGGAAGTTTATTCAGGGAATGTTTCTGGACAAAAATTTAAGTACATGAAAAAAAATTTATTTCTCATACAGTACCAATCATATATGTACATGTACATTTATAAATAACAAAATACATGCATTTTGCTTGATCGTGTTGATTATACAAGTATTTTAACAATTTATTTCAATTTTGTTTTTAGATGATAAAAAACCATTTAATCAGAAAATTATAGATGAAATGATGTTAGAATGCAATGCAGAAAAGGAAGCTAAGAAAACAAAGAAAGAGAAAGAAAAGGAGAAAAAAGATAAAAAGGAAAACACGGAAAATAAAGAGAAAAAGAAAAGTAAGTGGCTTTCTGTTTCTGACAATATGGAAGTTAGTCTCTGTCCTATAGATTCACCAGATTTGCTCTTTATTTTGACTTGTTTATCATTTATGACCACTGCAGTGGCTCAGTGATAGAATGGGAGGTTGTAGATTTAAACCCTAGCTAGGTCATATACAATGCTTTAGAATTTGAGATATTGTTTCCTAGCCTGGCACTTGGCATTAGGAGGATAGAATATTGACTGGTTAACCTGGTGCCAGGATAAAATCACAGGTTTACCTTGGATAATGAGATTTTGGGAGTTCTATGCTTGACTGCAACATACAGACTTGGTGAGCTAGCATCTTGTCAAAAGTGGCCCTGGTTGAAAATTAATACACAGCAGGACATAATACACATTTGCACATCTAGCACAAATACAAACTTATTTTTAGATTAATCCATAGTGATTAATAACCTTGCTCTAAAAACATTGCTGGTGCAATGTTTAACAACATACATTAACAACCAATAACTTGTCATGAAAAAATAGAATGATACACTTGTAGACAGCATGTTTACAGATTAGGGTTGTACAAAAAGAAACACTGATTTTATTTTTTTTTCACATACGTGTATTTTGAGTTGCAGTTTTAGTTTGTTGTCTGTTAGGAAAAAAAAATTGTTCAAAGGATCTAAAACCAGCCCTTAACAAGAGGTCCTTAATTTACATAATTATAACAAGGATCAACTGTACTGGCAGTAATTTCATAATATTGTATTGAATACTCTTATTAAGAAAAACGTAAAGTAGGAATAAACATTTTTATGTTATAGAAAGTTTGGGTAGAAATTACTACAAAGACGATGATGACGAAGAACAGATTAGTAGTAAAAACGAGAGAAGTAGGTCTGGTAGAACTGTCAAACGCAGATTTGATAGGTAAAATTAAACACTTTATAACACACACACACACACACACACACACACACACACACATAATTAACATTCAGGAGTTACCCAACAAAACCAGAATTGTGTCGGAGCAAATAATACCATAACCCCTACATTTGAAATTGCCAACACACAAACTTTGTGGTCTTGGCCTTCATTCAACCGGGAAAATTAAGTGATGTGTGACAGTTTCTTGATTGATGCAGGTTCAAAATTTTCTTTGGCATGTCTGATCAGATTTTAAATGCAACTAAAATATCATTTGAGTTATTCAAGCTCTCTTGTTTCCCTGCAATATTTTTTATTATAGAGATACCTTGTCTAAATCATGTCTTCAGAAATTTAAACTCTGGGGATTATTTAATTCAATTTTATAATTAAAGTTTTATGATTGATGAATTTTTTATGATTTTTACGATTAATAAACCAAGGACAATACATTTCAATACTGGTACACTGAGGAGTTAAATGCAGTAGCAATTATCAGTTAAAGCTGCATTAAGTTTTCCTAGGATAAAAATTAAAACAGAGTCGATCTAATAAAAGATGTTCCTAATGTTACATTAAGTTCAACGATAAAAGCTCTAATAAATACAGAAATAACAGTAATTTCCAAGCAAGATGCAGCTTGTAGGATCTAATTTTGGAACGTGGTTACGTCATAAAAAACCGGGTAATTTAAACACAACTTACAAAACTGTGAAATAGGATAAATTAAACACAAAATTTCATTAAATTTGTCATTTGTGACTTTGCATGGGATACTCAACACCATTGTGAATACATTTGGATATTAATAATGGACAATTAATACAATTTGTCAGGTTTCACCTTTGATTCATTTGAATTTCCGTTCATCTGTGCACATACTCCAAGCAAATAATTATCATCATTAAACATTGACCAACACGTTAGAGTATTCCGTTTATTTACAGCTAATAGGAATGAAATTTTAGAAAATGAATCTCATGGATCATGATTATAAGTTATCTAATTTTTAAAAAAATATATTTTAGAATAAAAAAAAATTCAGAAAATTGAAAAACTTAATGCAGCTTTAATTTACAGACTTTAGGGTCTTTGGAGTGGTGGGTGGTGGATTAGATAAATTTTTTAAAATTGTCTTTTAGAATGGATTAAAAATTATTTTTCTTTTTTTATATTGCCTTTTAAACTTTAAAATTTTTCCTCTGATATTTCAGTTCCTTTGTTGAGGATTTTGAAGATGAAGGAAAATATCCTGTTGCATCATGGGATGTTGAATCAGGTGATAAAGAAAAAGACAGAGGTGAAGTGGTAGATATTCTCATGAACATGAGAGAAGGAAAAGTGCCAAAGACTTCCGAAAGTAAATCTAGCAAAAAAAAGTGCAGTTCCACAGACAAGTACTTCTCAGGGAAACAATCAAGTACAGAATATTCAGGTATCAGGTTTATCAGATGGAGGTCCATTTATTTTGGTGTATTCTCAGCCAGGCCCAGATGCCGCTCCTGATGCAGAAACTGTGATCCATGTATATAAGTTACAGGGAGATATAGGAGATTTATCTGGGATTGTAGGAGGTACCAATAATAATTCTACTGATGGTGCGAATACTCAGAGTTCTTCTAATGGAAATAATGATGGAGTTGTTTGTGTTGAATATAAAACTAACCACATGGAACCAGGGTAGAACTAATGAATCTGATAATTTGAATAGTCAAAGTTTTGTTGATAATCACGACAATTATATTGAAAGTAGGACTGAAAACCAGTCAACCGTGGAAGTAGAAAATGAGATGTCATTTGTGCCATTTATCCCACCTCCTTGTCAAGCTCGACAAGGCACAATATCGCCTGTTCTTAGTCATCAGGTAGAAGAGTCTCATGCATTGGATGAAGATAATGTTGTGTATGTTTCTTATGGTGATGTTGGATACAATTCGGAGCTTGTTGAAGACACTTTACCATCTTCATCAGATTTTAACAAAACTGTCCAAGTAGAATACACAAATGAGAATAGTAGTTTGCAGAATTCTAGTCTAACACATCACGAAATCCCAGAGGAAAATATTAACTGTATTGATGTTCCAAAAACTGAAGGGGACAGTGACATGTCACAAGTAGATACGAATTGGAAAGGGTGTGGTGATGATGATGTTTCAGGAACGGAAAATCAGGATTCAGTGATGACCAGTTTGAGAGACAGTGATTTGACCTCAAGTTCAGAGGTCAGTTTAAGTTGATGTTAATGAGAAGCTATAATGACTTATCAGGAAAATATTTATAGTTTGATTACATGTATGTTGTATTTTTACAAATTTTTGTTTCTGCAACCCCACCTTAAAAATTTGGATATTGGAATTTAAATATTAGTGCAATAGCCATTGATGACAGGTAACTTTTGTTATGCTAAGTCAAAACCCATGGTATTATACAGTATTAAATTTTCACAGCATTTGATTACAAGTATAATTGACATATTTGTGGAAGAAATCAAATAAACACACATCCATGTATTTTTTCTGTTGAAAATTAAAGTTTTGATAACATTTTACAATAATTTAAAAGGAAATTAGATGCACAAGTTTATTGAATTTCAGGTGAATAAAATAGTACTTAAGTATGCATTTTTGATGGGGTTGACTTGAGTAATGTGATTTTACAACCAAGTTTATTCATTGTTCATTAAACATAGACTGGATTGGAGTAATTGTATCAA
The DNA here is from genome assembly GCA_029721355.1 of Tegillarca granosa. Classification (NCBI taxonomy): domain Eukaryota; kingdom Metazoa; phylum Mollusca; class Bivalvia; order Arcoida; family Arcidae; genus Tegillarca; species Tegillarca granosa. Next base: position 5,283,670 of record CM056601.1, on the reverse strand, counting down.
GAATCTTTTAAATTGCTGTATATTAAGGTCGGCTAAGTTTGATTATAGAAATCTGAATGCCTAAAAAACACTTATCTTTATCAACAACTCTCTTAGGATACAGTTGGAACTTAGGCGAGAGGAATTTATTAGGTAATTTTATTGTCTTCATTATGGAAATGTTCTTTCATGCATTTCTGGTGACACTGTTGTTATCCTCATCTATGTTGTTTTGGTTTTGTAGCTATCAAATACATCTGGCCCCAGTTTTTCAATCATTTACTCAACTGAGTGTACACTCAACTCAAATTTGGGAATATTTCAATGTCAATTTATAAGACATTACACAGTTAAAATTGAATATCTAATGTAATATTTAAATTGTTTAGTGTAGTTTTGTTGAACAAAACAAAACATTGTCTCATAAACTTTAATTTGTTTTAGAATATTGATGAGAGAAAAATGAGAACATTCAGCTGAGTGAATGATTGTGAAACTGGGGCCTGGTTTGTTTGAATCTAATATTGATGAATTGTTTGTTTTTATTAAGTGCTATTATTGTGTTTAGAACTATAAATTAATCATTCATGGACAGAGACTGGTCCAAATCATCAGAATCTTGATTAATTCGGATACTCTCTTATCTTCAATCAACTCCCTAAAGCTTTTAAGATACAGACTATATTCATATATAGTCATGTGACATCATGTGACATTATGACATTGAACAACTATTACCAGTTTCTTCCTATATACAGGGAAAAACTTTAAAAAATTATTACTTTGAAAACTATATATACATGTACATGTATTTATAAACCCTTATATTTATATACAATTAATTCCAGAAGAAATAGGAAAAGGGAACTTTTTTTAAATAAATGTAGTAAAGACCTATGACAGTCACTACAAAAAATCAAATTCAAAGATCAAAACAGGACATGTTTATGAAGACTTTAAATTAACATCTATAAGCAAATGAAAAAAATGTATTGTTTAGTGTCATACCAGCAATTTTTTGGCTGTTGAGACCAAATAAGTACATGTACATGTACCAGTGTAAGTAATTGATTCGTAAGCTTAAGTAACTATAACTACAAAAAGAAAATTACAAACGTACGTTGTTAATCTGTTATACCTCAACATGTGTAAATCAATACAGGATTTTTGAAAGATTGATGTTTTTTGTCTATTTTTTTTTTTAGTATTCACTTTCTTCTTGCACCTCAATGGTAGATCAGTTCAGGGTTTGAACCCAGGTCTGACCAAGACTTAAAAATTGGTATAAACTGTTCTTTCATCAAGCACTCAGCTTTTAAAAGTGAAAGTCACAGGGTCTTTGGAGAAGACCTTAAAAACTGATGCCCCATGTCAAGGCAGGCATGGCATGCTAAAGAACCTCCCTGCACATTGCCCTCAGTTCATTGCAAAAGTATAATTTCTGCCAATACATCTATAGCTGGTGATGTTTGGATATAAGTGAAATATTCTTGAATAGGACAGAAGACCCATTTAATCAATTAATCTTTTCCATAATATTGTCTAATGCTTGCTGAACTTGTTCAAATGAAGTTTAGAAACAATAAAAACCTGTATATTTAGATCATTCATCCTGAGTCTTAAGTCAAAAAACCTTACACACTCACATTGCCTTATGAAAACAGTCACTATTAAACTGTATAATTGACAAAGAAAAAGCATACATACATACATACTGTTGTACAAGCAACTAAAATTTCTATGTGTGCAATTAAAGAACAATAAAGCACAAAGTAGATTAGCTGGTTTTAGCTCAGTCGAGATGACTTCACTTTCATATTGAGATGGTCTTGGAGTGTAAGAAACTGGAACATCTGAAGGAAAACAACACACCTTTAACAAGTGAAATGGCAAAACTTTCTAGACAAGTATCTTTGAGAGTGGTAGTGAGAGACACTTACATGTTGTATCTATACCCCAGCTCTTAATAAAACTGGTTCACTACGGCCTCTGGCAAATGTCACGCTCTCTTTAAATCTACAATATCTCTACTATGCACAAATTTGAAAAAAAAAAAATTACTCAAGAACATGTATTTCCAATTTCTTCGTTTTTTAATTTGATGTATAATTCTCATTACAACAATAATGAATAACCCTAAAATGTCAACCAGTTAATATTTATGAAATATCTTCAATTCAGCACTTTTAAACGAGTTTTTATTATCTGACAAATCTCGGAACGATGATCCGATTACTGCTGGGCTGCTGCCTGTGATTGCATGATGTCTAACTGTCCTAAGCTGTCCTGTACTGTCTGAAGGTTATCTCGCCATTGTAAAAGATGTTGACGTAACATCTGCCATTGTGATTTTCCAAATGTACGATGGATTGTTGAGTTGATTAAAACTTTCTTCTGCATCTGATCAATCTTAGCTCGTACTGCCTTAGTTCTTAAAACTAGAAAACATAAATAAATAAATAATAAATAATAAATAAATAAATAAATAAATCATCTGTAAAGGAAAGTCTCTAGAATGTTGGAGTATTAAAACATATACCAAGTTATAGACATTAACAATGCAATCCAGACTGGAGTGGTGTTTTATTCCCTGTTCAAGATTTCTTTTAGTCAATTCTGAGTGGGTGGAAAAAAAGGAATACCAAGAAAAATTTACTCATCTTTGCCAAAAAAAAAAAAAAAAAAAAAAAGCATCCTAGGATATTTTATGATGAGATAGTCACAAGCACTGTGATTAAAAATCCGGGCTCTTCAAACAACTTGATTATTGAGGTACCCAATTTTTAAAAATTGAATGTACATGTACCTAGCCATTTGTAGAGATTCTTAAGTATGAGATCTTTGTTGACAATGCTTTAAATTTATAACATTTAAAATAAATTTGACGAATTTCTAACAATTTCATTGGTTGAAAAGCAAAAATACATTCATTTTTCAATGACTCAGAAATAAATTAGCCATGCCCACTCATGTACCAAAGTGTTTGATGGTACAAACTACTTTTAATGCACCTTGTTTTACCTTTTTTTAAAAGTTATTAAAAGCTTAAATTGCAAAAAGTTATCCTCTCATTTGATTTGCTTCACAAATTACAGTATGCACAGTGTCCATTCAGGTTATTTCTCAATGAACCAAATGAAAATCAGATTCAATGCTTTACAAAACTGTATTTCATCTTTTCTCAATTGGCATGTTTTATTAAATTGCATCATGATATATCTCACCATCTATGATGAAATCCTCAATTTCATTTTCTTCCAATTGCATTTCAGAATGAATTTTATCAAACTCAATTTCTTTTTTATTTTCTGCCATCTGCATAAATGTTAAAAGCCTCATTTTACTTAAATTCTGGTCATGTGACAAACCTAAAATATACAACAGAAAATAAAACATGAAATCTCAGTAAAAAGAACAAATATGGAAAAAAAAGTGAGTACAGTAAAACCTCAAAGTGAAGTCAACACAAAAGGAACCTAAAATGCTACCTTGATAAATGTACAAGAGTGGAGTGATCGTTACTGCACACCACAGTTGTCCGTATGCAGATACAGAAGATGAAGTATATGTAATGGTGTTTCCCATCACACTTGCAGTATTTGGCTTATATAAAGGCAGCTGGTTTAGGGACGGGAGGGAACAGGTATCTGGACAAAATCACTGACCTTTGACTAGCTTGACATACTTTCTGACAATAGGATCTGTTTGATTCGGACTTGTACCTAGGCAGTGATAGCTCTGCAATCTAAAAGCTGACACTTTAAACCATTAAATCAATAAAGTCCAGGCTAAAATTACATTTGGACTTCAAAAGCAAGTGGTGCTTATGTAGTAGAGGTATTGACATTTTGTATAGATCACTATCTTCAGTTGTAATGGAGAATTGAGATATTTATCAGAAAATGTAAATGTAGAGAAAATTTCAATATCTGAAATCCCCATACTTTGAATATCAATCTTTAAACAGAATTATTCTGTGTTAGTCAAAGATGTGCATCATGGTTCTTCAAATAACAACTAGTCTGATGTAAGTAAAGAAACCAACCTCTGAAAAGTTTAATAGTTCTACAAAAATTTAGAAAAATGTGTTGTCAGAAACCCAGTATCATAGACAACACTATTGACACTAATTAACATATAAAAATAAACAACAAATTACCTAGTGAGTTAACAAAATCAGTGTTGTTTTTATAGAACTGTTGGTATGCTGTTAATTTCTGTGACACAAATATTGTCAATAGCTGAAATAGAATAAAAAAATCAATAATAATCAATATTATATAAATATTCAATATAAATTAACTTTATTATTAATATTAAAAAAAAAGATTAATAATTATCATGAATCTGTTATTGATCAATATGATTAAAAGATTTTATATAAATCAACATTTCAAAATTTTTGAGTCACCCATAAAAACTTTCAATATTTGTGAATGTGAAATACTCTTTATTCAGATATGAATGTTCAAGGGCCAAAATGGTATCGACTGGTTTTAACAGTGACGGACACCTTGGATTCCCTTAAAATTTAATCTTGCATCACTGATTTTTAAAATCAATGGATAAAAACATTAAAATGAAATTTCTTTATGCTTCTATGTTATTAAAATAGAAAGAATGACCAACTAAATATTTCTATGCCAATATTAGCCTAGATTTCACAAATATTCTTCAAGATATTTTTTTTAACTTAAATCTGAAAAATTTTGGCAATTTCTATTGAACTTCAAAACAAAATATTTGACAATACTAGAATACTGCCACCCAAAGCTTCAAAATAATCACTTAAACTGCTGCATATCTTGAAAACTGGTGAAGTTATTTAGAATTTCAAGTTTGCCAGATTTAATGTTAAAAAAAAATATGTTAAGGAATGGGGGTGAGGTCATGTAATTTATCAACACAAGCAACATGACTTTGTACAACAAGAGAATAGCGTACTTTAAGTCAATCAAAAAATTTGAATTTTGAAATTTCAAATGGCTCTCCAAGAAATCGAGATCTTTACATTTAAACCAAGAGTCAATCTCTGCTACAAACTCCTTTGTACCATATTAGGAAAGGTAACAAATTTCATTTAACTCAAATGTATGGTTTAATATCATCTATGTTCAAGGGCCAAAATGGCATCCAATGGTTTTAACAGTGACAGACACCTTGGATTCCCTTACAAATTTAATCTTGCATCACTGATTTTTAAAATCAATGGACAAAAACATTAAAATGAAATTTTCTTGATGCATGTTCAACAAAAACAGACACTAGAAACTATTTCATTATTTATGTATTAAGTCTGATAATTTTAACTTAAACTGTTACAAATGTTCAAGGACCAAAATGGTATCCACTGGTTTTAACAGTGACGGACACCTTGGATTCCCTCGAGTTTGATCTTGCATCATTGATTTTTCACATCAATGGACAATACACTGAAAATTATATTTTCTTGATGCTTGTTAATCAAAATTAAGCTCTATTTCAACACTTCTGTACATATGCCAGATTATCTAAACTTGTAACCAAGTTAAAAAACCAAAAATGACTTGTGTTTTCAACAGGTGAGAACTTGTTTGATTCTTTAAAAGTTCTTGTTCTAAAATGAAATACTAGTATATTCAGGTTTCTAAAGTTAAAACATTTTTATTTTAAATTTATCTGCAAAGTTAGGCAACTTTTAAAACTAAAATTATTATTAAGAAATGTTTAAGGGCCAATCAGGTGTACAATAATCAGACATTGACATCTCTGATTTGGCTATTTATTGATTTTTCATATCAATGGAAAAACACAAGAGAAATGAAATTTTCATTAAGTGTCTAAAATAAAACTACAGTCTATTTCAGCACCCCTGCACTAATGTCTGATTACAAAGACTTAATTAGTTACAGATGTTCAAGACCAAAATGGTATCCACTGGTTTTAACAGTGACGGACACCTTGGATTCCCTCAAGTTTGATCTTGCATCATTGATTTTTCACATCAATGGACAATACACTGAAATGATATTTTCTTGATGCTTGTTAATCAAAATTAAGCTCTATTTCAACACTTCTGTACATATGCCAGATTATCTAAACTTGTAACCAAGTTAAAGAACCCAAAAATGACTTGTGTTTTCAACAGGTGAGGACTCGTTAGATTTTTTAAAAATTCTTGTTCTAAAATGAAATACTAGTATATTCAGGTTTCTAAAGTTAAAACATTTTTATTTTAAATTTATCTGCAAAGTTAGGCAACCTTTAAGACTAAAATTATTTTCAAGAAATTTTCAAGGGCCAATCAGATGTACAATAATCATACACTGACATCTCTGATTTGTCTATTTATTGATTTTTTTATATCAATGGAAAAAACACAGAGAAATGAAATTTTCGTTAAGTGTCCAAAATAAAACTACTGTCTATTTCAGCACCCCTGCACTAATGTCTGATTACATAGACTTAATTAATTACAGATGTTCAAGGGCCAAAATGGCATCCAATGGTTTTAACAGTGACGGACACCTTGGATTCCCTTACAAATTTAATCTTGCATCACTGATTTTTCAAATCAATGGACGAAAACATTAAAATGAAATTTTCTTGATGCTTGTTCTACAAAAACAGACACTATTTCATTATTTCTGTATTAATATCTGATTATTTTAACTTAAATTGTTACAAATGTTCAAGGGCCAAAATGGTATCCACTGGTTTTAACAGTGACGGACACCTTGGATTCCCTTAAGAGTTTGATATAGCATCACAGATTTTTCCTATCAACCAAAATTCATTGACATGAAAAAAAATTATCTTGATGCATTCTTTTAGAGATATCAATTGGAACTGTAAAACATAGTTCAGAAAATATCAGTGGAAAAAATGTTTCTTTTTTGTGATTAATTAGAGCAGTTATTGTAGTTAGGATGTAACTCTCTCTCTCCCCTTCATTCCTCCAAAAGTGTTTTGGAAAAGAACTAATAAACTTTATTTATAGTCAAAAGGAGAACAGCAAAAAGATGTACACATAACATTTTTTATACATGTGTGAAAGTAGGATACCAGGCTAAAACAAACGGAAAACCAGAATTGAAGACAGCCTCCCACAAAAGATCTTTGTGATTAGGTAAACACATACTGACTACAAAACATGATACAGATATTGTATGAAAAACTTTAGTGCAACAGGCACAAAAGCTTGTTATGTTGGCTAGCTTTTAACATCACTTTAAATATAAAAATCAAGAATTTTGGATTCTACATGCATATTCATCCAGCAAATCTGTTAAATTTTTTAAATTAAAAACAAGTTTGGCAGGACTGTCCATCATAAATTAGGAAAAAAGAGCTTTTTAGTGAGCTGCATATAAAAACAGTGTGCTATATATACCAAGGCCTATCTAAAGATCTAATATACATGTATACATGCCTTACACTTTAATATTTGTAAATGTTCAAGGGCCAAAATGGTATCCACTGGTTACAACAGTGACGGACACCTTGGATTCCCTTAAAATTTAATCTTGCATTATTGATATATCATATCATTATTTGTTATGAAAATGATATGAAATTGATATCAAAATGCATGTACAAACATATACAAAGGAATTAAGATATTAGCAGTTTTAAAAGCTGTGGTAAGTTTTTCAAATTTCTAAATTTTTTTGATTTTCTAAAAATATATTCATAAAAATAGATTACTTCTAATCACAATCCATGAAATTCATGTTCTAAAATTTCATTCTTATTGTAAGTAAACAGAATCTTCTAACAGGTTGGTCAATGTTTAACGACGATTATTATAAGCTTGGAATCTTCTAACGGGTTGGTCAATGTTTAACAACGATTATTATAAGCTTGGAATCTTCTAACGGGTTGGTCAATGTTTAACAACGATTATTATAAGCTTGGAATCTCTAACGGGTTGGTCAATGTTTAACAACGATTATTATAAGCATGGAATCCTCTAAAGGGTTGGTCAATGTTTAACAATTATTATAAGCTTGGAGCATGCACATGGATTTATGGGGACTCCAATGAATTGAAGGTAAAGCCTGACAATTTTCATTAATTGTCCGTCATTAATATTCAAATGTATTTGCAATGGTGTTATGTATACCTTTCTAAGCCACAAATGACAAATTCAACAAAGTTCTGTGTTTAGTTTATCGCATTTCACTTTTTTATTAAGTTGTGTATAAATGACCCGTTTTTTTATTGATGTTACCATGTTCTAAAATTAGATCCCACAGACTACATCTTGCTTGGAAATTACTGTTATTTCTGTATTTATTTGGGCTTTTATCATTGAACCAAATGTAACATTGTTCATTAGGAACGTCATTAATTAGATCAGCACCGTTTTAATTCTTTTCCTAAGAAAACTTAATGCAGCTTTAAAATATAAACTGTTACATGTAACATGACAAAATAGACCAAGATAATACAGACAATTATACTGAAACAATACTACAAAGAAATCCACATTAGCTTTACCATGGTTACTTACATCATGTATAAGCTCTCCTTCTAAGAATTTGACTGGTTTTAAACTCAGTAGATGATCCATCAAGAATGTGTTGGGATCTCCTAGATGTGTTACTATACACCTGTAAAATATTATGTATATAATATGATGTAAAGCAAAAATCATTTCATAATTGTTAAACCTCTCTTTTTGTTCACGGTTTCCCCACTTTATTTTCATTTGTAGAAAATTTCATGTCCCAATCACTAAAATTCAATTGGTGGAAATGCTGTTTATTTTATGCCTTTTTTCAAGATTCTTAAAGTTTATCAAGACAGTCAGTTCTGGGATGGTAGAGAAAATAGGAGTTCCCACAGAAAACTTTTCAGCAAGCATTCTGACAATCTTTCTAACACTAGAGTAGGATTTTAGACCTAGGCAAGGAGAAGCACTGTTATTCAAAACAAGTAATATATTAATATTTTTACCTGTGTGCATCATTTTTAGCCTGTGAAGCATTATCCTCTGTATATGTACCTAATAATTCTATCATAACCTTGGTAGCATTTTCACTGAAATAAAAAACCCAGATGTATCCATTACTTAATGGAATTCTAAAATGACCAGTGTTTCATATTGGTGATGTTTCAGAACCATTCCCTCAAAAGTTAGAAAAAGGTCTTAAGAATTTTTTTTTATATTCACATCTTCTAGTAATTTTTTTTATGAACTGTCAATTAAAAACAAATTTTTAAGATGCTTAAACTTTTAATCATTAATTATTTTTAATCTTTTCAACATAAGAGAAAAACAAAATGTGTGTATTTTATTACAGTATGTGATTAATTTATATATTTTTTATAGTAGTATGGAATTCATTTTAAAAATTACCCTTTCTTAAGAATAAAGTGAAAAAACTAAAATGCTTCAAATAATAAGAATGAAAAGATAAAATAAAGTTTGATCCGTTGCAGTGCAGAACATTTTATCATTGTGAAAAATTAAAGATTACAAACACTTTTTTCCAAATTTATAAAAGCTTAAATCAGACATAAATGCAGCCTTTATAAAGAGAAATGAAAGATTGATAGAAAATAACAAAATTCCTGCCTAGTACCCCTTTATATTGATTTTCTTTTTATTTATCATTGTTACCTTAATTTAGAATCTATGAGAGCGTCATGTAGACATCTAAGTAAATTCTGTATCTTTTGTGTACTTATGTCCCATTGTGATATCCAGATTTTTATCTAAAACAAAGTTTAAAAAATATTTAGTACCAGTATACATTTTCAATACCACAACTACCAAAAGCATATCCAACCAAAGTGCTTGATTTCTTGAGTAGACTACTTTTATCAATACACAAAATGCAAAATGCTTTTCTGGAGAAAAGCAGACTTGAAAAATCAATTTTTTAACATGAGGCACATGGACCTTAATGCTCACCTGACAATGTTTGCAAAGTGCAACAGACGATATAAACCTGTCGAACTAAACACCACCACCAGACAAACAGAAGTTTGCCTTTACAGGTTTAAGTGTTTAGTTTGAACATGCAACTTGAAAAATAATTTAGTTTAATCAGTGTTAACTTGGGGTTTCCAATCAGAAAGTGATTTTTTTTAAATAGAATGTAAATCATTATCAGCCAACCACTACTAAAATGCATTATAAAGAAGGTGAAATGTACATTTCTGTTAAACCTGAAACATGTGAACAAATCAAAATCCACGTAGTTACCATGGTGATAAATGATACATAGGAAGAAAGAACTCAAAATCAACAGGCATCTTTTGGAGATTTATTGATCAAATAAATCAAATAAATCTCCACAAGCAGTCCTAGATTCCTATTTATAATTGATTTTTATTTAGAAAGACACTACTGAATCCTGTCAGATCCAACAACAGATTCTAACAACGAACTAGCACAACCAGGGTGTTGGTTCATTTTATTATCTGTTAATACATGGTGATCAATGATAATTTATACAATGAGTTATACCTGGTCCAGATCTGTGACAACATTCTGTACTAAATCTGACTGATGTGCTAACTTTATCATGGCTACATAGATTTCTGCTCTAAGTGGAGACTGTTCATCCAAACCATAAAATAAATTAGACAATCTGTAATGTAAATGAAAAAGAAAATCAAACCTGTTATAAAGAAAGTGTGAAATAACAATTCATATATACCAATACATTATCAAACCAACAAAGGTTGGCTAGGACTGGTTGTAAAGCTAATTAAATTGCAATGTTCAGCAATTTTTCCAGCTAAATGTGATGAGAGCAAAATTAAAAGTCATGAAAAAGTTAGTGTAATCGTAGAGAAAAAAAATACAGTTGCATTCCAATTTGCTTTTAGCATTGACCAGTAAGGCTCCTCAATGTACAGTAACAACCAGTCTCAATATGATAAATACCCAATTTTTGGTGAAAAAGTAATTACCCTTAACTTATTCTTAATGCACCTCTATAACTTTATGCCCACCAATAAATTTTAAGAAATTAAAGCACATTAATTGCAATTTACTTTATTAAGTATCTCTTATAAATAAACATTTGCCAATTTATTATGCCCTAAAATCAGGCTTAACAAAAGAAGCAGTATGAATTGGTTTAGTATTTGAAACCTTGATTAAATCATTCATCTGTGTTTGAAAAACTAGTTTGGAACATTAAACCTTTGAGTTACATTAATAAAGTCTGTGTCATATTATAATGTTCGTTACATTTTCAGCCTGGCACTGCTTTTTTTATCCCCTGGTTGTGTCTTGGCTACTTTTTGACAGCATGTCATCACTGGTTCCTGCATCTCAGCCGACGGTAAAACCAATATCAGAGATATGATTCCATTAAATACCATTTCCAATTCTGTGTAATAAAATAATAACAATAATAATAATAAATGAAATATTTTTTCTAAAATTCATAATCAAGTTTCAAGATTTACTATGAGTTTATGACTTATGTGTTAACAATTATATATATATATATATATATATATCAGGGCTCAGGAAAACTTTGACTGAGGTGTCGGACATTTTTTCAAAGCAACTGTACCACCGACGATGCAGTGGAAAAAGCAAAAAAAAAAAAAAAAAAAAAAAAAAAAAAAAAAAAAAAAAAAAAAAAAAAAAACGTTGTTACTGACTATGTATTTAAAAAGATTTTTAATATCAATATACAAATCAATATACAAGTTTTTAAAAAGGGGTGTTTACGAAGTTATTTAAATATATATGGTCAGACTTATATGTCCACATTAGTGTTGATTTTGAACTGTCGGCATTGACGACACATGGTTTGACGGCCATCTTTGTTTATTGACAATCGCGCATTATCGTTTTCCCGAAGTTACACGAACTTTACTGAACCTCATTTTGAGACCTCTTTGATTTTATTTAGACTTTTCAAAATTATTCATTTATAACTAAACAGTTTGCCAAAACCGTACTATGCGCATTGTATTATCATTTAACATCCCGCGTAGAACCTCTTTGAAATAGTCCGACGACCATGACCTTCAGTTAACAGGTACTCAGGTGTTTATGGCTTCCGTATGTCAAGCGATGTGATTACTTAATAAACAACTTATCAACAAAAGTAATGGTGATTCGGACGATGAAACAAAAGGAACAGATTGAGACCATGGATTTGAACTGATTAATAAACAAAAGCCTAATTATTAGATCTGTATTATTTATTGAAAATGACTGACAGGTGATCGATAAAATACTCAAGTAAAATAATGACCGATAAACATATTTATTTATGTGTCCGATTAACTGAATTCTATTTTAAACTAAAAATGTCCGACAAGCTATATTTCACATCGGACAAAAATATTTTTTGTCGGACATGTCCGGCAAATATGACCGTTTCTGGACCCCTGATATATATATATATATATATATATATATATATATATATATATATACACACATTAAAATGCTGTTGACAGGCTAACTCAACATTCATTTGAGTGTAAAAACTTAATAAGTTTAAAAATAAATAATTGTAATAAATTTTACTTGTACCCGACAAATTGCAATGCAAACAATGCAAACTTGATAGTCTTTTACATTTAAACTCTCTCTCTCTTTCTCTCTCTCTTTCCTCTATGGTCTATTGGTCTTTAAAATGTTTGCTTACAGGTGACATGCTTCTTACCACTTACCAGTAGTTTTAAAAATAACTATAGCAGATTCTAATGTATGGATGTTTGTGAGTTTACTGTCCTCCACCATCCCAAAAGTGATCGCCTGGATAAATGTGAAAGAATATTGACTGGGGCATAAACACCATTACTCCTCTCAAATCTCTTTGTATTCAACTTACCTTCCGTATTACTAATTTCCTTCCAGCAGACATCTGTAGCATCTATAATGTTCTGTAAATCAACGAGGATTCCTGCTTCATTAGCCTCTGATGATATTGCAGCACCAAGAGACTTTAAATAGCTCCTCAGCTCTAATGTCTAAAAAAAAGTACTGTAGTTTATATTAACTAAACAAGTCTTTAGCCATGGTTTTAAAAAACCAGTCAACTCTGTATGGTTTGACATTTAATTAGTCTGACAGACAGGCAGGTAAGTAAAAATGATACCAAATGAAAAAAGAAATTAAATCTCCAATAAATATTAGTGATGTTGTTATTATCATTATTATCATCAATGATCTATTATAGGTCATTGTCCGGGCAGCAATCTTAATAATGGGTCACAAGATTAATAACAGATCATCGCCGACATCGGTGAGTAGTTTCCAGATTGCAGTCAAGTAAGTTTCCTTTTCAGTTCTTGATACTTAAAACAACAACTACTACGGTAGTCTTATTTATAAATAAAATGTTCAAGGGCCAAAATGGTATCCACTGGTTTTAACAGTGACAGACACCTTGGATTCCCTTGAGAGTTTGATCTTGCATCATTGATTTTTCACATCAATGGACAATACACTGAAATGAAATTTTCTTGATGCTTTTAAAATTAAAACCATGTCATGTCATATTCATTATGTATTAAATATGCATTAATAACATTTAACTATATTGAAATAGACTAAAAATATGTAAACCTATAGGGTTGTTTCAACTGTATTCTAATCAAGAAAGATTTATTTCTCCTTTGGTTAGAAGTACCCAAGTTATCATAAAGAGATGAATGGAATAATGTTGTTTCACAGTTTCACAAGTTTGTTCTGGCATGACAACTGAAACCAGATTGCAGAAAAGCCACTGACATCTTGCAAGCCACCTGACAAACTTTCTCATAATAAGAACTTCCCCGACTTGGGTTCAAAGTTTAAACCTAGGTGGTAAGAGGTGCTATGATGTGGAAGTAGACACTTCAGACAACATTTGTAGTGGGACTGAGCTAGTTTTGTTGTTGTTGTATAAAGTAGGTATAACAGAGTAATTTACTGTCAAGACTTTCTGGTCTGGATTTTTTTAGTCTTGTGGTAGAGTGCTTGCTTATCACCCAGAAGGGCCAGGTTTAAACCTTAGCTGGGACACTCTGTGAAGATGTTTTTTTTTCAGGTACCGGTGTTTCCTTCCTCCTGTTACACATTGTCACTGTTACCAAAGAGATATAAAACCAACATCAATACCCTTGCCCTAGTTTGTTTGACATCCCTGTTGGAATAATGAGGAAAGTACAACCAGATTATTTGATTTGGCTGATTGGGCAATGTAAATTTGTAGGAAACCTGAATGAAAAAGCTAGAGGGTAGAATATGGATTTAAATAAAACATCATTCATTCATCTTTCTTAGTGAATTGATGTTTATGACGCACCAAAATGACACGTCTCTGTTGTTGATACTTTATGAAACCTCAACAGATACAAAATTTAATTTGAAGAAATTATCATTTTGGGAAAGAACTTCCATATGGCCAGACTTTGATATGTTAAAAATAAGATAAATACAAAAATTCAATAGAAAATTTGGTGTCCACCTTGTGAAAAAGATCTACTTAAAACCGACTGACTGAATATTAATGCCCAAATACCTGTTCTTCCACTGGAATATCTATAAAAGCCGGTATACTCATGGTGCTGTTTCAGATAATTTCTTAAATATGGATGCCTCCAAGGTGGGCACTTCCGGTTTTATTCTTTGTCGATAACAAGATATATATTACTATATATTGGCTTAAAAAGGTAGTTTTGTGTAATTTTGTTGTCTGTAACGTAATAGGATTTGATAATACTTAAAATGTACAAATATGACGAATATAATAACGTTAAACAAAAAGTAGAATTAAACACGAGAGCCACATGTGTATCTTTTGCTCGCGTGAAATACTTTTAAATACCGGAAGTAAAGGTTTCATCATACAAACATTTGATTACTTTGCCGGTAAATATATTCATTACTTTTCTGTTATAACACTCAGTCGAGCTCGGGATGGCGAACTGATAAGGTAGGTAGAAATTTAAAACAGATTCCGTAAAATACCGCGCAGCTTTTACCAAATACAATAAGAAAAAAATTAACTTGAAAAAAAAGGTAATATTCAGTAAAAAGTGTTCACACGTGTTTTTGAAATTTTTGAAAAGGAAACAAATATTTATGCATAATGGACGTGGCATGATCAGCTGTTACTTTCTATGCATATGGTATATATTTTCCATAAAACATGTTCCGAAATAATTCATGATTGGTTAAATTGTTACTTAATGTATATGATTTGCAGGTGGGTACAGTTGGTAAAACTTTCATGGGTGACGTATGTGGGGCAGAAAATTAAAATTATCTCCCCTTAATACAGAAAATGCATTTTTCTGTATTCATGTGTTCCAGTTTATTGTAATCAAAGTTTGAATTTTTTGTCAGCAAATGGTATAGTTCAAAAAGAAAAATATAACAAACACAGAATCATTTACTTAGTGCAAGTGCTATTTTCGGTTGCTAGATTAACAGGTAAGAAAATGTTTGCTGGTGACAGATGTGAGGCACAAATTAACTCCCTTTAATTCTTTATATTAAATGTGTTGTCTTGTTGTCTTAGAGATTTGGTAAGTTTTTGTCATGTAATAAATGTATCTAACACTGATAACTTGTTTTAGATAAAACGACTCACAGTGTGAAAATTTAGAAAATGAAGCTTTCTCCTTCAGTGTATTCTAAAAAGATTTTATACAGCATGTAGTAGTTAGGTTTGTGCTGTGACAGTAGTAACATTCTTCTTATTTCATTTTCATTTTTCATTTATTTGGTGTAGCTTGAAACACATCAGGAAATATTAAACAGAAAAAAAAAGAACACATGAGATGTCATGTTTGTTTTTTTTAATGAAATGTTGATGTAAATTCTGCAAATAAATGTAAATTTGATCCATTAAAAAACCCCAAAACAGTATATAGAATCGTTTTGGTTATGTTCAAAGTAAGTGTCTCAAAGAAAGCTTTGTTTTATCTTATCTTTTATGTCAATATTTTGTCAATTAACATAAATTATTACTGATATTTAATATCATTTTTGGCTTTCAGTGACTTTTAATTACTAATATTGTTTGCAGTAGAAATTGATGTAGACCACACACACACACACACACACACACACACACACACACACGGGGGGGGGGGGGAGGAAAGGAAAGAAAGAAAGAGATCAAGAGAGAGAGATCAGCTATAATTGTATAAATAGGTAAGAACTATTAATAAGTATTGAAGGGAATTTTCTGTTTTTGTTCCTTAATCAGAAAATAGATTAGGTAATTCTGATAAAAAGCAGTAGAAAGACTAACACCAGTTCCTGTTCCTATAAATATATGTGACTAAATTTTCTAATTACTGCACTACTATAACCTGTTTAAGTGTGACGTTTTGTACTTAAGTTACATAAATATGTTGTATAAAAATATAGAATCTAAGATTGACCAGCACTAAATTGATTTAATGATCACAATGTAAATAAAAATGTCCTTGATATTGGTACATACGTATGTGGCTACGATGATGCAATATCTGCACAGTTCCAAGAAATAAGCTCTACTTTCATTTTGAGAGTAATACATGTATTTCTCAGTATGATGCAATATCTGCACAGTTCCAAGAAATTAGCTCTACTTTCATTTTGAGAGTAATACATATATTTCTCAGTATTGCATAAGACTAAGAACTTTGGTCATTAGGTCATTATAAAATAATTCTTGGATTTTCATTCAGATAAAAAGAAAAAGAAACAAGTAAATTTAAGATTATTTGTTTAACAGTTTATTTGATAATATTTTGAGTGGTTTTGAGAAATAATAATTTATGCCTCAGTGAAGACTCGCTTATTTCAAGGCAGTCAGTTCTAAGATGGTTGAGAAAACTGGATTACAGAGAGAAAAGCACTTACCTTTAGTGTGCAAACTGATAAACATACTTTTGTCCTGTGTGGGATTCAAACCTTGATGATGGAAAGCATTTTGATTTGTAATTTTGATGTTTCTTGAACATGAAAAAATGTGCAGAAAAAATGTAATACATACATGTCAGTCAAAAAAGCACTTTCTTTAAACTGCAGAATTAATTTTAGGGGGTCTCAGTGGCTGAATGGGGCGAAACATTCATCTGTGAATCCCAGTGCCTCTTACCACCTAAATTTAAATCACTTAGGCTGATCCAAATATGAGACAATTTGTCAGTTCTCTTGCTGAAGGTTGGTGTTTTTCTCTGGGTACTTTGGTTTTCTCCACCATTCCATCACTGATTGCCTCAATATCAGTGAAAAAAATCTTAACTGGGACATAAAAAACACAATTACTCTATTTAATTCAACTCATTAGTATTGCTTTATAATTAAACAAGACATAACTTGCAATTATAAACATTGTTTAATTGGTTTTTATATATCTGTATCCATGTATTAACATTTTCCTGTCTGTTCTATAATTCATCTGTAAGGTTATTTAAGAAAAATTTATCACAATAAAAAGATGTGCAGGGCATAATGCATGATGAAGGTTTAGGTGAAAGGTCAAGAAGTCAGTTCCCTTGCCAAAGGTCACCAGTGTTACCTGGAATTCAGTTTTCTCCATTGGATCAAGTCACAAAGATATAAGTTAACAAGAACTAATTAGGGCATAAAGTGCCATTATTCCATGTTACCAAAAAAAAAAATAAATAAATAAATAAATAAATAAAAAAATAAAAATAAAAATAAAAAACTTGAAAGTCAGATAAAAGAAAATCTTTGCAAGTCTTGTCATGTGAATGACAAGTGAAAAACAATAAATTTTTTGTTTATGTTAACATTTCTGTAATAGCATATTCTGAAACAGTGTAAGAATCTCAATGAAATCTTTTGCCATGAAGGTAATATAAGTTTAGAGGAAATGCTGAGCATAGTGGTTTATAGTTCAAAGGTCACAGCATTTAGACAACCTAGATTTTGGGTCTCTGTTTACATTGCATTGTTGACTAAATAAATTAGAAAGGGTACAAATAATTATAATGAAACTTGCCATGAATGCTAATTTTTAAAGATGAGCAGAGTTCAATGCATGGATGTCTGGGTCAAAGGTCAAGGTAATATTTTCCATGTTCATTTTTTACATGTATCTCTGAAACCATTAAGGGGGTTTAATAGAGCTTGTCGTGAAAGTGACATATTGAGGAGAGCAGGGGGACATCAATGGCATAGTGTTTCACATACCTCAAAGTGAAACTGCTGCTCCCTTGCACTGTCAGAAGCAAGACATTGTTACAATAACAAAATATACATATATAATGACATCTACATGATAAAATTGTGTCACAGAGGATTTCTCATGAATTTTATTTCCTTGGCTTCAGTGGCTGAGTGGTCTAAAAGATATGCTCACTGTGCTCAATTTGTCTTTTCACTTGATGAAATCAATAGTTTTCTCTGGACACTCCAGTTTCCTCCACAATTCCAGAACTCCCCGTCTCAATATTACAGAAAGAATCTTGACTAGAGCGTAAAACTCGGGTCCTTATTACATGAATTCTGTATGAAATGTTATAATTTAAAATTTAAATTTTGTATTTAACTTTAAATTTGTTTTGAAATTAAATATAGCTGACTGAGGTATATGTGTATTGAATTTAAAATTTAAAAAAAATTAATTTTGAATTACTATTTAAAAATACAGTACTAGTCAGTTTAAATCAGCATTGATACTTCTTTATTATTTGTATAATTTATTTACCTTGTTGTCAAAAACAAGTTGCATAATACATAATAATAAAACATATAATTTTTTGACAATAGAACAAAATTAAAATAAATGCAATAAAGCACTTATTCAATAATTTTTATTTTGCATACATGTGTCAAACTTCAAAATAGTTTATGTATTTCCCTTTGGATAAATTGCATCTGAAAATTTCTTGGAAAATTTAAGATTCTTTAAAACAACTCTTTCTGAGAACAGAAATGTATAACAGGACACTTATGTATGATGTAATCATAGAAGGTAAGTTATCTGTAGGAGTTCAATTTGTAACTTCCTCCTTTTTAAACACACCTTATAAAGTCATTGTAAAATTGTTCTCCAATTGGCTTTATTCAGCCATTAAAATTTAAACTTTTTAAATTATTGTAGAAAAAGCACAATGGGTGAGTATGTTGCAGATTTTGGGATCCAGTTCTGGTTTAAGGTCCGATAAATATGTGAACATAGGTATAATGAATGTACTATGGTACTTTCATTATAATGTCAGTATCAGAATGAGCACATGGTTGCACTGAATCAATTTTATAATGTGTTTGGAAACTGTCCAAAAAAAAATGGAGGAATTCTAAGAACAGTACGTTTAAACAGAAAGCATGCCTGGGTTTTTTCTTTTTTTTTTAAATCAATGAATCATTAAATACATGTATATGTTTGTCAACTATTGTAGGATTTTAATACTGTATGGCCTTACTGAGAAGTGTGATTACAGAGATATATACAACTAAATCTGTGTTACAAGTTTCAACAAGTATTTTAAAACTTCAGCCAGTTACTAGTCGACAGATGGCAAGTAAGTAAAATAAATGGTCTGTATTTGAATGTTTTCATGTAAAAAAATTGTTCTTACAGAATTATTACAAAATTGTGATTACTGTTATGTCCTGTTAGAATAATAATGGGTTATTAAGCAGTTTAGACTACTCTACTTATTGTCATGTATTGGAGACATGGCTAAGTGGTTAAGGACACTGGCTAAGTGGTTAAGGGCACTGACTCTCGATTTAATGAATAGTTGTGGGTTCAGACCTTAGCAGGACTGTGTTCCAGTCCAACCAACTGCCATATGAATGGATATTGGAAATTATGCATGGGATTAACCTTGACATTTCATACGAAGGTAGAAGGGGTGATTTGCAATCTCACAGACCTAACGATTCTGAAGACTAAGGACAGACTTTAAAATGTTATTGGGAGGAAAAACTATTTCTTATACAAAGAATTTACTCTTTTAATTACTTTCCAGTGTTCACTAATCAGACAACAAATAATCTTCTTTCACTTCAAAGGTAAATGGCAAGTAAGTAAAATAAATGGTCTGTGTTTGAATGTTTTCATGTGAAAAAAAGTTCTTACAGAAATATTACAAAATCTTGATTACCAGTATGTCCTATAAAAATGATAATGGGTTATTTAGCAGTTTAGTCAACTCTGCTTATAGTCATGTATTTGAAACATGTGGCTAAGTGGTTAAGGTCATTGGCTCTTGATTAAAGGAATGGTTGTAGATTTAAACCATAGCAGGGCTGTGTTGCAGTCCAAACAACTGCTATATGAATGGTTATTGGAAATTATGCATGGGGCTAACCTTGAAATTTCATACAAAAAGGAGGAGTGGTTTGTAATCTTACAGAACTGATGTTTTTTAGACTTGAGACAGACATCAAAATTTTACTGTCCAATTCTTTGGGGGGGGGGGACTATTTCTTGTATTTTCCCTTTGAATTACTTTTGCATTGTTTCACAAATAAGTTAGACAACAAATAATCCTCTTTCACTGTCAAAGGTAAATAGTATTTTCAGGTTCTCTGGATTCCTCTACCCTCTTAAAATTGTTTCCTTGATATTTTTAATGGAACCGTAAAACATCATCTTCTTATTCTACTCTTTACATTAATCATTTAATGAAAATAAATGTTATCATTCATTAATGGATGAAAAGGTTTGAACACAATGAGAACCAGCATTTGCACATTCTAAATATTTTTATGTGATGTTGTTTTATTTATGTGTTATACTGTAAGAGGCTCAGAAAAATCGTTTCTGGTCTACTGGTTACATACTACTTGTCATACAAAAAATGGTTGACCTTTTGGAAAAAAAAGGGATGGGAGTGGGGTGGGGGATGCTCAATAATGGACTAAAAGTTGGTTTCAGACTACTGGTCCATGGAAGAAAACTTGAGATGTTGGACCTTAAGCAAATGGAGATTTCAGGTCCTCTAAATGTTCAATATGCAAGTAAACTATTATTTGTTTAATATACACAGCTAAATCTAAGAAGACACAGCCTGATTGGATGCCACCCAAAGGCACAGAAGAAGTGAAATTGAAGTTGTACAACAGTTTAACACGTAAGAAGGTAAGTGAGCTGCATGTTTTCTGTTTGCAAATCTTCGAGTTAAATCATTGAAGCCTGCAATAACATAATATGTTTTACTGTTTACAAGGGTTTTAACTTTTTAAGTGTTATTTACAATTGCCATGGCAACATGAACTTTCATGTTAAATTGTTTGCCAAGATTTTGAATTCTTACCCTGTTTTACCATGAAAATTTGGAAAGCAGGCTAAGTGTGTGATTGTGTGTATCTCTACACATGTATTTGTCTACTATTTAAACCAAAGGAGATCCTAAATGGAATAGATTAAAAATTGCTCAAATCATCTTCCTATTACATCTGCTGTAAATCAAAAATCAACAATATCAATGTGTAAAATAACAAGGATCATGGTAGCCTTGAGGCCATCAGATTTTCAACTTATCCATGACATTTGTTAAATTGAGAGTCTGCTTGACTTTTAAATTTCTTAGATGCAGATTTGTTTTATTAATGAACAGAATAGTTAGATGATCCCCTCCCCCCTTTTATTTTGTTTTCTTTATGAAAATTGGTTACTGGAATATGTTTTTCCTATGTGATAAATGTATTCTCTGTAGCAAACCCTTAGAATATAGATTCAGGAGACATAACTTGCCCAACAAATTTTTAAAGTTCATGGTCAGGGGGCAATCTTCTCAGTCCAGCTTGTTGTAGACACTTCAGGTTTAATGGCTTTTATTACTACATGTAGTAGTTTTCTGTGAGTTTGACTGAATATGGTAAATTTTTTCATGAATTTTTTTTTGTTCTCTGTGACTTTTGGTGGTACTGACTTCTTACAAGATTGTTTTTGTTTAATTACAATTTTATCTATTATTTTTTTGGCAACCCATTTTTTGTGCAATATGTATGTACATCTTCATGTACATGTATACAGAATGCTGCATTATACATGTATTTTGTTCCTAACAAAATGTGAAACTGCCAGGGTATTGAAAGGGGGATAACTATTGATAAGAAATTGAGACGAATGCTTTATTGTTGATATAAAAATGTAATTTATTTCTTTCATAGTTGACAACATCATGCACATTTGTACAATCACAATGATAACAATTAAGTCATTATAGCAAGATTCAACCTTCAAATACTGATACATATATAGTTTCCATGGTTACCAAGTAAAAATGCTGATACAAAAAGGAATAATAATAATAATACAGTGTAATAAAAATAACAATTGTAATATAACACTTTGTAAGATTAATAGATTTATGGGGTGCATTGTGCTCACTTGATGAAGCATATCTCTTTCACCACATAATTCACATTTTGAATGAAAGAATTCGTTAATTTAGTAATAAAAATCAGAAACATTTAAAAATTTTTGTTGTTTTAACCTGTCAGATACATGATAGTGGTGCCATCTATTGGACTGTCTCTATTCTGCTCAAGTTAGCAGAAAACATGTTCTCTGCCAAATATATTTTCTGCTCATAAAAAGACATCTTTGAGCTCTAAATCAATTTCACAGTAGACACTCTACAGAGAATGAGGTTCTCCTGTGAAACTTGAGGAGGAAGATACAAAAGAAGTAGCAAGCCAGTTTCAGGTCTTTTGGTAATCTGAAACTAAGGGAAAAAAAGAAACAAATAGGTACATAACATTAGCATATATAAAAACTTTTATAGAGAACTGCAGTAAATTGTTTCTTCTGTATCAGCATTTTTAGTTTTTTATATTAAAATATACCATATGTAAACAAATCAAATCATATTTATCACTATCACACCATCTGAACTTTCAACACATTATAAATTGTAATGGTATAAACATTGGAAATATATCATTCTTGTAAAAATTTTACAGGGAAAATTGTGTGTCAATATTTCTTGATATCTCACATTTTTCAATAAATAACATGAAATATAATGAGCTGGGTTGGGATTGCAATATTTATATAATGAAATATTTAATAAAAATGATATTGAAATTGCTTGGTAACAAGTCTTACATCTTTCAAAAAAAAAAAAAAAAAAAAAAAACTTGGTCATACTTGTGTTTGATACAATAGGGAGAGATGATTTTTAAAATTTCAGAAACTTGATCAAAATGCTAAATGCGGACTTAGATTTGAGAAAAAAAAATTATTATTTTGTTCAGTCAGAAATTTTTAGGCATGGTATTTGCAATACTGAAATCAGAAGGTAAAGTTTGAATCGTGCTTTTTAGTGGCCTAGATAATTCTTAACCTACCAAAAACTTCTACTATAAATTATTCCTACCTAGAGGTTTAAAATCTGGCACAGTGCTGCACTGGTTTGATGATACTTTTTTGCTGAGTGCTAAGTATTTTACTTGATAATGGTAATTTAAACTAAAAACAACAACTTTGGAATGTTTATATTATTTCCAACCAAGACCATAAGTTTCATTGATGAATTATGAGTTAATTACAAGTAAGGGGAGATAACTCAATCTTTCAGATTGTCATGTTATAAGCAACAGCAAACTTGATTAAACATGTTGATTTAAATGATATAATACAATGTAATTGATATTGAAATGTTTGATTATGGTTGCAGCAATTTATGGATATTATTCAATCTTCATGAAATACTTGTCATGGTACAATATGATATACAGTCTATTTAATGGAATGCCCTTGTAAAACTACTAATCCACTGCATACATCTTTCATAAAGATGAAAGCTTACTTAATACTAGAATCTTTTTTCTTAAGATATATTGAAGTCACAACAAATTACATTTAATGACTTTTATAGATTGAATTTTCTGAAAATTTTATTTCAATGCAACAAAATATATTGCTCAACTACTCGTCTGCCTCATACAGACATATTTGTTTTATATAAAATCATCAATACTGGTCTGAAACAGGAAATAGGACATAGATAATTTATTTCATATTTTTTTTCAATTTTAATCAGTTTGCTGTATTCAATTTACAGTGTCATGACAAGTATTTCACATCATATCTTAACTGTTCAATACTTCATACTGTCAAAACACCTAATAAATATGATTATATATACACTGATTGATGAAATGATTTTTTTTTGTTTAGATAATACACAAATCGCAATGGCTGTAAAATTCTTGTACATGTATTATGATTTTTTTTAGACTATATAGTCAAAAATAGTTCTGTTCTATCATTCCACAAAACTTTTTTCAAATACCTTGGATAGCAAATTCCCAGAACTCATTTTTGGTCATTTTTGTTCAACTTTTTTTTTTTACCAAGAAAAGTTATTGCCAATTTTCAAGTCAAATGGAATTTTAGGCTGTTTCAAAATTAAAAGGTTGAAACTATGTATTTATGTGGAATTCTCAGTAAAATTGTCAGTAAAAAAGTAGGTATCTTTGGAAATTTGAAAAAAAAAATTAACATTGAAGAATGCTCAAATTTTTTAATTTTTACTAAATCCAGAATCATTTCTAGATAAAGTAAAATAGTTAAAATTTAGATAAACTGTCTGTATGTGAGAATTGTATAGCCATTGATGATGACATGCATAGAACATCATGTGACAATCATATGACAATCATGTGACATAAAAAGTGAGCATTACATATAAATGTGGTGGGCACTTAAGGAATAGTCTTACAAAAACAACTCTATATCTATCCTAAAGTGACAGCACAAATAAAGAGGTAAAATTATTCTGTTTTTTTTTCTAGAAATCTACTCATCTTTTAAAGTGTATCTATAGAAAGTCAGTGGATGTTTGATGGGTTTTTTTTTTACTTTTATTTCAAAAATTTCATGAAAATACAATGCAACTGGTCATAACAGAAACCCTGAATAAACCTTTCCTATTTTAGAACCGAACTTTTTAATTTGAACAAAACATTGATATTTTTGGGAAGTTAACTATTATAAATTGAAAACCTGTCTTTAAGTGAAAAAAATTTTTAGTTCATCAAATGATCACTCCTAGGTTTCTTATCCAATCAGGTTGAAATTTTGTCAACTGGTAGGGATTGACCAAAGGGAGGTCGCTTCCTCACCATTTTCCGAAATTTGGAAGGACTTTAGAGAAATCCTGTTAAAAACATGGAATTCCAGAGAGTCCTTTCTTGGAATTTCCTTGGCTATTTGGAGCCCCACTTTAGAGAGCTGATACGCAGATATATACTTGCTCGCATACATACATTCTAGTTTTTATTACAATTTTTTTTTTTTTAAATTTGTTTGAGAGTTACCATTTTTGAAGTTACAAATAGTTTATATACACAGTAAGATGGACAGCAATATAAACATTTTCTTTATCCCTCCTCTAAATTATCCTTTTTGATAGAACAGCTGACTGATTTATATAACATTTTTGGTATGAAACTATAAACAGGAGATAAATTGATATTGAAAATTTAGTAAATGTAAAAACAAAATTACATCTATTTGAACTTGAATTTACATCCGTTTAACTTACAAACATATATATATTGTGCTGTGAAAGGGTTTCTTACTAAATTGAAAAAAAAAAAAAAAAAATAGCACCAACTTTTAAAGAACATTTCATTCATTCATATATTTTCTGCTGATTTTACAGAAAGTAAAAGTGGTGAAACAAGAGTTATTTCCCTTTGACTGTGAAAACTGCAGCCATTAAAACTGACCACTCTGTACAGAAGCTATCAACTAATAAAATTGATATGATAAACTAATGATTTAACATGTTATTAAATAAAGGTGATAAAAATGATATTATATTAAAAACTGAATAATATTATTCTCAAAAAATTGTCAAATTTTGAATGTGGCTTATTTGCATCAGTTTGTGTGCTTGTGTTTGTACAGAACATTTTATTTTAGTATTGGTATAAACATGTAGGATTTTGACTGTGTAGGATACTATAATAAAAGATATTCTATTTGACTTTGTTGCCCACATTTGTTTCGCCTTGTACTAGAAGGTTGGTCCGCTTATTTCTTGATACAGTCAATCAATTTTGATGGAGGTTCGCATGTGTAACTGAGTTGGCCATAAAGTTTCTGCTTTGTTTTTTGGGGGATTGTAATTTGGACAAGGACAAGTATGTTTGTGTTTTGTTTAATGTGTAACCAGTAAGTGCAGTGTTTGTCCTTTCCTTCTTTCTATCATATTTATTATCACATAATACTTAAGACCAGCTATATGATAACTATCCACATGTTTGTAGAGAAAGATAGAGAGAGAAGAAGAAGACATTTATATGGCTATATTTTGATTAGCACTATTCATTTCTGTATATGTAAGCGTGCGATTATTAATTAAGACACATTTATTTGACAACTTCATATTCATTATTAAGTACATTTTTATGTGATAAACAATTTAAATAATAATAATAATAATATTTAAAAAAAAACAAAAACAAAAAAAAAACCATCTATATGTAATATGTATTACTAAATGAACTGTATTTCAATAATCCCATAAAATATTTATTAAATTCAAGACTATATACAATTGAAATAAACATTATTACTACATATAAATCTGAATTACTACAAGGCATTCTTGTAAGGTTGTGTGTGTGTATTTTTTTTTTTTATTTATTTATTTATATTTTGCAAATATGTGATAATTAAATTTTAAAACAAAAACAACATGTCAACATTTTTAAGTAATTTGTCAATAAAAACATGGTTAAAAGCTAAAAGTAATTTTTTTGTAAGAAAGACATTTGGAATCATGCCACTGAAGAAATACTAGTTGTTTCGTTTATTAAAAATAAATTATTTACATGTGTATCATTTTTTAGATTATCTTTTTTACAGATTATATTATTCCTATAAAAGTTTTTAAAATTTTTCCACAAAACTGTGTTAATTCTTTTGATTATTCTATTGTTATATATATTTAGTTATAATGGTGTATCAATTACTTACACATGTATTTACTTTGCTGTTTGAAACTTTCATAATTGGAGTATTTCACTTATACTAAGATGTCACCACATGTATTTCTTTCATTCACCCATTCATTCATTCATATCCATGATTTAAGTACTTCACTTATAATAAGATGTCACCACATACATTTCATTCATTCATTCATTCATTCTTTCATTTATTCATTCAATTCATTTCAATTCAATTCAATTCAATTCAATCCCATTCCATTCCATTCATTCATTCATTCATTCATTCATTCATTCATTCATTCAATTCAATTCAATTCAATTCAATTCAATTCAATTCAATCATTCATTCATTCATTCATTCATTCATTCATTCATTTTCTGAAGATGATTTACAACTTTACCACATAATCCCTCTTTTTGTGAGAGCACCTGTATATGGTACTTGACAACTAGTAAATACAAAGTGTTGGTAATATTTATTTAGAATAAATTTAAAGGTGAGAAATTATTTTGTTTGTTGTCAAAACCTACAAATAATATTTTCTCAGTGGCTTGGTTTGTTTTTAATAATTTCTTATAATAGATTAATGATCTAGTTACACATGGACTATAAGTCAGTGTCTGTAACTAAACCATTGGAAAGTCCGTGAAATAAATATTATAAAAAATAAAATAATATTAGAAAAACAAAGATTGTTTGAATTGTTTATATCTTTGATGTTAGGTTTCACAGTTATAATTTGTGAATAAGCATTATCTTTTTTATAAGTCACTTTATGCCATGGCACTGCAGGCGTTGTTTTCTTCTGTGGCTGAATTATTTTACATTTTAGTAATTCCGATTGTGGGTCACGTAACCAGATATGTAATCCAAATACACTGAATTTAGGGTGAAACATACAAGATGGCAACTTCTTGGTATCAAATATGAACTGAAATTGAAAATAATTAATAAAAAATGTTAATAAGGTTTACAAAATAAGAAATAAACAAAATTTAAAAAATTCATTTATGAAAAAATGGTTTTAGCCCTATTAAAAAGAACATACCATATAACATAATCACTAAACTAATTGTTATCATATTTGTTTGATACAAAATGAAATTCTGTTTTATATCTTGTTATATACTGTTTGACAATCAAAACAGAAGTTCATACACAATCTCTGGTGTGAAAATGGTGTGGAATGGTGTTTTACACCCTAGTTGAGATTCGTTTCTAGCAATCAAGTCAGTTCTTGGTTTCTGGAGGAAACTGGGATGCTTTCAGAAAACCAAGCTGTGAAATAAAGTGAAATAAAACATTCATATTTCAAATTGTACTAAGTAAGGATTAATTTAAAATATTTATATTCACTTTAGATACAAAAGAGTTCTAGTTGATATCACAGTGTTACTGTTCAACATCAAAAATCTTATGAGTGATGGAGCATTAAGTCGAGAAATGAAAAATAACATTGACTTTCCATACTTACTGGATATATTTTTGGTACAAGGTGAAACCACTTTATTGGTGCCAAGTTCATGGGTTTTCCTTGGAATGCCCATCCAAATGCACTTAATTTGCCTTCAGAATCATACATTAGAAACACTGGGAATATTTTTTCGCATGGCAATGATCTGGATAAATTCCTGAAGTAATGGAGTCCTATGTAAAATAAAAAAAAGTATTTATCATACAAGAATGATTTATTTTATGTTTAAAAAACATTTAAAAAAGGTTAATTAAATAATTTCAATTAATTGTCCTGTATTAATTTAATTAATACAGTACATGTATTTCAAGGGCTATAACTCTAGAATACCTACAATCAAACTTCATATAGGTATTGTCATAGCATAGAAGGAATTGAGACAAGAAATAGATATTACTTTTCTTCCTGTTGTTTTTTCTTGTTGATATTTATTGTATGTAATAAAATTTTATCTCCTTTGTTGACCATAGTCACAATGTGACAAGACTTACTTCCTGATGTAAATTGCGATGTGCCAGAATTTAAAAGTTGTACCGGTATGTTATAAGTTTAGACTTACGGTGACTAAAGGAGATGTAGACATTACATATGATTCTAAAGAATTTGTGTGTGTTGTTTTGAAGTCTGATTAAAGTGGGTATGAGTATATACCAGTATATATATATTTTATGATTGAGTATATTGTTGTGAGTGCTTGGTGAGTGTTGAATTTCTTTATATATATTCATCAAAAAAAAAATTCTAAAAATAAAAGATTATTAAAAACAGGAAGCTTTAATTTGTTTTTTTTCTTTGGTATATATATTTATTTATTTTATTTTTTCAAAAATAAGCAAAACAAAACAAAAATTCTGTGAACAAACTGTTGTAATTTGTTATTTATTTGTTTTATTTTATTTATTTATTAATTTTTATATTTATCAGAATTACAACATACACAGGATACATGAAAGGAAAGCTAAACATTTAGACAATCTGTCTTTCCTTTCAAACATCACTCAGATTGACTACGATCTTCTCAGTTTCTCGTATATTTTCCCTAGACCATTACTAAAAGCAGATGATACAGAATTTTCATCAAATCACGTATTTTTGTAAGAGCACTATAAATATTGACTTGGGTAAATGAGTAACTTAGGATGCATTGTTGTAACATTAACTCTTTTGTGTTTTTTTTTTTTGACAAAAGGTGTACAGTTTCCTGAAATCATGTGACATTACCATCTTTTCCGTGCCATTTGTTAAATTTTAATTTTTTTCTATTTTGCATTTGAATGAAGATGATCAGATACAAGCATGCATGGCTATATTAATTTCTGTTCTGTTGATTGTTTTTCACAAAAATCAATATGAACTGATACTACGGTTTAATCATCATTAGAAGCATGCATCCACATTCACGTGCGTTTTAATGAAAATTTTCCTTCTATTTCTATCGTGTCGCCAGACATCAGCTGAACGTTTAATACCGGTGAGTAGTCTGCTGAACGTTTAATACCGGTACTCGTAACTGTCTGTATTTCTCTGTTTGTCTCTCGCATTTCGAAAGATTTATGATTTTATAATTAAGCAGATAAAACGGCTCAGTGTTTGTTAGATAAGAGATTTTACAACCTCTCATGTAATTCTTTAACCAATAAATTTAGTTTTAATTGAATCCAAAATGATTTACTATTTTCAAAATTAAGGTTTTGAAAGTTGAACAAGACATCACTTATTTATTAATTACATAATTTATTTTTAGGCAACAAGGTTTTAATTGTAAGAGAAACTGTTTTATTTTTTTAATTTTAGTAATTAACAATTTTTTTGTATTTTAATAGCAATTAATATTATCCTCAATTTATCTTTAAAACTATTACAAAGTAATCATTCTCATATTTAATTGAGTTACATCTTTGGTAATTCATGTATCTTTGAAATGCAATTTTACATTAATCCTATAAAATAAATTGCGTTTTTAAATGTTTAGAATTATTTTATTGTTTTATGGTTTAAACAAAACTGATGCAAATTTCAGAGGTGTTTACCCCTAGTTTAGTCTATCAGTATTTTTGTGAATGTTCTCAGTATTCTTCAGTAGTATCACCGGTGAGCGCCGAAGGCGCGAAATTTTCTAGGGGGTCTGGGGGCATGCCCCCCCCCCAGAAATTTTTTTAAACTTAGATGCAAAATCCTGCATTCTGAAGCCTTTTAGAGTCATGTTTTGAAGATACCAAATATATAAATTAAATAGATTTTTTTCTGAAATTCTCTGAATTTATGGTCGGTTTCAACAGACTTCTGAGAGACAAAAGATGCCATAGACTTATTTGTTTTTACCAAAGTGTTAAATTCCTTGTGTGATTTTGAATCTACATGTCTTTTACAGTCATTCTTCCCGCCGTGCCCGCATGAAAAGTCACACAAGCACACGGTACAGCGCACCATACATTCCCCACGTTTGGACGATGTCAAACAAGTTTGAGTAAGATTCCTTGTAGTTTTGGTTTGTTTCTCGTCTTTTCTTTGGGGTTTGTTCATCATCATCAGAGTCCTGCTCAGCCGGAGCCGTGCGCTTTGTTGCAGCAGAAGCAGATCTTTCCCAAACTAACTTTCGTTACCTACTTTGAATGATCGGTAAAACATACGATTAATAAGAGGTGTCCCGAAAACCGCAGAAATCTCTATCTCAGACGCGTTTACTTTAATACATAACCACCGCTCATTCAAGCACTTTGGGGAGAAAAAAATAATTTCTTGAAAAGAACCGGAAACCGTACTTCCGTGAATTAAATCCGGAGTCCGTATTTTGCATTTAAAATCCGTGTAAAATACGGAAAATCCGTAGTGGTAAACACCTCTGAAATTTATTTGTATTTGAAAAAAATCTGTAAAACGTGTTAGAATAGGATGTAGATAGTCATTTTCAGTTTTGACACACCAAACATGTCCTCTATCTCACACCTTTATCCATATTTTTACTATTTAAGCAATATTTAAAATCAAATGAGGGCTCTGTAACTTAAAGTAATTTAGAATAAGGATATTTAAAGCCTAAATAAAGTTATTAAACATTGGTACATGTACATGTATTCATGTTACCAAGTCTGAAGCCTAATTATTTGTACTATCCATGTCCCTTTCTATTACCAATTATTCGCTTCCTGTAGATTGGTTATATATTTAGGTAGTCTGGTTTTCTCCACCATCCAAAAAATGACCACCTTAAAATAAGTGACAGAATTTTGAGTGTGATGTAAAACTCCATTACTCAACTCCCCACCTACTTATTGGTAGTACATAATATATTTTACAATAGTCTTTTGAAATCATTAAGAAAATGACAGAATAATTAAGACACGACAAGTTACAATTAAGAAATAATTACCCCCCTCCCCCTAAAAAAAAGTAAATTTTGTTGAAAATGAACTGATGAAATCTGAAGATCTAAAGAAAATAAGTAATTAACTTGGAATATGAAAAAAGTTTTACTATTTGACAAAGACTTTAATAATAGAATATCAACTCAGTTAATTATTGTTTGTTGAAGTACGGGCTTAAAATTTATCCACAGACGGAATTAACAAATATCTGCTTCTTTTGATGTAAAACCAGAAATTCATTACAGTGTCATCAGTATCCAGGGATTTGCAATTAATACCAAAATTGGAAAGCTAACGGCAATGCACATATAGTGAACAGCTGATCCATATGCCCATTCTGCACATTTCGCGACATATTTGTGACCTGCATGTCTACATTAGTAAGATTTCCCCCACTCTCTCAATCATTGAAAAGAATTCTTGTATTTTATAATCAGATACCTTCTAATCATCAGACATACGACGACAACGACGGCAGTGTTGTCATTAGTGAAGTATTGAAATAGACATGAAGAAGATGTAAGAAACAGGATTTGGTTTTTGACAAGCTGCGTTAAGACATCAATTATTATTCCATGAAAATGCATTAAAGGAAGACTTAGTATTTATTATAATGCTGTTTGTAGGATATTCAGAGTCAATCAGTATAATTAGATTGTGACCAGGTGATGTACGCGTCCGACAACAACCTTCATTTGCATCTTTGATATCATTCACACGGATGGAAGGCATTAGTAGCATCATCATCACATGATGGAAGCAGTAAATCCCTATGCTGATTTCCGAAACAATATTTTTCAGGAACAATCCACAATTTACCTATTAATCATATACATTTATATCGGACAGCTTGAATAAAAAAAAAAAATCATTAGTCATAACATTAATGGTTGCTAAGTAAAATTCCTAATGGTTTTGCAGTTTATTTTTCACAACCTCTGTGTATCAGAATGTGTCATTTATATAAGAAAAAGAGTATTTTTAGAATTTTAAGTGCGATTTGATAGGTACTTAGGAATTTTCATGCAGATTGGGCCAAGAAGCACAATTTATTTTGGGAACATTTTAGACAGTAAGAAGCATGTCCCTCTACCCACCAACCCACCCATCCTTCAACACACTTCCCCCTTGATTACACAAAATTTAATAAATTTATCAGACTCTTATTTTCTACTTTATTCATTTGTCCTTCTTAAAAAAATAATTTTTAAAAATAACAAAATCTGGCTCCAGTTTCAAATGATTATAAATTATACTTTTTCTCCTTTTAGACAGTAATATTGTGGG
Organism: Tegillarca granosa; assembly: GCA_029721355.1. Classification (NCBI taxonomy): domain Eukaryota; kingdom Metazoa; phylum Mollusca; class Bivalvia; order Arcoida; family Arcidae; genus Tegillarca; species Tegillarca granosa. Next base: position 5,250,719 of record CM056601.1, on the reverse strand, counting down.
AGTTTAAGACCTGAAATCCTAATTTTCCGTTAATGGGGGACTCGTTTAACTCTAAATCTGATTAGGAAATAAAAAAAAAGTTAAGGTTCTTTGTCAGTTTATGGCTTTGTCTGAAAGGAAAGTCACACAGGACAATTGAAAAATGAAAGAAGATGCCATCCGAGTCTTGCACTTTGACTGTTGTAAAATCTAATAATGTCCGTTAGAAAATTAGAAGGATTTGTAGCGCTGTCAAAATTGTCATGTTAATGTCTGGTCCTGATCAAACTTTGTCACCTCTGCCATCTGGTGGACAAAAAATTACGTAAAAAGTTTGATCGATCACACCTCCTGTTTGCCAAGACAGTAAATATATCACAATACATGTCCGCCATCATAAATTTCATTTTGCTTAATTTCAGTATATTTGTGTCTTGTGCGACTTATACACAATGGGCATTATGGGTGTATGATTTGTTGTTTATGTTCCTGGCTTGTTCTTTCGGGAAATTTATTTTTTCGATTTTGTCACAGTTATTGGGTAATGTGTGTGTGAGGTATATTAATGTTTATAGTCATATATATTTTGCAATGTACAGGGATATATAAAATTTTCAGACAATAATCACATTTTTTTTTTATTTGTCTTTTTTTGTTTTGTTATTTGTGTTATTTTGTGATTTGATACAGTGAATATATACTGTAAAAATGCACAATCATTGCTCTCTCTCTCTCTCTCTCTCCAGACATATTACTTATAATGCTTTAAATTAAGCCATGCAGACTTTCACTAAGGTCATGTTTAATTTTCAAAGTATTTGATCTGTACTATTTATCCCCCCCTCCCCCTTCTCTCTCTCTCTCGGTAAATACTCACTTGATATTTTGATATCTTGATATACACTTTAAGCAGGTGGTTTTTATATGTCAAAATAATTCCAAAAATCAGACAATTTTAAAAGCTGAATGTGATATTTCATACAACACCTAATTTCAAACTTCTCATTAATCAAATCGGTATCAACCAATCAGAGAATTGCATTTGTTTATAAATGTGAATCTAAATATTTTATATCTATCTGAAGGTATATACTACACACATCATAATTACCTACAAAATCAAACAGACTTCTACCAATGATAAGAAAAATGGAAATTAAACAAAATATATAAATGATGATTATTTATGATCTGTTAAGATAAAATTAATGAAACTCTAACACCTGTTTGGAACGGTCAATATTTACATGTACAAACTGATCTGACCTCAATGGTCAACTGGTCAGTCAGCATGTCTTGATATTTCTTGATGGTCATTAAATGAAGTGGGAAATAAAATTTTGAAAGAATAAAAGAAAAATTTTAAAGATTCGTTTTTTAGAAAATTTCCCCAAAAATATTTTTTTCACAATCGGGTATGGGTATAATTTGTTTTTGTGTTCCAATCTATGCTTAAGTCCCCCTTTACATTTGTCTGTCTATCTGCTTTTTCATTCATATTCTTTCCATTCTTGTCTGTCCATCCTTTCATTCATATGTGTCCTTTTATCTCATTTCTCTTGTTTTACGTTGGTTACCCAACAATAACTTTTATACATTAATAATTATTTTCAGTTTTTTTTTAGATTTTTAAATTTCCCGTTTCCTCCTGATGTTAGAGATAGGTGAAATGTTGGTGGAGTAATAGTTTTACATCCAAGGAAAAATTATTTCACTTATTTCAAGGCTGTTAGTTTTTTTTTTTTTTTTTTTTTTTTTAAATAAAAGACATTTTTCAGGAGAAATTTGAATAACAGTTGTAATATGCAGACGATTCATTCTCCCATATTTTAAAATAAAAATTAAAAAAATGAAATTTTTCTTTTCAATAAAACCTGCTATAGCAACCACCTTTATATAAAGACCACCTGCCTCTTAATTAATTCTATTATTATAGGTTTTATGGTTGTTCTTAGTACAGAGGTTTTACTGTTTTTTGTACTTTATAATCAATCTTCTATGTGAGTTATTGCTATCATTTTTGTTTATCAGTACAAGGATTAAATTGATTTTTTTTCATCTACAGATTTTGATAAAACATCTCAGGGTTGAGAGGTTGAATGAACCCATCATCCTATCAAGTTCTAAATAATTAACCGACCAGCATCCTTCATTTATAAAACTGTTAATATCTGAATTGTTAGAAATATTTCTGTATCAACCCGACATAAAAACTAAATGTTTCGCCATTTGGTACAGATAATTATAAAAATGGTAATAATTTTATTGGAGACCTTAATCCCCCTTTGTCATTGTCAAAATGGTAAAGCAATTGGTAAGAGATTTTGTGTTTTCTGAAAACTGGTCTTTGCCGGAGTAAAGCGAAATCAGTGATATCTAGGCAGATGGGTCTCTCAAATAATCATTTTAACGGTAATTGATTTGTGACAAATGTGATCGATGTTGTGTGTGATAGTGTGTACACTTTTGTAAACAAACAAACCCCATCTAGTGGTAGATGGTGTAGAAAGAATTGCCGACGCAAGACAAGTATTGCAGCAACACACTATTACACATGCATTTCACCTGTTCTTCCTTCGTATATTTGATACTTATAGTTTATGAGAATAAAAGAATATATATTTTTTTCCACTAAAAATCAATTATTAAAGAAAATTGCTATAGCGATTTGTATCTTTTATTTCTCTTTTTCCCCGGAGGAGATAAATGATATATCTCTCCTTTGTATCCATCGGTAATAATGCTGATTATTAACAATAAAATACTCTTAGTAGCATATATATTGAACAAATGACTCATGATCTTCAAAATTTAATGACGGATATTGTTTTACATATTCCATAAAGATGGGAATTTTGTGGAAATTAATGGTTTTTTCCATAGATTTCAAATTTTATTGTCTAAGAAGGCTTAAAGAAAATAAACTGACATTTTCTCTTAAAAAATTTGATTCACTTGGTTTTTAATGAGAAATCGAATCTTTAACCCATTTCCATTTTGTATATTATATTAATGACAAAAAGAAGCTTTTCTTTGCAGTTTGAAATTCTCCAACACAATGAATCAAGATTTCTAAATGAAAATTGATATTTCCAGGATAAAATGATCGAGGTATTAGGAAGGTTTTTGTAATTTAGTCCTAACAATTAAACTTTGTTAAATCGCATTATAGATAGAGGCTGATGGGGGATTACACTGTGTCTGCTGACTGTAGCCATTTTTTAATGAAGGGTGATTCCCTGTAGATTACATCTGTATTTTAACATTATTTATGTTTTCTTGGAAAGTAATTTTGTATTTTCAACAGCAGGTGGTCAAAATGTCTCCAGAATTAAAATGAAAATAACTTTTCAATATCCTATTTTTTATGATGATGACAATTTTTTTTAATCATTATCATTTTATAATTGCTTTCTATAAAACACCTGCCCTGGCAGGTACAACTTTGAAACTATAAATTTTTTATTTATTTATTGTTTTAATTATTGTTTTTGAGCGATTTATTAATTTATATATTTTTTAGCTCTAAGTTAAAAAAAGGATTTTAATTTTTTAAATCAATCAATCAATCAATCAATCAATCAATCAATCAATCTTAAAACATGAAACAACCCAAAAATGTGAAACTGCTCTAAAACACAAAAATCTTAAAAAATTAACAAGGCTAAAACATGAAAAAAATCTTTAATTTGAAAAAATTGTCCCAAAAATGATGGAAACAACCATAAAAATGTAACAGTCTGAAAACATGACACAAACCTGGAACATGAAACAGTCTTAAAAAATTTAAATAACCCTAAAATACCAAAAAAAATTCTTAAAACATTGGAAAATAAATAAATAAATAAATAAATAAACTAATAGATAGATAGATAGATAAATAAAATAAGCAAACAAGACAAGATATAATCATTTTGTCTCAGAAAATAAAAACTTACATTTTATTGATTTTAGTCAAGTATGACAAGAGTTTCAGTAACTTTATATATTTTTCTCTTTTTATTTAAGATTTCTATTTTTGTTATGATATAAAAGAATCAAATTTTAAAATATAAAAGGGAATGTGTAATAAAAAATCACTTTTTAATATTTTAAGAAATTTCTGAAATGATACAAAACTGGTAATCTGCTAGAGGTTGAAATTTTACTGACTTATATTACGGCCTTATATGATGACGAACGAGAGACTTTGAATGGCTGACTTTGCAGAATAAAAAAATCAATTAACTGATCACTCTGTTTTATAAGTATTTATTTTTTATTTTATTATTATTATTATTATTATTATTTTTTTTTTTTGAATTTTGAATAAAGCTGCTACAGTCATGATTGACATATGGAATATAAGAGGTACTATTGGGTAATTGACATAATATTTTCTACATACACAATTTAAATTTCATGGGGGTATAAGGCTAATGGGAGGGATTTTACCTCGAGGAAAGTTCAAATCACAATTTGAAAGAAAAAAAATCTGAAATTCAGGATTAAATAATTAATTTTTCCGTATGTAAATTATAAAAATTTCTTTTTCTTTTTTTCTTCTCAGAAGTTCTTAATATAATATCAGTATTTTTTTTTTATCACAAAAATAGACATACACTGAATTAAACAGAATTTATGAAGGTATTGTTTACCAAGGCAAATATAACAGACTATATAATAACAGTATAGCTTTCAGTAAGAGATAAAAGATTTTTTACCTTTCATCATTTGTAGAAAGGAGACAAAAGGTGTATGGTTACCAAGGTAATTACAGTGATTTTATACTAAAATTTAACTCATGATTATTATCATTAATAGTAAAGGACAAAACATACATCCTTGATACACACCTTGATGTACAAATTGGTTCAGCGCTTTAGTACTTTGATACTGTCCAGAGAGTAATTATTTTTAAATGTTAAGGAAAGTAGCTATTATAGAAATAAATCACACACATACTTTAATATTTCCCCTGTGGAACTGCAGATTCTAAGATAAAGAGTGATTTATTTCTGATTGATAATGTAAAATAAAGATCCATATTGATTAATAAAAAGGTATACCAAGTATGAATTTTATAGTTTCAGAAGGGAAACTGAAGAAAAAAATATAGTTAAAATAAAATGCATACCCTTTATAGTTTATAGTAAAATTAAAAACCACGGAGGGTACTCATGTTTTATGTGTAAAACAAATCTATTCTTCAAGTGTTTCAAGTGTTTCTTTCTTTTTTATGTACCAATACAGTCGCTTAGTTAGGATGCTTGCTTTGTATGTGGTAGGTCGAGGTTCAAAACCCCAGCCAGGTCTGACCAAGACTTAAAAACTTATAGTTAATGTTCTTTCATCAAGTACTTGGCATTTCGAAATGGAATGTCACAGGATTTTTTTGAAGGAAACCCTAAAAACTGATGTCCTGTGTCACAGCAGGCATTGTACATTAAAGAACCCTCTCTGCACGTTGCCCTAAGCACACTGCAAAGGTCAAAACTTATATATTGGGTTTGAAATGCTTGTTAAAATTGAGTTGAAAAAGGGAAAAGTCATAAGCTTCTAATTACTGGTCACATCTGATGCAAATTTAATTAAAAAGGAGCTAGTAAAATACAGAATAAACACTCCTCTTAGCCGTAAGAATTTTATGATATTTTGTTTGGCAACTTAAAGTAAAAGCTTACCCATTCCAGGAACACAGCTACTGGGTTTCCAGATTGATGTCAGATCTTTAGATTCCAGTGGGATTTGAATGAAGTCTTTTTCTGGACTAGTACCATTTTGTATGTATAATCCCTTCCCTGTTTGACTGTCTGGGAGTGGCAATGGATTACATAACAAATGTGGATGTTTAAAATAAACTGAAATTTTAAAAAAGTATAAATTTTATGTTTTTATTGTTCTAAGTGTGTTGCCTAGCAATATCAAATATGGCTGACCATTACTTAGTGATTAATCTCATAATGACTCTGCAGGAGCCTTGGTGGCTAAGCAGTCTAAAGCACATGCTTAAATATCATACACCTGTCACCACCTAGCTTTAAATCCACTTTAAACAGAACCTGGTGCAAGAAGGTTTGTTACCATGTTTAGTTTTCTTCAGGACACTCCAGTTTCATCATCCCTGAACTGACTATCTTGAATCATGACTTTGGAATTATTCCTCTCCAATCCTTAGTCTTTAAGTCTATTGAACCACTAGACTAGGGGGCAAAGTGTAATTATAAGCAAAATGAAAGCAAGTAATGGGAAATAAACTTAAATTACTTAATTTTTTTCCATTGTATTAAATCATGTAGCTCAGTTGATTAGGACACTGATTTCATTATTTAAGGGTTTAGTGTTTGAGCATGACATGGCTTGGTCTGTACATTCTGAAGTAAGATGTTAAATTCCACATTGTTCCAGACTCAACTCTTAATGAAAAGTTGTTGAATAACCTTGCATTGGACTGAAAATCAGAGAGGTAGGGTGGGGATGGGGGTAAGGGTGTGTCTTGTAAAACTGGGTTACTAGCCTATGAGTTTAGAATAGATCTTTACTTATATATTGAAACTTACCTGTTACAGCATACATTTGTATTCCATTGAACTCCACCTGGAATATTGGAGGCTGTATTTCCTTTGGAGGTAAATCTATTGTTTCATTCATCGAGTTATATCCTTTCATTTTTCCTGGTATCTGGAAAAAAGAAGACATCTTGTTATTTTTTGAAACCCAGACTCCATTATTTTTATTTTCTTTGGTCTTATATGACATATGTAGCCATACTTTTTTTATAGAACCTGTCTTGACTGTAGTTTATATAGGTAGATGTTCTGTAAAGCTGTAAGATTTTAATAAGTATTTGTAATTTTTTTTCTTCTCATTTTTCTTCTCATTGATGGCTAGGAGGAACCTATTTGTTGCTTTGTATTGAATGGAATGCACTTAAGCATATTGAAGGTTTGAAAGTGACAGGCTAGATGTACATTTCCAATCAAATTCAAAATGGTAAACTACATGTAGTTAGTTAACCTCTTTTCTGACAATTTTGGTTTCATTGATTGATTGATTTATTGAATGATTGATTGATTGATTGATTGATTGATTGATTGATTTATTTATTGGTACATATCTGTTAGTTAAATAATGATACAAAGTAATGACATTTTTGAGCAAATATTTGTAAGGCAGGGCATGATGAGGTTAAAGATTACTTTGGAACTTGAATGAAGTTAGGTTTATTCAAGAATCAAAAAAGACAATTCTGGCATAGCAACCATTTCTACATGTCCCTTTAGACAGGTGTTTAAGGTTTGTAAATTTCCATATTTTAACCAAAAAGAATGGTCTCAGTATAGAGATCATTGATTGGTCTATAAATCCATGTATCTTTGGTCCCATTGGTGGTCTATATATACAGGTTTTACTTTACATTTATCTATTGACCTTTGTTATTTTAACTAAAATTTGTAATTTTTGATTTGAAAAATATAAAGTTTTGAGATATTTTGTAAAATATTGAATGACAAAACTCAATTAATTTTAATGAAATGATAAAAAAAATTAAACCATGCTTGAAAAAAAATGATCAATATACTTTGTGAAATTAGATAAAATTACAAAAATATATTTTAAACTTAAAAGTAAATGAATTGTTTTAATTATTGGAGAAGTTTAAATTTCAAAGAAATAATTACAAATCATTAAAAGAATTTTTTTCCATTCATTTGAGATTTGCAATAATGGAGAGACAGAATTGTTTTTCTCTTATAAAGTATTTGGATTTGTCTCTACACTTGATTGTTGTAATCTGTTTAGGTATTTGGAGTATCCCGGGAGTTTTGATAGCCGCTCATATTCTTGCCTTTTAATGGATATTTGGTGCTGTTGTTACAAATGACATATGGCATCATTGTTTTATTGTAATTATAAATATTATGACCATTAAAATTCCATTAAGGAATGAAGTAGACACGTACAAGTCATTATGCCCCTATAGAAGAATGATTTAAAGGAATATTGTTCTGTCAGTCAGCGTGCACTCATTTGTTTTTCTCTTTGTCTGTTTATATGAAAATTTTTTGTCTTCAACTAACCAAATGTCCATTGACACAGTGACTGAATAACAAACATTCATTCATGTAACAAATAAAACAAATAAAAAATCTTCTAAATTACAAAGCATCTAATTATCAAGTAAGCAAAAAACAACCATCAAGCAAATTAATCCATCCCCCATTTAAATAAGCATGCAACAAGCAACAAACCAAATAACTGTTCATCCAACCAATCAAACAAATAATTTATCAGCTATTCAACTTATCCACTGGATATTCAAACAAGCAAGCAGTAAGCAACTTGCCAAACAGATGTTCAACCAAACAAGCAGCAAGCAGCTTACAAAATGCCATTAGATAACCAAACAGGTGATTAAAAACATCGATTTAGCAAGTAATTAAAATGCATTTAAAAAATTAAGCAACTATTGAAACACCTATTTAAACAAGCAAATGGGTGACTAATTACTAACCATTTATTGAATCACTCCAAAAACTAGAACATCCATTAAACCCAGCAAGTAAGCAATCAACTAACAGTGCATCCTATTCAACCAACAATCCAACCAAACAACCATTCAACTTACCAATCAAATACCATTCAAGCAACTGATCAAACTTTCATTTAAACAACTTACTAAGTAGTTTTTTTAATATCTATTTCAACAACTTAACAAACAAATGACAAACTAACCAAAGAAGCAACTACATAAATCAATTGAACTATCCCAAAAACTAAGCAAGTAGCATTCAGTTTACCAGTTAACCATCTAAAGGACTATTCATTCAGTCATTCAACCAATGGACTTACCATCCAGCTATTAAACCAATAGAGTAATCAATCAGATAATCAGCTTATAGACTAACCAAACGCATTTAACCAATGGACTAATCCAAAAGCTATCCAACCAGCTAGCTATGTAAGTAAATGACTAATCAACAAGCCTTCAACTTTTGGATGAACCCAAATTTCATATAAACAATGGACTTACAACAAGCATTTTAAGCCAATGCATTAACTAAATTGACATTCAACCAATCAACCAACAAATCAGTCATTCAACCAGTGTATTAACTTGCTAGTCATTCAACCGGTGTACTAACTGGCTAGTCATTCAATCAGTGTACTAACTGGCTAGTCATTCAACCAATGGGCTAACCAACCAAACCAGTCATTTAATCAAAGAACTAAGCTACACCTATGCAACTAAACAACTTAGCAACTATCAGGCTATAACCATATATCTAACTGTACAAAATTAGGATGCAATATTAATGAACAAAAGTCTAATGGTGGCTTAAAGGATCTAGGCCACATTGTTAGCATTTAATAAGGAGCTTTTTTTTAAAAAAAAAAAAAAAAACAATAGTAAATCTACAAAGTCTTTAATGCTTGTGGATCTATAAACCAGTTTATATTCAATTAAATTTTCTAAATCCTCTGTAGACGGTTTGTAAAAAAGCTTTAAAACATTCAAAACACCTGTCATCTTATTGATAATGTTTTAACTTGAGCAGTTTGGCCATTTATGTTTTAAAGTAATGTCATATAGAAATACGCCAGTAACAAATCAGGACCTTATTTTGTCACATAAACTAGCAAAGGTTATTTATTTATTTATGTTTTGATATATATTAAAGCTGGTGTTTTCTTCATAAAAAATTAAATAACTTAATATAACTGAACATTTTTCTATGAATTAATAAATAAATTCCTTCCTTTCAAAAAAGTGAAAACTTACGAGACATACATTATTAAAAGAATCCAGTATGCTATATTTTGAGATTTTTTTTGTATACTTACTTTTCTTTTACTATTTGAAAAAGTACAAAAAATGAAGTTTTAGGTAGACATTTATTGACCATTTACTTCCTCATACTTTTCTCATGTTATTCAGTTTTGTCAACCTCTTCCGATATTTACTTATATAAAAGTTCTTTTTACATCTACTGAAAGAAAATGAAATTGTAGCAAAATAGATAAGTGAAGAAAAATATTTCTCTGACATTTTTACGCTTACATAAGCAACTCTAATCTTAAAGCATTTATCATGGCGTAGGTACTGGTTCTTGTTTGTTCAAATCTTTCGGAGTTACAACGAGTAATTCAAGAATATTGCCTGCAGAACATCATTCAAGATTATTTATGAAAAAGATTATTTCCGATTGAAGAAATTTTAATACTTATGTCTTTCAGATGAATTAATGTTAGATATCATCATTATCAAAATTGCTTGCCTTTCTACTACTTTTGCTGGAAAGGAAAAAAAAACCTCAACCCATATTACAGCGCTGATCGGTTGTGTGATAATCAACTACCGTAGTTTAGAATTTCTAGAGTGATGATATCTGTTCTCTACGGCCGGATAGGAATTATTTTGTCTCTTAATTCTTTGTCGTAATTGCTGAAATCAGGCAGTATTAAAGACAATGAAGTAAAGCTACAGGGAGACAGAATTTAAAGAGTAGCTATTGGAGACAGAATTTTAACAGTAGCTATTGGAGACAGAATTTAAACAATGATAAGATTTTTTTAAGTTTCTTTTTTTTTTCTGAATTATTGTTTCTGTAATTTTTTGAAAAATTTATATACATGTATATATATACTTTATTTGAGGTTATCTAAAGTCATTTTGTTTAATTTTTACAGAACTGACAATTTATCAACACTAGCCTGCTTTGATTATGCTTGCTCTAAAATTTTGTATAATTAATATTTAAACAGATTTTTATCTCTTTTAAGGTAAAAAAAGGTTGCAAGTTTTCTGTGTCATATATTAACAATAATTTAACCGTCCATGTTACTTTTTTTCTGTTTTAAAGGTAACTTGAGTGAAACTATCATTAAATGCTTTTTTCAAATTTGATATATTTTGTGGAGCTTGAAATTAGACGATGGACTTTTGGCTGTTATTTGGGTATATTTGACAAATTTTGGCAAAGCTTTAATTTTTTAAGGCAAGATATTTCATAGAAATAATATTGCAGTTTTTTACAGATGGAATGTTATAACTTAGACCTGTAAAAAGCATGTCATAATTCAAGTCATGCTATTAGGTCATGTCATGCCATAGTTTATGTCATATTCATGTATTTTTACCGCTACCCCTTATTCCATTGAAAGGTGAATAGATAAACAAAATATGTAAAATTACTGTCTTAGAATGGGATATCTTAATAAAATAAAAATATTGCTTGACCACTACTTGCCAATCTGTCATTTGTGATGACCTTTGGTGGGCAAATGGTCAATTAGGAATGATAATTTGATTATTTCTCAAGAGCTTGGCCATCCATTTTAGTGGACATGAAAAATCACTCCCAAATGCAAAATAGTTTGATGATAATCAGACAAAATGTGTAAATATTTACCAGGGGCCATATTAAGATCTCATTAAATATTTCTTTGTTCTGTCATATTCACAGATATTTACTGTGTGAAAAATTCCCCAATCTCTATAGTTCCTATGTTAATGACAAAAATTACCGTCTGATTGTTAAACATTTACACATCGGTGAAATAAAATTTTATCGGTAAGGATCTAGACAATATGTTCCACTCACCAAAGCAATTTGCTTTATTGAGTTAAATCTATTTTTGGCAATACACAAATATTAGTCTATGATATTTAAAAATTGTGTGTTAAAATTCTTGGTATATATATTTATATTTTTTTTTACATACAATAAAACCTTTTTATAAAACCTGGTTTCAAACTCCAGCTGAACCAGAAGATGAAGCCGTCACATGACGTATTGTTTCAGAATGATGCCTGAAATTTTACTCAGTTTTTCACTACTAGTATTTCTATTAGCTTTATATCAATTTTTACAGAATTGAAATTTCAAAATTCCTAAATTTCAATTTTTTATATTTTGTTTCTGTTTTCCAAATGCAAAATATGACCAGAAAAAAAGATTTTCTGGTTTTTCTTTCCTTTTTTTTTCTGTAATTATGTTGTTTGATGGTTAATGACGTCACACATCCCCCTCACCCCGAGTAATTTAATAAATCCATTAAACCTTAATATTAGTGACAGCTGTTTGTTTAATTACAGTTTTTAATGGATTAGCCAACAGAATTAAAACAAATAGACAAAATGGCTTCTACAACCAAACAAATAAAATTATTTTATCAATTTTGCATGAGCATATTTTTTTTTTTTTTTTTGGTTATTTTATTTTTCCACTTAAGTGAATTTGTTAAGTATTGATCGAAGTTAATTTAGAACAATGATCTTTATGTAATTTTGACAAGAAATTATCTCCCATTTTCTACCTTCGGTAAATACAATCAAATTCAATAAAAACTCGTTATTTTGTTAGCATCATGGTGGAAATATGATGATGCACCATCATGTCTAACAAACCGTCTGCTAATATTTCAGCCAATTGAATTCCAGGTCTGTCTGTTAAAAGTCATACTGAAGAGATATATAATCATATTTTCTTGAAACTCATTTCATTACTTCATTTGTTTTTGGATCAGAAAGGCTCTAAAAGTTTATAAAATATATGCTCACTTGGTCAAATTATGACTCATTTTTTATACAGAAATAAGTGGTTAGCCATTAAATTTTGATTTTTAGACAGATAAATGTCACAGTATCCATTAAATGAAACTAAAGCCTTTAACACTGGCTAACTGATGATAACATCTCTTAAAATATGCCTTTAGGTTTGAATCCCATTCAGCAGATCCTAATGAAGTTGTCACTTTGCTTGCCAGAGGTGAGTGGTTTTCTCTGTAACTCTGGTTTCCTCACCATCTCTAAGATTTACTGTTACTATGACAACGATAATTTTGTTAGCACATTATCTAGTGTTTGAAATTACACTGAAATTTCAGCTAGTGCAAATCTAACAATTTCAAAATATTTCAAAAAAGAAAAAAAAAAAGAAAGAAAAAATATATATAATCTTGACTGAGAGGAGCTAAAGACGTAATTAATTTTAAACCTAAGCACTATTACAATTTTGGAATAAAATGTATTCAAACAGTGTTAGAGGATGTTTTCCTGAGAAACACAAATTTTTAAATGCTATTTAAGGTAACAAATTACTTCATGCCTTTGCAAACAAAGCAAAAATATCTGAAGGTTTAAAAAATAATTGTCTAGAAGGGTTTTATTTTTAGAACATTGTTTTTGCTAGCTTTTGTTGAAAGAACTTTGTTTATTCCATATTTTTTTAAACATAATATACACCTGCACAAGATAATACATATGTCTTTGAGGTTTTTTTTTTTTTTTTTTTTAAAAATTGATTTTTTCCAACTGACAATAAAGAACCATATCTTGGAATTATCCTACATTTCATTTCCTGAGTGCTTAGACTGGGATTTTAAAAATTTAACACAATAAGATGAAAAACTTTTTATGAAGCAAATATAAAAGACTGAAATTTAGTTAAAAGGAGTATATAATATATATATATTAATATATATATATATATATATATATATATATATATATATCTTTTTAAAAAAACTTTAAAGTAAGTATTCTGAAGCCATTGTAATACCTGTTTTATGAGAAATATTGTCATGTTTTTAAAAACTGACAAGATATGTCTTGCATAATATTCTGAAATGGAAGAATTGGTAAAGTAATTTTGAAATAGGTTATATATAACAAGGATTCTTGACTGAAAACTGCCTTTTCTTTTATGATGTCGGTATTGAAAATCATTATCATGTAATTACAGACATAAATTAAATATTTTTGTTTTGTCTAGTTAAACTTACAGTCAAACCTGCTTTGAAGGCCATTCTATATTAAAGCCTCCTGGTTCTGAGTGACTTTGTACTTTCACAATTATAAAAATTGAGTTATTTTTCAGGTCATCTTCTTTGGGCTTTAGTTGGGTTTTTACCGTTAAGTGCCATTTTGAATCATCTAAAATACCCTTTTAAATGTAAATATTTTTTTATTGTTTTTTTTTTGTTTTTTGTTGGTTTTTTTTGGTTTTTTTTTTTTGGTTTTTTTTTTGTGTCTTTTTGTTTGTTTTCTTTTTTTTTTGGTTTTTTGTTTTTCTGTTTTTTGTTTGTTTGCTTCTTAATGATATATATTAACTTTATTTGTATGAAAAAACATCTCTGACATGAAGTATGCAGAAGATATGCCATTACAAACCTGGTCTAAATATTCCTTTCCTATTGTAATAAATTCAATATCTTACCAATGCTTGAAGCCCAGCAATAAAACCATTTAGATCATAAATAGGTAGAGCTTTTGTATCTTCATTATCTTTCACATATAAAAATCCATGAAATTTTTCTTCTGAAAATAGAAATCAAAGATAAAAGTATGAAAATCAAAATCATGTACTTTTAGATTAGAAAATATAGTTTTAGTTTTTAGATTTAAATTACCAATGTGCACACACACACACACAACACACACACACACACACACATAACAGACACACACACACACACACACACACACACACACACTCTCTCTCTCTCTCTCTCTCTCTCTCTCTCTCTCTCTCTCTCTCTCTCTCTCTCTCTCTCTCTCTCTTTCAATGCACAATACATGTATATTTGTTCTATAAATGGACTTTATTTCAAGTAACCAGAGAGATAAGAACATGTAATTACAAAAACATAGATTTTCATTAAATGAAGTGTTTTCATGACCACTGTAAAACAAAAGTGCACAAATTGGTAATACGACCCTAAGTTACTAATCTCTCTTTTATCACTCTATCTTACAAAAACATTATAATGATCATTTCTCTACCAACTAAAGTAACTTCATTCTTATATATCTCGGACACACCTGCAGAAAAACTGATATTAGTTAGATTATCTTAATGCTACAGGGGTTTCGGGGTTTCGGGTGACTCGACATGATCTCAGTAGCAACTGTTTGACCCTTGAAGATTTCTGTGTACAAAAAACACTCTGTTAATAATTTTTTTTCTTTTTTTTTTTAAACAGTAGCATATTTTTGTCAACAAATACCAGGGTTACAATACAAAGAAGTAGTTCTGTTTGGATGATTAATAAATATTATATGTATTTATAAGTTTTTTTGTACCATTACACTGATAATCTTTAAAGTGGTAAATGTCATATTATGTACCACAGATAACCTATTTAACCTGATTTAAATTGTTTTTTTAATGCCTTATATCATGCAGGTGTTGCAATAAGTTAATGTTTCATATTTTTTCATCTATTTTCGTAACCTCTCTCTCTCTCTCTCTCTCTCTCTCTCTCTCTCTCTCTCTCAAATAATATTCTATTATGTATTGGTATATTATCACAATTGTAGATGTAAATGTCACTATTTTAACATAAAATTTCAATATTGCACCATTATCCCATGACAAGCCATTGAAGATGGCTTTCCTTTTTATATTTAATTTCACATCTATAACTAGAATATATTCAGTTGCTTTTCTTCACATCACAATGGACATTTGCAATCTCTAAGTTTAATATCATCAATCTTACGAGCCCTGGATTGATTAAAAACATGTAAATTGGAAAAGATGATGATTTCTTTTTTTTAACCAGCGGTCGTATAATTCTTTACTTAAGAAAAGATTTTTTGGAAAGTATACAAAATAAAAAATATTGATTTGTATACATGGCAACTCCCACAGGACAATATTTGAAGTGGTGTATATAAGAAAATAATGCCATTTAAATATCAATATTGTTTAAATAATTACTAGAAAACCATTAACGGCTCTATTAAGAAAATATCCAGAGTTTCAGAATAATTCTGATGAATCAAAATTAGTGTCGTAAAATTCTTCTCTGTTTTTTTTTCTTTTCTGTTGTTGGATAATTTTATTTGTGTAATCATTTGCCTTTGTTTTGTTAGGAGATTTGAGTGCATAGTAATCATTTCTATTATTCTGCATGTTTTACACTATGGATGAACATTATATATCCCAACTTGGTTGTTGTGGCTGTTTACATTATGGTTGTGGATATTCATAGTGTTCATTACTGTACACAGTTTACAAAGAAAGAAGATTATCAGTGATTATCTTTGTAAACAGTGTACAGTGTATCCTGCCTAAAATGAGGGTCAGTGGTTTTTCTCTGGGTACTTCTGTTCCCTATACCATTTCAGAAGTGACTTTCTTGATGTAAGTGCAAGTATCTTGACTTGGGCACAAAACCCAATTAAATCCAAACTTTAATCCAGTCCTGCCTAAGATGGACACATTCTAGAGTTCTAGAATTTAGCCTATAATCTCTCTGATTAATAACATTGCAAACCAACCAGGCACATTTTTCTAACACATTTGTTAGTTAAAGTCCTAGAGCTTAGAAAAGTTCTTCTGATATCTGTTTTAACAGACTGGTAATGTCTGTGAAGGTGACATAAGGTGCTTTTGTAAAACTGAAGGGCCATCCATCAATTGCTGAATTGGTGATTATTGAAATGTGTACAAGATTGAGCTGTTACACTTTTTGTCTTTATGTCATAGGTTCACATAATACTACGTGAAACAGAATTTAGTTCTAGTGCCACTATACCATCACTATGGCTACTCATGTTAATATGGACTCTAGTCCTGACATGTGGTTTTTGATATTTTTTTCATCTCTTTCCAACACTAATGTTTTAATACAAAGATTTTCTTTTATAAGACTGCTGGCTGAAAATTTGGTGGTTTTCACTGAGTATTCTGTTTTCATCCATCATTTCAGAAATGATTTCCTTTTTTGTGAGTTACTTAACTTAAACTGGGGAATTAAAGGGTATGAGTTCCTTTTTTGTACCCCCTACTTAAAATATACTATATATACTATATCTTACCTGTGTACATCTCGATATAAGTGCAGATATTCTTGACTTGACATTGAACACCGTTATTCAACTTGACTCTTACCTGTGTAGTGTATATTAGTGTATGTTTGAAGGAACTCTTTCTAATTAAAGTACACTTTCACCCACCAATATCTTCCATAGGAGACAGTAAGTCTCTTCACAGAGTTTGTTTCATCAACATTATTTACTGTATATACTGGTTTCTTTGAATTGTTATGTTGCATTGTAAACAAATCAAAAAATAAAAATCATCTTCTATCAGCACTCATTGTTATTGGTCTGAGTGGTGGTCTAAAGCACTTGGGTTATGGACAAGAACTAACTGCCTCGATTTTAATAAAGGATCCTCCTTGGTGCATATTTGACTATTCCTACACTCTACTGCACATGCTTCTACCTCCCTATCTTTTCCATAATCTTAGAACTAACAACCTTGATTTAAATGAAAGAATCTTGATTAGGGCATATCACAATAACTCAGGGCTCCACTTCACTTGTTGGTTAAATTTTAAGCTTTTTCTTTGGATTGGTCTACAGAAGATGTTGATGGTATTAAGTAAAATATTAAGATTGTTTCGATTTTGTTGTAAAGAATTAAAATAATGCTGCACATCGTCTAGGTGATCAGATTGAAATGTGTTAAATCCTTTTGTCTGGTTTATGTATTACCAATGTCTGATACATCCACAGAAGGTATAATAGTGATAAATAATTAGGAAGTGGTTTGTTCTTTGAGCCATGTGACAGTCAGTCTTTAAATTGGTGCATTTAGATGGCTTAATTATGGGAGAAGAGACTTGGGTTTTGTAACAGTTAGATTTGTTATATCTGAAATAGATTTAAATTTCCTTTGAAGGTTACATATCTGCATTTACAGATCAAAAAATGGAATATTTATTCTGCTTTAAATCTGCAATTTGACCGATATGAAAGGGCAATAAAAATAAAGGACTCTATTACATGGTGGCATTTATAGTGACCAAGTTGTCTAAATTGCATGCTTACAGGCAGATCCCAGTGTGGGAAAGTTTGTCAGTTCACTTGCCAAAGGTTGGTGTTTTCATAGGGATTCCTGGCTTGATAAAAGTTAAAAAATCTTGAATGGGGCATAAAACACCATTCATCATATCCAACCCAACCCTCTAGGTCAAGCTTACTTAGGTAGCTCTTATATACAGGTTTGACTGTAATGTTATACTGACCACAATATTTTAGTTTTGGGCACCCTGCATCCCTTAACACAGTAATTATCTTAATCCTATCTGGTTGCAGTGGTTTTGTTTGGCCTAAAATTGCTACCGAATAAAGGTAGTTTCCCCTTGAGAAATAAGACTAAAATTTCCCAATTTGACAACTTAAATTCCCCAAAGGCAACAATGACACACAATCAAATAGTTTAAGTTAAATCCAGTTGTCCAAAACTATTCTGACAGACAAAAATGTTAGATATTGTCACAATATAAAATCTTTGCAATGAATTTCAAAATTCTGAGCATAACATGTGTAAAAAGGGTCCAAATTTTCCCAATCTGAAAGGTGAAAGGTAGTTTTTAAAAACCATAGCAAAATCACTGGGTTGATTTAACAGGTTTGTGTTTTACATCAACATTATGATTATTTCACTTACATTGAGATGTTGATGGTTCTACCTTAAGGTCAGAATTCATTTTATGTAACATTAAGAGTATATAAAATTCACGATTAAATAAAAACTGGAATTAATGTACATGTTATCCTCAATTTTCATAAAAACATTAGAACTAGAACCTGTCCATGTATATATCAATTATAATTGAATTACAAAAAAAAATTATGGTTTTAAATTTAGATTAAGGGGAATTGATTTAATTACCATGGAAACAATGTAATTTTGGCTTTATAAATGATGTTTAGTGACTCTTTAAATGACTTGCTAATCTAGATCTAATTATATTTAGTTAATGGCTAATTTGATAACAGAATTAAGTCTTAATTCTCATCTGTAATAAACTCTCAGTTATTCAATGCTTTTATTCAATGATGTGTTTGGTTGTTGGCTAACAGATTATGTGAATAACTTTAGGCTTCAATTCTCACCTGAAAAAAAGCATTAACCAAAATCACTATACATGATAATGTCGACAGCATTCATGACAAGGAATATATTCCTGCACCTTTGCTTTAAGCTGATGTCTGGATACAAGTTAAATAATCTTGACCTGAATTGTTAATAAACCCCAATTTTGTCCAAGAAATATGATTTCAAATTTTATTGAGCAGTGACCTTTGACGAAAAAACTTACAAAATTTCTAACACCAGGATCTGCCCAAGTGAATTTGACCCTCAGGCTGTGAGAAGCATTTTGATCCATAAGCACATGTTTTAAACTGCTTAGCCACTTGGGGACCCTCCTTATCAATATATTCCATATACCATATCTTCTTCATAAACAGGAAAAAACAATATTTTAATATCCTATAGAAAGATGTTTTTTGCTTATTCATATTACAAAAAGAATATGAAATTAATAATTGAACGATCAATATTATCTTTTGGCATCTTTGAAGCTCATCGAAAAAAAACCCTATCCACTTTCTGTCATGAAGTTAATCTTTCTCAGTAAAAAAAAGAATATATAAGCATGTGTATGAGATACAACACACACACACACACACACACACACACACACACACACACACTGGAATAAAAACTTAGGTTCAATGACTTGGTCTGTAAAAGCTGGATAATGTGATTGGTAATCAATACTTTGAAAAATTAAATGTATAAAAAATTTAATTAATCATCAAAAAATTCTCTTTGATATATAAATTAAAAGCTATTACCTGTGTAAGATGTAGTTGTCTTTGTGATCAAATGCTTTTGACATTTCTTGGATCATAACAGTTTTTCTTTCTAGATGCATTATTTATCCTACCATTCTTTTTTTTTTTCATTTTTTTTAAGATATAGAATTATTTGGAATTAATTTCTTTAATAGCTTTTTAATACTTTGTAAAATGATATTCTGTCTGTCAGGTTGAATATAGGTAGGAAGAATTTGAACCTTTATCATTTGTTTACTTGTCAGCATTTTAAAAGTAATTTGTAAATGTCTTGAAAGTCAGAATATTGCAGAATTGGCAGATTTTTATTTCTTTTTTTTAACAACCTGTTGCTATGGGACAAATTCTTCGTTACTTTTGAAATTGTCAAAATCGTAGATTCCTAAAATCAAAAGGTAAGGTGTAGTGGACTGTTTTCATTTACTTAGAGGCAGACAGTTCTGGGTTGGTGGAGGAAACTGGAGTGTCGTAAATACGACCAACTTTTAGCAAGTAAACTAACAAACTTTTTCACACTATGTTTATACCCATTTAGGAATCAAACCAAGACAATTAGAGGTTATATGATTCATAAGTTGGTGCTATTATTACTTGGCCACCATCAACCCTAAAATCAAAAAATATTAAAGATGGCTTTCCTAGTAGCTCTTTTGGTCATGTCATGTAAAGATTTTGAAGATTTAAGACAAAAATGTATTCGAACTTAAGAAATCCAAACACTTTAACTTTTTATGAGTTATTTTCTGTTAAAAAATTCAGTTTTGAATAATTTATGTAAGTTTATTTCTGCTATATATGAGAGAGAGTCTGTCCTCCTGGTGTCTGTCCTCCTGGTTACAGTAAACAACTGTATATTGTAAACTCACGTATGTAATATTTAATGTATTAATATGTATATTGTTTATATATGTGGAGTGGAGTAATGGTGTTTTACCCCCCAGTCAAGAATCTTTCACTTATTTTGAGGCAGTCAGTTCTGGGATGGTGGAGTAAACCGGAGTGCCTGGAGAAAACCACCGACCTTCGGCAAGCGAACTGATAAACTTCTCACACTAGGATCTGTCCCAAGTGGGATTCGAACCCAGGTGGTGAGAGGCACTGTGATCCGTCAGCGCGATGTAGACCACTTGGCCACCGAGGCCCCTTGTTTGTATATGTTCTCTGTATTATATATACAATTTGAGAGTAACGAACTATGAACTATGGCAAAGTACCTATCACATGCTACTAGATATTGCATTAAAACCCTATTTTCAATTACCCTGAATATTTTATTTTAGCTTTCTTGTAATGCAAAGAAGTATTTCTTAAGTTACACAATTATTTATTAAACAACAACAGATTATACAAAGCAATCGAGAAAGCCTGCACCTGCATGTGCAATGTTTCTTAGAACTAAAGTTTTAAAAAGAATTACATTACTAAGACGACATCTTTATTTCCTAGGGAACATTAAATTTAAGACAGTTGAATAGAAAATAAAACAATTAGTATTCCATGATACAGGGATTTGTGGTTTACCTTCGCTACCATTACATAATGTTTTCATCAATGACACAACCACAGTGTCAATAATCTAACTGTTCCTGTCAATGCAAACAAAAGCATGACATTGTCTCTAAAATCATTTTTAAAACTAATGATGAAACTTAGCATGTCTTCTAGTTTATGCACATACAATTCTGCTTTTATATAGCAAAGATCAAGAGATACAGAAAATTGAAATTTAATATTTAATGATTTACTTTATATCTTTTATTTCTTTTCTTTTTTTTTAATTCTCTATTTTTTTTTCTTTCTTTTCTTTTTTTCTGTTGGCTGACTCAAGTAAGAAAACTGGAATCATTAGATTCCTCATATTATTTGAAAAATACCCATAATGCACTTGGATGAATTAAGAGCTGGATCTGACAAATGTTTGGATAAATATACACATCAAACCTAGACAAAGACTTGACATTATGAAGAAGGAAGATTCTTCCTAGAGGGCAATTGCCCTTATTTAGAATTGAAATCAATTTGTCACATGACCCTTCTTAAGATAACTCATGATATTTATCTTTGTAATTGATTTAATTGAAAAAGACAGTTCAGCCATTTAACTTCATTTAGCAATTAAGCTTGATATTAATTTTTCAGTTTATAAATTAGGTGTTTTAATTTGTAAAATGTATATATCTAATAAAAATGGGAAAAAAAACTTTATTCTATTCAAGTTGTTGTTGCCATGGCAATGGTTTTGTTACTAGGAATAACTTTGCTGCTATTTAATAATCACAATCTTTTCAAATTTCTGTTTATTTTTTATTTTTAAGGTACCGTTTCAGTTTACCATTTTATAATTAGATTCGATCTTTATGATCTCAAAATTTTTACTTATCGTTAATTAACTAACTAGATTTTTTTTATTTGAAAATCAATTCTAGACAGCAGATGAGAGGTCATCTAACATTGAACTCTCCGGATATTGGTTACTGTAGAAATTATGTTTTCATCTTTAAACTCTGTTATCAATTAATTTTACCATGTGAGATTGTCCATTTAAGAAGAGACCTTGATTGTCTCAAAGTCCGCTTGAAGTGGGTCGAGTATAATGACGTCTAATTGGATTCCGCTTTTTTTGATAATTGATTCATCTTTTGGCATTTAAATTGTAACTTTTACCCCTTTCTTTCATTAAGAGTTCTGTCGATGGTGGAAGAACAAAGAAACAAAAAAGTCATTTTTCGTATCAAACAGGATTATTTATATCAGTTCAGTGACAATGATAATGCACTTGATGAAATTAGTACATTATTATACCCTATTTAATTTGATTTCGTCGATGGCAATGTGTGAATGAAATAAATTTCATGTGAATGAAATGAATTTTCGGTAGAAAATAGACATGATAAAGAAGAAAAGAACCAATATTTAAAAAAACCTGATATTTTAAGAAAAATGCGTCTTTAAAAATGTTTTTCTCAAAAGCTTGAGTGAACTTAATACTAATACTTTCTGTTATAAATTTTCAAATCTGATACCATTAAAATTAACTGAGATAGGGAGGAAGAAATTGGGTCAGATTTAGGCCTTTTTTGGGATCACTGTGAAAAATCAGTGACCTTAGGTACATGTACATGAACTGAAGGATCTGTGTGAGTGGAACTTACACCTCTAAAATAAAAGAGGTTCTTTGATTGTAAGCTTTGCATTAGACAACCCAGTCACTATGAGGAAAGGGTGTATGGACATTTTTTTTGAAAAAAAAAAATTAAGTGTGGAAACATTGCAGTTTTGCTATGTAAAACATTGTGACACCATTTTGACTACTATTAATAGAAGGTCAAAGTAAGGTCAATGTTTTTGACACACTTGGTATGGATATAAATGAAACTAATCTTAAATTGACTGAATGTACAACACAATTAATTCCCTCCATTTCACAGCTATGAGAAAACCAGTTGATATCTGTTGATATGTTCATTTTAACTATTTTTCTTATCATTTAAAGAATAGACAATGGAAATTCCAATTCAGCATTTTATTTTTGGATACATATTGGGAAGTGGTAATGACTTCAGATTTAAGGGTCAAATAAAGCTAAACTTGAAGTTTATATCTGTGAAACCAGAAATTTGATATCAAAGTGTTGTTCATTATCAAACTGCAGTTTGAAAGCATCCTAGATCATCAATATTCCAAAAAAAAATTACATTCTTAATTCTAATAATTAACACAGTTTTTAGTGTAAAAACATAACATATCCATTGAAAATAAATGTTATACAATGATGTTATGGGTATCACCTGATATGCTGGGTAACCCCATTTAAAGGGTGCTGGTAAAAATGCTAAGAATTATATTTTACAGTTGACTGGAATCATACTTAGGAATTATTGTACCCTCACTTAATTCATGTCAAAAATTTTGCAATAAACTGGCATTCTAATAAAGAGCAATATTGTATACCTCACTCATAAACTTTATGGTTCAACACCTGATATGCTCGGGTACCCCTTTAAAAGGGTGCTGGCAGAAATGCCAAGGATTCACTGCGGGCACCCTACTTTAAGGTGAACATTGTACCCTTACTTACTTAATGTCACAACATCCAGAACAAATAAATGTAAGCTTCGGCTTGTTATGATATTTAGCCTTCAGACTGGAGGCAGCTTTAATAAAAAATATTTTTATTTGTTTTCTGAATAGTCATGAAAATATTAAAATAAAGATGAAGATAAAGAAAATTTCCCATCAAAATTGTGTATAAATCAGGACATTGTTTTGATTTCCATATAGATCTACAGCATTGATGTTAATTTATCAGTAAAACACTAGTCATGTTTTAATGAATTCTTTTATCTTATCAAAGCTGTTAGATTCAAAGCATGTTAAATGGTAGTTGTCATCACCCAAACACATGATTATCTCTCTGATATCATCAGTAGATATATAAAGCCATGATATACAATCAGCCATTAAACTGGGATAATCTCACTGTCAGTAGCTCGGAAATCATGACATCTTAATCAAAAGATGAGAGGTCTAATTGTAAAGACCTTAGACAAAAACTCCAGTGAAACCATGTGATGATAGTTATTAGAAAAAGGCCACCCCTTCACACAATCAGCATTGAAGGATCATAGATTCTTATATACCATGTTTTCTATTTCTTGGACGAATTTATCTATACATAGAACACTTGCTGTTTAAGTATTCTTTCTACAGATGTGAAATGTAACACTCTGAAGAAATATTTAACTTTTAATGACAGAAAAATATTATACTTGTAATGACCTACTGGCCATTGATCACTAAATCAACCCCATGGCTGATGATGGTTGGCCCTCCCATTTTTGTCAGTAAAACTGACAATATGATAAGTTTTAATGAAGAATTATTATTAAGGGAAGTGCAGAAGTTTGTACATTTCCTGGAGAGTTTGATGACTTCCAGACTTCTACATCAAAAGACTGGGTTTTATGGTTTATGAGTAAGATGACATTATGGTAGAAAAAGGGTCATACAAATTATATCATATATGTTGTCTTAGTAACCCCTAGCTCTATAAATCTAGTATGTATGTGCCAGAAGAAAAAATAAAAACAAAAATCTTTTAAGTAACTTTAGTAGGGTTTACAAGAAGAAAAACACAATAAACATGGATAAGTTGTATAAGAAAAGGGGGAAGGGCAGTCTCTGAAAAAGACGTAGATAAAACATGGTTTTGTTAAGTTAGATTATAGAGAGAGAGAGAGAGAGAGACAGAGAGACAGAGAGAGTCTAGGAATAATGACATAAAAATTTCTTGCTTAAGTTTGGTCACAATAAAAATTTATTCTTAAAATAAAACAACATTTTTTTTTTCTTTGAAGATCATTGAAATAATTATAGATGACTTGACAGATGGATTTACATTCTACTGCCGGAATTTTTTTTTGTTACTTCAATGAGCAATTAAAACTGAAAAATATCTTGTATAGATTGTCGCACTCCACAAAATCTCCAAAGGCATTGTCACTCTCCCTCGAGTAGAAATTGTTTGTTTTCGAAAAAATTCTTTAAAGAATTGATCGGTTTCTGGTAAGTGTACATGTATATAGAAAATGGCAAGATGTACCAAGTTATCATGCGAGGTTTGTTTGCCAATAGCTTTGTTTTGAAAATGAAATTAGGGACATTTAGATATTGATTCTAAGGGTGAACAATATTCATCAATCTTTCAGCATTGGCACTCAACTGGTTTTTCTTGAAATTTATACTACATCAAAGTAGTTAGATTGTTTTATTTACAAACCAATTCAGTCAAGGTTCTTTAAGCCTTCCTATAAAAACTGAATAGTGGTTAGATATCTCGATAGAAAATTTTAAAAATGAAGTAGATTTATTATAATATAAGACTTTGAGCCATATTCATCTCTTTTTAAAACACAGGTTGTAGATAAATTTTATATTAAATGATGATATTTTTTCTTATACATAATATTTTATTAAGAAGCGACCTATTGTATGTCAACCACTGTTTAAAATTTTATATCAAAAATTCATCTAAGAGCTCAGAGCTGAACATTTTAAGTTGTCTTGTTACCATTTGGTTTTTGATTTTAGAAATAAAGGAATTTAGTTTTTTCTGAGTTTATACTACCATTTCATTGTTGTGATTACTTACATTAAGATATCACCAGATAAAAGAGAAGCTGTAAATTTTATTCAGTGCAATTCACTTACTACAGTCTTACTGGTTTAACTTCATTGACCTCTAAATACAAAATTTCTTCAAAACAGCTTTTTAACAGAAATTTTAATTTTGTTGACCTCTGAATACAAAATTTCTTCAAAACAGCTTTTAAACAGAAATTTTAATTTTGTTGAACTTATACCAAATTTTTTCAAAACAGCTTTTTAACAGAAATTTTAATTTTGTTGAACTTATACCAAATTTTTTCAAAACAGCTTTTAAACAGAAATTTTTATTTTCTTGACCTAATACAAAATTTCTTCAAAACACCTTTTTAACAGAAATTTTTATTTTGTTGACCTAATACCAAATTTCTTCAAAACAGCTTTTTAACAGAAACTTCTTGAACTGAATTTTGCACTTTTTTTTTTTTTTTTTTTTTGACATTTATTGCATAGAAAGTCATTACAACTTATTGGGGTTTTTTTATTCGTTGTAGTATTAAGGGATGAGCTAATTCTTTTATAATTTAATTTTGACCTTGACCATGTAGCTTATATTGTTGTTTATACTTCCCAGTTGCATCATAAAACAATATTTACACATAATTTAATCGGTATTCTATATGAGCACAAGTTCCACAAGTTTTACCTGATAAGTTGACCCATGTGCTTTTAGACTTTCTACAACAAATTCTGTTTTTAAGCAGTATAGGGTTTTTACACCAATAAATCCAATGCAATTTCTGAAGTTATGGTGTCATACATTTGAATACTAGGAATATCTAAATCTATATTTATATAATTGTACAGTGTGCATAGTGTATAAATCTTTCTTTAAGACTTCACAAACTCATAAGATTTATACTTAGCTGTTGTTTCCATTATATATTGGATAAAAAATTTGTTGTATTCCAGGAATTTCCAGTGGAATATGTTTTTCTTATTCCGTAGAATTGACATTCCACAGGTGACCGTTGAGATGGATTAGACCTTAAAAATTGGTCTGGGGGTTGGTGAGATAAAAAAATTTAACTGGCCCTAAAAGCACAGACACTTGGGGTCAGGTTTTTGTTTAGGTTATTATTTTGTTTTATCAGACAAGTATTTATTAATTTTTTTATTTTGTCATATCTGGTATTGTTCTGAGTTGAAATTTTAAGAAATAAAACGATATTCCTGCATTTTTAATTTTTCTGAATTTTCTCTATATAAAAAAGAACGAGGCAAGCAACTTCAATTTGTATTTTCTTTTTTTCAGCCTAAAAGTGCTTCACAGCTTCACTTATTTGCTATATTGGATGTCTTGTTTTTATAAAATTACTATAATGACTGGGATATAAAAACTCAGTTTCAGTACATACACAAGATTATTGAAAATTTTTATTGTTCTGGTTATAAACTATTGATAGTTTTGTTTTACTATATTGCATGACCAAATATGCTGTTTCAGCGATATATATTTTTGTAAAAAAAGTTTTGAGTCAACCCCTTGTATTTGAAAGGATGCTTCAAAGCTTCTTGCAAATGGCTACCTGAGTTGAAGGAAATGAGCTTTACATAACGAGAAAGCAGTTTAATGAACTTCCATCACCTGTCTATTAGTGTGGTCCCGCATAGTTTGTCCTTAAAGGTGTCATCATAGTGGTATAAAAATAAGGGGTCATATCATAATCTTGTCAGCATCATGATATCGAAAAACGTAATTATATCTCACACAAAATATTGACCAAACTGTAACATAAATAAGGGAAAAATTAATGATTGTGTAAACGGACCCTGGCTAAATCACAAAATATGATGGAGTGTTTGTTTTCAAGATAAATTACTAAGCAAAAATCAATATAGAAGAAGATTATTACATGTTTTGTTTTTGCTTTTTGTTGTTGTTTTTTTCTTTCTTTTTGGTTTGCTTTTTTTTATTTATCTATTTATTTATTTATTTTATTTTATTTATTTATTTTTTTTTTGACATTTTTAGTGCTATTTCGTTTGTTTGATTGGTTGTTGTTTTTTTTTATTTGTAATTTGCAAGTTGTATTTGACTGTGTTATGAATATTAACTGTCATTTATACTCCATACATATGTACTTAAAGACTTTATTGGCAGGTTGTGCCATAGAGAGATTATTATTGGTTGAATTATTTAAATTTTGGTCTTAATGTACTGGTGGCATTTATATAGAGCTAGTTACTATAGCAGCTTTTACTCATAGTATTGTTCCCTAGAAAGTTTTTTTTTTTTTTTAAAAAAAGCAGTTGTGTAAGTTGGTTTAGACCTTGGCTCAAACCAGTATTTATTGTACAGTTATGTTAGGCATGGAAAGATTGACACATTTTTAGGAGTTCTGAATCATTTAACTAAGTGTAGCAAACAAAATCTGATGGAGTAAGTGAAAATAAAGCCCTGGATCAATCCTGTATTTTTATAACTGTTAATTGTTAGGCATGGAAAGATTATCACATATTTAAAAGTTCTAAAACATTTTACTAGTGTATCAAGGGAAATCTGATGTAATAAGTGAAAATGAGTGGTGATTCATTCAGATTTGTCTAGTCAGTTTAAAATTTTATTAAACGATCCATCAATTAAAAGGTATACTGTAGCACCTGTCCCCTCTAATTTGGTTCACCATTGGTTATACCATCTTGGTCTTTAAAATTTCATTAACATTGCTCCCTTCTTTATAAGACAGATTATGTCTCATGATTTATATATGATACAAGCCTTATAGAGAAAGATTAAAGCTTGATTGACTCAGAGATAATTTCCCGCTGATCAGTGGCAGATCCATTCTCTTTGTAAAGATCCATTTTTTCTAAGGATTATTTTTTATTTATTGTAATGCCATTCTAATCTGCCTAAGTATTTTATCCAGTGATGGCTACATGCATCTTGGAAATGTCATTGTTGTGAGCAAATTTTAATATCTCGTTTAAGCAATATATTCATTAACACAAGAAACAAAAAACGAAAAGTGTTATTTTACATGCTAATATTTTTCACTGCATTATTGCATGGAAAAATTGAACTTTTAACCAAAATGTATGTGACTTGTGTGAATTTGCATAATCTTATGTCATTTTGGGGAAAATAAAAGTGACACAAGAAGGCTTTAGTGTTATAAGGATAATAATGATTTAATGGCTTAGTTGGGCATATAGTAACTTTTTTTTTAAAAAACAGTCAGTTTTATAACTTTTCAAGGGATTTCAGTAATCTCGTGCTTGTTTTAAATGAGAATTATAAAATATCATACACGTAATTATAAAAAATAGCATATGGTGATTAAAGGTTTTTTAAACAGATGACGGTCAAATTGACAGAATTTTAGGTTTTAGTTAAAACACTGGAGTATTTTTAATTGTTTCCGTATGGGTTTGATGTAGCTGGAACATATGGGCTGACGCTTTCTTCTTTTGTTTTATTATGACTTTGGGAAGGAAACATTACGAGTTTGTCTGATGTCGCAGGTCATAAAATATCTGATTATGTCAATAAAAGTTTGTCATAAAAAACAGCAATGGCTGTTGTTATCATAAAGAAAGGCAGAAAAATAAAATAATGTCAAGAATTATGAAGAAGTAATCAATTTATCTATATATATATATATACACACGGTAGATAAATGAACATAGATAGACAAACATGAAACACTAAAAATAAAAATAGTTTTCAAATTTTATGATTATGAATATTTTTTATGATACCTTATAAATTTTACATTTATTTTTGTGTGACCATAATTTATTTTTCAAAATACATTTCAGAAAAGTCTTATTTTATTATTACATCTCTGGTATTATTGAATCTCACACAAAATATAAATAAAAATGATGAAAAAACAAAATTAATCTTGTTATGAACTTTATTTTTCATATAAAGAGTTTTTATGATGGATTGAATTAGGTTTGTTTTGTTTTAAAGCCTTTATTGTTACAAGTTTTAATTTATCGTTTGTAAGAATGATTCTGCTCAGTCTGTCATCATGCAATGGAGAACTTAGGCAATATCTGTATTTAAAGACCGTCCATGGAATGTAAGAAATATAGACTTAATAAACAAGTGATCTTATATAAAGAGTTTACAGAAATGTGAAGCAAATGGACTATAACACAGTAAACAGGTGCTCTTTTTTAAAGGTGTTTATTATAGCAAATCTTATTAATGATTTTTATATATGTACATATATACCTATATATGTAACAGGAAGGAGAAAAAAATGCAAGGGTAAGACTGGGGTTGAACCCAAGACCTCCCACACTCTACCAACTGAGCTTCCCAGACTGCTACATTCCTTCCCTGTTATTCTTGAGTCTCCCATGGTCCTATGGGAAATCTCACCCTAAATACCTTCAGAAGACTTAATATGGCTACCAATTGCCAGTCCATCACTTATAAGGGCCGCACTGGCCACCAAATATAACAGGTAAGAGAAAAAATGTCAGGATCAGACTGGTGGTGGAACCTCTCACACTTTAGGTGAGTGCTCTACTAACTGAGCTACCCAGACCTCTACACATACATACATAAATACATACATAAATATACTTATGTATAAATTAATGCTGGTTTTATCGAAAGCTCAAGGGACTCAAGAGTAAACAACAATTTCTTTACACTTATATCAATATTTGAATTTTTCTTTAAAAGTTGGTAGTCACTATGTCTGAGAGCAATGCTTATGACTCATGCTTCCTGTTGCTATAATATTGGCTGGCCAATGTTATAATATTAACAGACAGTTGGCTGGATTGAAGATTAAGTATGCACTGTGTAAATACAAATTATAGCAGACATCTCTGTGAAATCTTTAAGCTTATTATCATCAAAATCAAGTAAACACATTTCTTTAACATATTACAGTTTCAACACTTGTTTGCATGAGCTGTGAAAACATTTTTATACGCCCGTCATATGACGGGACGTATTATGTTACGGTGCTGTCCGTCCGGGCGGGCGGGCGAGCGGGCGGGCGGGCGGGCGTCTGTTAACAATTTGTATTCCGTTCAATAGAGACCACAAACATTTATGGATTCAAATGAAATTTGGTATACAGCTTTACCATGGTAATACCTTGTGCAAGTTCGAATTACAACTTTTTCGGATTATTTTTGGAGTAGTTATGCCCCTTTTTTAACTTAGAAATTTTTGTATGTATGACCATGTGGTTTCCAATCATCAGAGCCTACAACTTTTTATGGATTCAAATGAAATTTGGTATACACATTTACGATGTTATTATCTGGTGCAAGTTCGAATTACAACTTTTTCAGATTATTTTTGGAGGAGTTATGCCCCTTTTTTAACTTAAAACACCTTTTTATCATACTGCACAGATCACGACAACAGTTCAAATTATAATTAAGCTTTATAGATATAAATTATTTCAGGTTGGTTAAAAAAAAGGTTCTCAAAACATTTCAGACAAAAAATGTATTTGTTTCCTAAAATCTTCCTGCATGCAATGCTTAACACATGAAAACACTGCCATGACCTAACATTATATTTTAAACTTCTTCCTTCCTGGAAATGAATATGAATTATATAGAGTCTACCACTATCCATTTAGCAATATATTTTTACATACATATATCCTAGTTGTACTTATACTTCTCAGTAAAGAATGGAACAATCTAGAGGATTAGTGACGAATTCATTCGGAACATCCTCTGGATGTGAAATGATAAAGGCGACAACTTTCTCCTTTTTAGCAGCATATATTTGCATCTTGGGGACCTTGAAAACTCCTCGATAGATTTTGCTAAAAAATTTCTGAGGTTATGGAGTCTAATGCGATCTAGCTATCTAACTTGGTGAAATTTTTGGGAAAAATCGGTATCATACTTAATTTTGGGGTCAAACATGCAAAAAATGAATTTTTCCAAAAAACAATTACGTTTAACGCACTCCTGTTCAATAACAGTTCATTGTACGAAAAAGTCGTCCATTGACCGAAAAATGTTTAAGATCTGACGGAAAAGACGGTATTTTTATATTTTTTCTATCTTTTACATAAAATCCACAATAACTGTTTAAAGTCGGCGCTATCATCCAAAAACAATTTAACGTACCGTTTTGAATTCGTACCCATATTAAAGTAACCAATTCTTTACCAAATTATTGGTAGGTTTGGCACTTATCCGTTAGGTCTGTGTGAAACTTTTGAGTGGCAAGTTCTAAGGATGAGCTCTACTGATAGAAATCCTCTAGATTGTTCCATTCTTTCCCGCGAAACCCCTAAAGGTGTCGCCACACTAGTAAATAGTACTACTCGATCAATATAACACGGGCGTATAATGCTACGCTCGGCGGTGCTCTTGTTTTCTATGTCCCTAATTTCATTGAACACCTTTATATGCATACTGTAATGCATGATAAAATAAAATCCACCTGTGTAAGCCACCTGTGGTTGTTACAGAGATCATTTGGAACCAAAACCATTACACTGCATTCATCAAGTGTCTGCTCACGATCAGTAACCTTTTCTAATTATGCAAACTGTATTAAATTCCCTAGAAAAGGTTCTTTAGGAAAGAACTTCAAAACTGATGACAGTGATGTCTCATGCCACAATAGACTTTGGAAAATAAATGACCTTCAATATGGCACTGCAATGGTATTATTTTTACAGATGCATCATTAGCTGATTGAACTTTATTCAGTGATGTCTGAACACAAGTTGGAAAACCCACATCACCCATCATTCAAACTTCATTTCAGGAAGTGCTGCACTTGTGATGTCTTTTGCACTTCTTCCTGTTGCATTATGGGAAGAGTATATAAATCAGTTGACAGATGTGTCAGTTATTGCTTTATAAAGAACTAACGTCATGATTAAATCTCCAACAAAAAGTTCAGGGAAAGTATCCTCATGGAGAACTAAACAAATATTTGATTTAGAAAATTTTACTAATCACTTTGAAAATGTTGTGGAACTATTAATCAAACTTTACTCACTCCGCCATCAAAATATTGACAGATTTCATATTCAAGTTGGACTTGTCAATTTTTAATTTTCTTGATCGGTAATATAGTCCTTTTCGAGACTGTTCAAGCTTGTCAATTTTTAATTTTTCCTATCTGCAATATTGTCTTTTTGCACAGGATGATCTCATGATCTTCAGGAGACTTCAAAGCGTAATGACATGCTTTATTGATAAGACCTATCAAAGTCAAATGGCGGCAAAAGAGCATGTTTACACAAACTGTTTGTTTTATTGGCTTTCAAGCAGGATTACAAAACCCTCCTACCCTTGTTGTGGACTGACTGACGAGAAGACGATGATAGGCTTTGTGATCAGCCCAATCTTTATAAACGACTTATTGGAACACCTGTCATTCATACCAGTGCCTTTGGCTATGTTAGATATATGCAAATGATGCGGTATTGATGTTTTTTTCTGATTCTTTATTAGAAAAATCTTGGTTTTCATGGAGTTTTATTTCTGTATTCAACAATAAGTATGATCATCATTGGATTCAAACTCTCTCATAACACTATAGCTGAATTCTGTACTTGTGTTGTAGTTGCTATGGTAACAGCTTTATATATGAGAACTCCCAATCTATGGCCAGGTTAATACAAAATTTATATCAGAAGTAATAAAGCAAGGTATTATATTGTAGAATCCAAAATAATAAAAATGTATTCCATCTAACAGTGTTATGACAGATTAAGAAATCGTGACATGAACAATGATTGGTAGATGAACTATAAAAATGCTAGTTCTCAATCCAATAATGACTTGACTTCAGAAAAGACACAAAAAAAAAATCATGAAAACATTTTAGTTTATTTTATTTTTTTTTTTTTAAATTTTAATAACATAATATGTCTCAGGTTAATCAATATAAATATGAAGATGATTATAAGATAAGTATTTTTATATCCTTTTAAGAAATTAAAAAAAATGCTCATAATGATTAAATTGATATACACTGATCTTTGACCTTTAAATGACATCCATTGTGAGTTATTGCTTCATTAAATTTAGTTTTTTTTTTTTTTTCCCCTTGTCTTTGTAATAGTTTTAAATTTTTTCTTGAATATCGTGACTCTTTTCTTACACACATTAGCTAATAACTTGAAAATTAAATAACCTGCATTATTTTGAAAGTTTTTTTTCTGTTATCAAAGTAATTTTTATTTTGAATCAGCATACATCACATTTTTTCGTTCATAATTACTTGAAGATTATACAAGGTTTCATTATGATTCTTGACATTATATTTTTCAAATCAAGAAATTTTTAAAATGTAAAATCGTTACTTTTTTGTCACACATTACGATATCTCGTAAATTGGCCATTGTAGATATAAATCTGATTTTTTTTAATGGGTGACAATTATCGTCATGGAAACAATCATTATCAGATGGGTATTGTATAACTTGTTCTTAATGAATCATTAAGATGTCATCAGCAGTTAACACTGTCACAAGATCCAAGCTCGGCCTACAGTGTGATTGCATGATACGTTGACAATTTCCAGGTAATATCTTAGATTAGGTGATGGAGATAAGAATAAATAAATAAAAAAGTTTAATGTACTTATTAACAATCATTACAGAAATTTGCAGCCAAATTATTTGTGCTTAATTGACATCCACAAGACTAATCTAAGAACACTAACAATTTCAACAAGAGATCTAGAGCTCGCATGTGCCTGAAAAGTGAAAAAAAAAACAAACCAAAAATGCACCTGTTGTGGTAACAATACAGATGTTGATTAAAAACTGCTATGCCACAATATTAAGAATTTAAACAAGAGATCTAAGAGTCAAATGTCTTGCTTGTGAAATTTTTTTTAAAAAAATGCAACTGTTCTGATGATGACACAGATGATGAAAGCATAACTGTTATGTCCTGATTTTTTTCAAAGACCTTAATGCCTTACTTTACCAAACAATAAGGTACTATAGCTCTTTAATAAATAATTTATAAACTTACTTTTACATATATCATTGGTCATTCTGTATCCCTGAGCTCTAGCTAAGTGTATTGTCCTGGGTAACTCATGATACACACCAAATCGTACTGAAAAAAATATATATGTGTGTAAGTTATAATACAAAATTGTTAGGTTTGTAAGAAATAAATTAGATCTTAACACTACTTAACAATATATTTCTATATATTTTTTTATTATAGTATTAAAACTCTACTAAATACCATTTGGTATCCACTTCTTAACAACACCACAATCCACTACTCATTGGTGTTGGTTTCCTGCATTTTTAGTAAATATAAATTTGTACAATATTTGACCACATCTCTATAAAGTTGGTTTTCCTTTTGAAATAAAGAGGTGTCATATATGGGTAAAAGAAAAGAGGGTTGGGGTTTGATGGGTGGGGAGGTTATGCCTATAGGTTCATCATTTTTGTGCTTACACTGGTATCATGACTCTTCAGTACATGGGTTTTCTCTTATATAGGAATGCCTGTTTTTTATCAGTACCCTTTTGTTTATCATCTTGACACTTTTGAAAAATGTGCCATTTAATGGCATGCTTAACAAAACCACACCACCTGGATAGGGTTTGAGACCATTGCTCATGATTTGTGACCCTGTAACCTAAACCACTAGACTGTTCCTTTGGAAAGTATACAAATAGGAATTATGTTCTTTTTTATTCTAGTAAGTGTTGTACATGTTTACATGTTTTGAAAAATCACAAAGGGATGTTTTCATTTTCGATAACCAGTATTTTATTTTGTAGCACCTATTTTCAAGGTGAACCCAGTTTTCAAACCACAACAATATAGTACCAGTACAACCCTAATTGTATGCATTTTAAGCAATTAAAAAAACAATGATTTAAGAATTTTTGAAAAACAGATCTTATTTTTCCTTTAAGCTATCCAGTAATTTAAATTTCATATTTTGAACCATCTGCTGTTTGTTTTTAATTATTTTGTTAAGAAACTCTGTGAAATAATGAAGTATTTGTAACTTTGAAACTTCATAGATTTATCTGTGGTGGCTTAAAACAGGAATCTTTAATGAATAAAATTCCCCGTTAACTTGATTTCCGTAGAATAGTTTTATTGGTAGATTAAAGGAAGTTAGTGACATCAGTATATTTCCTTAGGTGTAATTTTTACCAATCCTAATAGCTCACAAATTGGATAAAATAATCTAAATCATCACCTTTTCCTATCTCAGTAAAAAACGATACTTTGACATAAATAACCTGTAATTTCATTATCTATGATCAGAATCATTGGAATGTTTACATGGCATGGAGATATCCAGTAAGGTTTTTGTTTAGATATTGATCTCGTAGGATGTACTTATTCCGACAGATATACAGGTGTGTAGTAGCAATTTTTCAAGCTGGGTATTGGGGGAGTCTAAATGATCGAGGAATGGTTTGACATGCTATATGTCCCATTGATTCCAGTTCTAGCTGAAACAATATATAAAACAATGATATACCCCTTATTAAATTGATGTTTACAACAACCAGGGAACACATTTTTCTGATTTTACAGGGTAATAGCCTCTTAAACAGTGAGGGGTGGGGGTATCTGTCCATTTTTTTGTAATTCTAGTTAAGTCAGTAATAGAAACGTACTGATCTGTCTATTGAATTGGCCTTATAGTATTACTCATTTTGTAGTATGCTACATTTAATTCTTCTAAATACATAAATGAATTATATAAGAAAAAATGAACATAAAAAATTTCATCAAATTCAGTTATACATAATTTCCGCATTATAAAACAAACCAATCTTGAAATAAATATGTTAAATTTGTTAGATGCGCTTGGAAATTAGTTTCATGTATCATAATACCATGGGTCTCTTTTTAAGCGGAAAATATTATGCGTAATTCAATTGACAGCATATTGGTATGTATCATATGTACATATTTGAGGGCGATTTTTTTGCATGAAATATGTATAAAATGTCAAAGAGAAGAGGAATAAATTGATTTTCTTTGACATTACTTCTTTACATATGTTGCATTTTTATTGATTTTATGGAAATTGTCCGTCTAATTATGAAAAAATGTTACTCATTTCCAAGTCTGTGGAGATTTTGAATTGGATTTTCTTGAAACCACATTTTATCATCCTATATTTAATGTTCTAATAAGTAATTCCATATATCATAATAATGGAGACAATGTTGAAAAGGTGAACTGGTTTATTATTTAAATGACAGATCTGATGAAGACTGTGAAAATGTATCTATGAAAAAAATATTGATTGCGTCTTTCCAATAGTGAAAAAAATGAAAATATTCAGACATTTTCTTGACCAGTATTATTACAAGTTAGATTACAATTTAGACAAGGGTAGACTGGATGGTGGTCACTATGGGTGCTTAGTGGGTAAAATGTTCACTGTACATTATGTGTAGGATTGGTGATTCAAACTTTTATTTTGGATTATACATATACATGTATTTTAAAATGTTTAGTTATTGTTCTTTCTTAATAATTGTTCTGCATTTAGCATTAAAAAAAGAAAAAAATGGTGATAGTTTACTTTGATGAGACTTGAAATTTTGGGTAGGCATGGCACAATAAAGATTGGATTGGGTTGGATTAATGCAATCAAGATTTTTCTTGTATATGGAGGCTGTCAATTCAGGAATGGGGAAGACAATCTGAATGCCCAGATAAAAAACCCTACCTTTGGCAAGCAAACTGACAAGCCTTCTCACATTAGGATATACCTGACTGGAATTCTAACTTAGTGAGAGGCACTGCGAGTGCATGCTTTGGACATCCGGCCACCAAGGTCTCTTTGCACTTAGTACACTATTTAGTACATTACACTTGATACACTCTTTCTCACATTGGTAAATATTTTCATCTTCCCAAAAATGTCTTGATATAAAACTGGAATGAGAAACCACGTTCGTTCAACCAGTTAATGGCTGGTGTCAAAATTTTCAGAAAATCGTATTGGCCACAGAAAGCTTTTTCAGATTCTTAAAATAGCTTTGGTATTTGTAACACACAATTTTTTAAAATTTAATTAAATATCTATAGAAACTTTGCTCCATAAATGTAATAATAACTCTTTCATAGCCAATGTATGCAACTTTTTTATTAAATATTACTATTGTCAATTTATTTGTATCTATCTGTGTCATATGATATATGTAATATTTACAATGAATGGTAGATTCTCTACAGATAAATGAAGTCCTATGAATTATTTATATTATATATTTTCTGATATAGAAATTAAATTGGCAAAGATTATATATTTGGTTTATAGATTTATATATATATATATACATAGTAATAATTGAAGGGATATATATCTGATCACAGTAAATCAGTTAGGTTTACCAGATATACACAGAGAGAGAGAGAGAGAGAGAGAGAGAGAGAGAGAGAGAGAGAGAGAGTATAAAAATATGTGTTTTTTACATTGCAACTTAACACATGGATCTTAGAACATGTCCTTTAAACATGCCCATTTTACATTGCAAAGGTATGAATATAGGAAAAGGAAAATCTTAGCTAAGTAGTAAATTGAGTAATGCCATTAAACGCTCAAAGTCAAGATTTCTCACTTGTATCAAGGCAGATCTAGAATAGTGAAAAACACCACCAATCTTTAGCAAGCAAACTGACAAACTTTCATTCACTAGGATCTGTCTATCTTAGTTAAGAAATGAGGTATAAATAAAGCCAGGCTGATTTTATTGAATCTACATAAAAATTTTGAAATTTTACTTGCTGAGCTTTGAAGCAATACTTTTATTCATATTAAGAAGTGTCAGTGTGCACACATGATTTTTGAATTATTATTATTTGTGCAGAAAATTATTTTTATTGTTCTAATACTTTTTTGTCAGACAGATAAATCAAACCTGGTATGAATCCACATGGAATTATGAAAACCATTATTAATCACAAGAAAAATAATAGCAAGTCATTTTTGAGTTATCGAGAATTAATGTGTCCTGAATGATTAGATTAGATATTATTTGATGATCTGTGATTGCAGACAAATTTGTTGTCAATTAAATAATAGATATCTGGAATTATACCTGCATGTTGTAATTATGATAATCTTTTGATTAATGTATCTTCATCCGAGAAAATTGGTCGTTAAATGTTCTAATGTTTCGCCTTCATGGTATTTGATTGAAATGGATATTTTAAAGAACCCATATTTCGATAGTTTTTCATCTTTGATTATTACTAAAAATAGATGACATGCAATACATTTTGAACAAAAATTATTTTTATAATTTGACAGTGACAAATTTTAATCTTAAAAATTATGGGTAATACATCTTAACAGATAATTATTTCATAACTTGACATTGATAAATTTTAATTGTAAAAATTTTCCTCATTTTTTACAATATATTAGACATCACTAAGACATGTGGTGCCATATTATATCACCAAGACAACAATAGAACTGGTAGTTTTAATGAGATAAGTTAATATGCCATTAAGTCTTCATTTATTTTTTGTTTTAAATTTCCCATATGTATAGTCATTTCTGTATAATATACATATTGTGTTTGAGTTATGTCAGGCTTTTCTTAATAGATTTTGACAATATCACTGTGACCTAGAATTGTCAGATTGAAATGCTCACTGGGAATTTTGTGAGTGTCATATATTAAAGTTTCAGACTTATAGGGAAAAATTCTTGTTTGGAGAAATAAATTTGCAGTGGCACCATGCGGTTCTAAAGACGGCTCTTGTTTGATGGAATAATTGTGCTGGGGAGCTATGCTTTTCTGCTACCAGCTCTTGTTTATGAACTAAAAGTGCTCTGGGTTGTGCTGTGTTGTTTTTCTTGTTTTATTTTGTGTATTTCATATACAGAAAAAATAAAAATACCAAATGGTATGGAAATGACACTGGTATAATGTACAGATCATAATATCTCTGAAATATGTATGATTATTGTAATTAAACTGACCAGCATCCACTATTATATGATTTAATGAAGAGACAGTCTACTGGAATGTCCAGACTATTTTAAGCTTTTCCATGTTAAATGCATGAGGTCACTGTCTGTGACTAATGACTTTGTCCATCTGCTTTAAACAATAAAATAAATCAAAGATGGCTGCCATGGCAGAAGAACATGAACTGCATTATTTTATGCTTGGTTTGACTGCCATTACAGGGTCAAGCTTTTGTTATTTGTCAGTTAAATGCAACATTAACTTTACTGTTTTTATAATAGCTCCAACAGAACACACATCCCAGCATGATTTACAATTGTAATTTTTTTCCCAGTATATTGGATTAAGATTTAGTGTTTTAATTTGGCTTTGTAATATTTGGTCTGCAATGGAGTTAGTAAAATTAGTCTTAAAATGCAATTTTTCTTTTAATGTAGCTATTTTTGCTTTTTGCTTGAGTCCTTCAACTTTCAGACCAGGATGCATATATAGCCATGAAGGAAATGTACACATACCAGGGGCTTAGTAACAATTTTTAAATGCAAGAGTCTTTTGACTACCTCCTTAACATGGTAAATTTTTTTTCAATTACTATGATGGAAAAACAGTTTGTGAAAAGTGTTCAGGAATGATGTAAATTCAGTTTTTACACATATAACTTTTCATCTGCTTTAAAAATTATACCTTAAAAGCTGCTGAAATATATTTAACAAGCAACAACCTAATTTGCATATATTCATATTTTATTAATATTTTTAAAATATTCCTCAATTGCTGTTAAAGTTAAAATTAGTCATAGTTTAGAAGTTTTCAAGAAAACGTTAAATGTAAATTGAAATCAATAATTTTGTAGTTGTAAATGCATCATCTGTTTATTATTGCATTCATGAGAATTTTTTTATTGTGAAGTTACCTTGTATGATAGTGTAAAACAATGTTCTAGATCAATAAAATTCTTCAAATGTGTCCCTTCACAGGATACTCCTTGTCAAACAAGGCTTTTGTTTGAAGAGTTTAAGAATTACCAATTACATAGATAAAGATCAAGATTGGATTGGCTTATATGGTTTTTTTACATCCCACTTTCACTTATATCGAGGTGGCCAGTGCTGGGATGGTTGAGGAAACTAGAGGGCCTGAAGAAACCACAGACATCGTCAAGCAATCTAACAAACTTTCTCTCACTAGGATCTGCCTGATCAGGATTGAAACCTAGGCAGTAAGGAGTACTTTGAACTGTAAGCACACACTTCACACTCGATTACAGAAGCCACTCAGATATAGACTTAACAGTAACTAAATTAATCATCTTAATTTGTATTCATTATTGAGTTTATAAGATGCATGGTACACATTACGGTTTTAACTAGCTTTACTTTAAGTTTGTATTTAATTATTTATGTAATCGTATACTTAATCTGATATATAAAGCTGATATCTGTTCCTGACCACTTGGGAAATTTCCCTTGGTAGATATAAATGAAGATCAAATAAAACACTGGATGAAAATAGAACATGAGTTAACCTGATACTGCCAGCGCGAAAAGTCATATAAGTTACATGATACAGTGTGAAACATGCATTTTGGTATCAGTTTGAGTGATTGATACATTGATTTTATAAGTGGTAAAACATTTTGAATTACAGTTCACTTGTATTAAAATGTCACTGGCTGGGCTTGGGTTTTACAATTATTCCGTAACTAATATTTCTCTTGACTCAAATCCTGCAAATTTGAAATTCTAATAATTTATTTAACTGTTTAGGTATTTAGATAATTCAGATGTCGTTTTGAAGATCACTTCAAGTCTATTTTATCTGTATTTAGTTTTGACAAAGATGTTTGTTTGTGATTCCAGAAAAATTGACAACATTTGTAAGATTTAAAATCTTAGTTAAGAAATAATTGTGAAACCAGGGCCTGTGGTTATAGTTCATGTCTCAAGATACATCACCTTGACATTGATACTTTTTAAAGAAGCAGAACCTCCACTTTTCAATGTTATCTTTTTGTAAATAATTCATTTCTTATTTTTAATCTTGGGTTTGACCTGATGATCTCGTTTTTACTAAGATAACATTTTCATGATACCACAGAAGTGTTCAAGTAGTCAGTCGCATGAAAGTAAAATCTTTTATACTAAAATTTCTAGATTCTTCAAAATACAATTTTGAATGCAGATTTTAACAGAGCAGTGATTTCTTTAAACATTGTTCATCCTTGAAGCTGATAATCAATCTTCTCTTAATCAGAAATTTGGGACAATAAAAATGAAGTATAAGAGAATGTTTCTCGTGGAATCTGTTGCTCTATAAAACAGATATCAGTTTATTACTGCTGCAGTGATGAATGTAATAAAAATTAGTACAAAGATTTCAAAAACGTGATAAATATGTGGTTTTAGCAGTGATTTCCCAAAACCTTTCTGTGAACAATGAAGCATTGATGGTATCACTCATTGTAATGTATTTTATGAATATTCTCTACATTCTTTATTGCACCCACTAGACTTGAATAAAAACTTTTACGATTGCAGACACCAATGATAATTAGAGCAAATATTTGAAAATTTATTGTACAGCTATAATCAGTAATAGAATTAACATTTTGAAAGATTGACGTGTTGCAGTCTTAATGCAGTGACATGAAATTCATGGTTTTTTTTTCAGTATTTACAAAAGTGCTGTTGCTTCTCTTTTAAATCAAGTCTTAATTAAACAAAATTTAATTGTCATTATTCTTGGCAACAGCTGGCAATAGATCAATTAAATCCACTATTTCCAACTTCCCGGAAAGTATAAAACCAACAAGTGAAGTGCGGCAAGAAAAATTTACGAGGACATTCCGAATACAGTACATGTAGCTATTGATCATTGATTGGTCAATAGTATTAATTTCTGGTGGAAAAGTTATACTGCATGTCTTTTGAATGTTATCGCTGTCGTAAAACATTTGTTTATTACGGTTAATTTATAAAATAGGATCTCGTCAGTTATTGATTATGACATAGTTATGTTAAAATGCACCAAAGTTCCTTAATCATTTCCCAGACAGAAGGGATAATTGAATAAAAACCGTTTATTATGGAGAAAATTTGGAAATTTTAACTCTCATTTTTTAATCATTTTAGACAGAAAGAAAAAAATTTAAATAAAAATACTTTTTAACAATTTTCGTCAGGTTTCATTATTATTTCCCAGACTGAAGAATAATTTGAATTTTTTTTATTATGATGTGAATATAGATAGTTCTCACATTTCCGAGACAAATTTTTGTTACAGGAAACAGAATTTGAAATGTGTGATATTTTTTTCTCTTCTGTAATTGGCAATTAAACACATGCATATTCATGTATAAAATGATGTTATGTTATGACGGTGATAAAAAAGATACATTTTGATTAAGTTGGATAAATTAAGTATCGCAAAAATACAAGTATTCAAAATTACCATGTAAATTTATATACAGTGGAATATGTTTAATCTGAACACATTCCAGACCAAAAGTATTTGTTTGTTATTAGAAAATGATTTAGTTTTCACAGGTAAATATTACAAACATTATTTATGGTTTGTACCAATTAAGTTGTTGGCTAAGAAGTAGAGTATTTGCCTCAAGAATGGGATGTACTGGGTACATAAGACCTTGATGGGTTTTACATAAAGCTTTAAGATTTGAGTCACAGCATCCTTACCTGGTTTCTGGCATTGAGAGAGCAGAGTATGAACTTGTTCAACAGCCCGGTGTCAAGATAATGTGAAAGTTAATATTTTCATATTTTTATGTCAGAATTGATAAATGCTGTTTTCACATACTCTTAATGCAATTATCGTTTTAATCAATGACAGTTGAACATTCAATATAGGTAATTGGTTTATCATATTCAGCGGCACCCAAAATTTCCAGAATCACTTTTTTTCTTTATTACACACACACACACACACACACACACACACACACACACACACACACTCCTATATATACTCCTGTACTGGTATATTACATTTTGATTTTTTCTGTATAATTTCATCATAACAGGAAAATTACAGGAAGTGAATTCTGAATTCTTAAATATGTAATTAATAGGTATCCATAGCAACGGACGATAAATAGATCATATGGCGCCATGCTGTAAATAAGAAATGTAATAACAGAAAATATAAATAATTGCCTTGTTACAGACTCATTTATGGAATTTTATTTCTCATTTTAAAAATGGAATTTCTCCTTGGATATATAAAAAAAATAATTGCATAATAATGACCTGACATGTAACATGATGGTATCAGTTGCAAACGTTTTCCTACATGCAAATTAGCCTGTTGCTGGAGACTTGGATTACTCTACCACATAACAGTTAAAATTCGCACACCATTTACCATTGGTTCCGTAATTATGGTGATTTAGAGCTTCCATTTTTCCTGTCAATTCACACAAGTAATTCAGTCTAAAACATCTAATTAAAAACCATGATTTCTTACTCATCGATGTTTCTACCAAATATTGAAATGAAGAAAAATGAATAGATCTGATAAGAAGGCAGCCTGCTAGAAAATAAAATTTCCAAAGTGAATTAGAATTAATGCTAAAATGCACAGAATTCAAAAGTATATCGGACAAGTTATATACGCTTTTTTGACCTGGAAATAGATTGAATGGGACCTAATCCTACTAGCAACCAATTATGGTAATATTACCTCATAGGACAGAGTTTGAGAATTACAGAAAACGAACAAAAGGGTCGAAATCAATTATCTGATTCCCCCTTGCTCACTTAAGCTTCAGATTGAATCAGACAAATTATGCATTATTCATTGAGTGGTTAGTGTTAAACATTTAATTGACTATGCACCTCGCTTGTACACGCAGTCTTTATTTTGCTTTTATACATGTTAATATAGTTTATTGTAAGGACAATATTGAGAGCATTGTTTAAATAAATCATCCATTTCTAGAATGCAGTTTATTTTATTTAAAAAAAAACAGATGTAAATAATGAGTCACTTTGACTCCAAAACAAGGAATCTAAATTAACCAATTCTTTTAAGAGCGTAATCTATACTTTT
Source organism: Tegillarca granosa (assembly GCA_029721355.1). Lineage (NCBI taxonomy): Eukaryota > Metazoa > Mollusca > Bivalvia > Arcoida > Arcidae > Tegillarca > Tegillarca granosa. Next base: position 5,205,963 of record CM056601.1, on the reverse strand, counting down.
TGCTGATCTCATCTCTCTCTCTCTCTCTCTCTCTCTCTCTCTCTCTCTCTCTCTCTCTCTCTCTCTCTCTCCTCTCTCTCTTCTCTCTCTCTCTCTCTCTCTCTCTCTCTCTCTTCTCTCAATAGATGAATAAATAAAACAATTTTATTGCTGAATCTTACATAATTTACACAAAACTTGTTAAAAATCAAGAAAATCCTTAAATCATTAACTAATAATTCATTATTTCTGAGACTTTTATAGCCTATGTCCTAGCCAGTATTTTTCTTTTACAAAGTCAAGGACATTTATCTTTCAGTTTTATCATTCAATCATGTATTACTATATCGATTTTCTTTTTATTGGTAAAATGGTGTGTCTAGATGAAGCTGTTAAAAATCCGAGACCTCCTCCAGTTAAAAGCAAATGCTAATATGATATAGCCTTTGTGGTTATGCCATCTATTACAGATATCAGTGGAAATAGTTATAAAATTTGCATCATCTGTTGAACATGACATTTACCAGAAACATTAAATTTAATGCTCTACCTGTCATAATATTGATAAAATATTGTTTATTCATTCATTATAAAGTGAAGTCAACATTTGTTTTTCAGTTTGTAGACTACCGGGTATATCGATATCCTATCTAGACCCTTGAACAGCATTTGATGTGTCTATATCACCTATATGAAATATTATCTAGACCCTTGAACAACATTTGATGTGTCTATATCACCTATATAAAAATTCATTCTAGACCCTTGAACAGCATTTGATTTGTCTATATCACCTATATGAAAATTCTATCTAGACCCTTGAACAACATTTGATGTGTCTATATCACCTATATGGATATTCTATCTAGACCCTTGAACAACATTTGATGTGTCTATATCACCTATATGAAAATTCTATGTAGACCCTTGAACAACATTGGATGTGTCTATATCACCTACGGTATATGAATATTCTCTCTAGACCCTTAAACAACATTTGATGTGTCTATATCACTTATATGAATATTCTCTCTAGACCCTTGAACAACATTTGATGTGTCTATATCACCTACAGTATATGAATATTCTCTCTAGACCCTTGAACAACATTTGATGTGTCTATATCACTTATATGAATATTCTCTCTAGACCCTTGAACAACATTTGATGTGTCTATATCACCTATATGGATATTCTATCTAGACCCTTGAACAACATTTGATGTGTCTATATCACCTATATGAAAATTCTATGTAGACCCTTGAACAACATTTGATGTGTCTATATCACCTATATAAATATTCTATCTAGACCCTTGAACAGAATCTAATGTGTCTATATCATCTATATGAATACTCTATCTAGACCCTTGAACAGCATTTGATGTGTCTATATCACCTATGTGTATATTCTATCTAGACCCTTGAACAACATTTAATGTGTCTATATCACTTATATGAATATTCTCTCTAGACCCTTGAACAACATTTGATGTGTCTATATCACCTATATGAATATTCTATCTAGACCCTTGAACAACATTTGATGTGTCTATATCACCTATGTGAATATTCTCTCTAGACCCTTGAACAACATTTGATGTGTCTATCACTTATATGAATATTCTCTCTAGACCCTTGAACAACATTTAATGTGTCTATATCACCTATATGGATATTCTATCTAGACCCTTGAACAACATTTGATGTGTCTATATCACCTATATGAATATTCTATCTAGACCCTTGAACAGCATTTGATGTGTCTATATCACCTATGTGTATATTCTATCTAGACCCTTGAACAACATTTGATGTGTCTATATCACTTATATGAATATTCTCTCTAGACCCTTGAACAACATTGATTTGTCTATATCACCTATATGAAAATTCTATCTAGACCCTTGAACAACATTTGATGTGTTTATATCACCTATATGGATATTCTATCTAGACCCTTGAACAACATTTGATGTGTCTATATCACCCATATAAAAATTCTTTGTAGAACTTTGAACAACATTGGATGTGTCTATATCACCTACGGTATATGAATATTCTCTCTAGACCCTTGAACAACATTTGATGTGTCTATATCACCTATATGGATATTCTATCTAGACCCTTGAACAACATTTGATGTGTCTATATCACCTATATAAAAATTCTATGTAGACCCTTGAACAACATTTAATGTGTCTATATCACCTACGGTATATGAATATTCTCTCTAGACCCTTAAACAACATTTGATGTGTCTATATCACCTATAAGAATTTTCTATCTAGACCCTTGAACAGCATTTAATGTGTCTATATCACCTATATAAATATTCTATCTAGACCCTTGAACAGCATCTAATGTGTCTATATCATCTATATGAATACTCTATCTAGACCCTTGAACAGCATTTAATGTGTCTATATCACCTATGTGAATATTCTATCTAGACCCTTGAACAACATTTGATGTGTCTATATCACCTATATGAAAATTCTATCTAGACCCTTGAACAGCATTTGATGTGTCTATATCACCTATGTGTATATTCTATCTAGACCCTTGAACAACATTTGATGTGTATATATCACTTATATGAATATTCTCTCTAGACCCTTGAACAACATTGGATGTGTCTATATCACCTACGGTATATGAATATTCTCTCTAGACCCTTGAACAACATTTGATGTGTCTATATCACTTATATGAATATTCTCTCTAGACCCTTGAAAAACATTTGATGTGTCTATATCACCTATGTGAATATTCTCTCTAGACCCTTGAACAACATTTGATGTGTCTATATCACCTATGTGAATATTCTATCTAGACCCTTGAACAACATTTGATGTGTCTATATCACCTATGTGAATATTCTATCTAGACCCTTGAACAACATTTGATGTGTCTATATCACCTATATGAATATTCTCTCTAGACCCTTGAACAGCATTTGATGTGTCTATATCACTTATATGAATATTCTATCTAGACCCTTGAACAACATTTGATGTGTCTATATCACTTTGTCTTTCTCCTGCCATTGGCATTGTACTATTTTATTTATATAATATATTTTTTTAAATTCTGACCTATCTGTTAGTTCTAAACCTCAGGGAATTTTGAGATTTTGTAATTTATTTATTGTCTATTGCATTTGGCAAAACTTTTGGACATATTTTCAGGTGAGCATTAAGGCCCATTGACCTCTTGTTCTATAAAAAAATACTTGAACCATACAATATGAGTTTTTTTTTTTTAAAAGAATACTTGAACCTGACTGGGAGTTACCAATAATTTTGACATGATGTCCTCGAAAAGTCTCTTTATCTAATGTCAGAGGTTTTAGGTAGAGAAAATTTTATGATTGTTTATCAAATATTACATACTGTGTCATTTATCAAATATCAGAATAAAATTATTTATCAAATATTAAGAGTTATTTGAATAAAAGTCTGCAGTAGTACAACACTGTATTACCACTGAGATTTATAACAATTTTAATTTTGTTTGGCTACAGAAACAGGTTTCACTGTACAATATTTCATACCTGTTTTAATTATATCAAATAGAATGTATTCATTGTAGGTAAATTTAATTAGCATCTGACAAATTAAAGATAGAATATTGAGTATCCACTTTCACAAATGTCATTAATGAAAATTTTCAGTAATAACTTGAGTATTTTTTGTTACCTTTTCTAAATAGAAAATTTAATCAATGGTGTCTCATAAATGTCAGGGAATAATCTGTTTTTATCTGTTATGGAGGCCCACAAATGTCAAAACAGAATAACTGTTTGATGTTTTTAGAGTGTTTTAACACTTTGCACAGAAATGAAATATTGTTCAACCTTTGTAGTAGTGAAAAAAGACCTGGAATTTGATCTCTGATTTTGTATCAAATAAAATTGCATTTTTCAGCTTTTTGAATTGTCAGTTATAGCTTGTATAGGATATGAAGACTGTGGTTTCACTTCAGAATTTTTACGGAGATGCGATCTTATTTTCTGTTCCTTTAGGATTTTATAAGAGTATCAGTGGTTGTTGAAAATTGTGGGTTTGATCTCAGAAAAATAACGAAAAAGTGTTGAAACTTCAGGTGTTTTAATACATAAATTCCAGACCTGATCATCCTGTATTTGAACAAAAGTGATACTGTAAGCTGAATTTAAAAATTCTAGAGGAATGGAATCTATTATGTGTGGTTTGATGCTTATTTTGAAATCTTGACTTTATACCAAATAAAACCAACCAGTGTGGTTGCAGATCACATGAGAAACCTAATGTTTTTCACCATATCACCTTGGTCAATCCCACATGTAATTAAAAAACATGTAGTAGACTCATATATATGTTCTATGTTAGGGATCTGCCATTTTAGTTAGCATAGTTCACATGATTGGCTGTAGCGAGTTTAAGCACTCCACTTGTAAAGTTGAACATGTTGATCTTACTGCACTTGCTGTATAAAACTTAAACAAGAACTCATGTACTTTATGACAAATATGTTTATCAATTAAAAATTTTGAAAAATTGCTTGAAAATTTCCATAGCAACTTGAAACGATATGTAACCAACCAACCAAACAGATATTTATATCAGCTATCAGTTACAACTGTTGTATCACTATAATTGTGTTCTATGACTATATCATGTGTTAATCATGCATATATATGTATAAAAAATCAGTTTTATAGTTTTTTAATTCAATATATTTTATAGTGTCATATTTCTTGTGTCTCATTTCAAATTAGTGATGGAAAATAAAATTAAAAATATTTAATACACTAGAAAATGAAATTGTTTTTGTTAAAAAAAATTAACAAATGTTTCATAAAATATGAAACATATCAAATGCCTGCTACAATTGATTGATTAGATGTCACTGTAATTGTTAAAAATTACAGGTGCTTGATTAATTGATTTTTTTTAAATTCTCTTTTTTGTTAGTTTTTGATAGATTAATTTGTTTTTTGTTTGTTTTGTTTTTTTATTTAATATTAAGAGCTTTTGATTTGATCTTGATGAAAGTGTCTATCTTAAAATTGTGAAAATGATTAATGGACGTCTTTAAAAGTTGTTAATATATGATTTAGAAGATTTACATGTACTGTTACATACATAAACTCATATATAAAATGTACCTCAATATTAGTTAACCTTTTCAACAACTCTGATTAAGTAGATGGGGACATTTTAATTAATAATTGAACTGTTTTAAAATGATGTCAATTGTCAATATAAATAGGAAAAATTTGCAAGCAAACTTATTTACACACATTAATGTGTTATGATTGGTTTGCCTTGCAAAGTTTTTGAATTCATGTGAAACATACTGAACAGTCAATCAATCAGGTATTCAGCTCAATGAATACTGGTAGATAAAGTCAATCAGTTTTCTGACAGATTGCATTGTATAATCCACTCAAAGCCAGACAATTTTACCTGTCTACACACAAAACTAGGCCCTTGTTGGTCAAGTGGTCTAAAGCTTGCACTAACAGCTAAAACACATCTCTCACCAAGAATGTTCAAATCCCACATTGGCACATTCTTGTTTGAAAAAGTTTGTAAGTTTCAAAGATCTGTAATTTTCTCTGAGTACTCTGTTCTCCTCCACTATTCCAGATCTACTACCTAGATATAAGTGCATTAATCTTGACTAGTGCATAAAACTCAATTTATGCATACCCATCAACCCCCCCCCCCCAAAAAAAAAAAATAAATAAATAAATAAAATAAAATAAAATAAATAAAATAAAATACAACCGGTAGAAAGCAGTCAAAGTATGGTATTGTTTATTATAACTTATAGGTTTTTATTTTGGTCCTTCTCATTAGTTCATTATAGTGAATGGTTGATGCTTAGCAATATTACTAATTTGAGCATTTTTAAGGTGTTCACATAATCTTACCTGATTTGGTTGACCATTGGAGCATATTTATCTTATTTCTGACTAATAACTTTGTGCACTTAAAAAGTTATGTAGTTGCATTTCATAAATAATAACCTCTAACCTGGAATCTCACTCGGGTAGATTCTTGTGTGAGGAATGACTTGCTATAGGTTGGTAGTTTTCTGCCCGTTCTCTTGTTATCTTCAACATCCAAAAACTGCCTAATTCAACTTGACTTGGACCTAAAACATTATTTATTTGGGCCAAGAGAACTGACAAAGGGTTCTGTTTTATCTAATATTGGAAGTCTTCGACCATTACATTCAAATATATATAATTTTTCAAAATCAAATAACTAGCTATTTAATTTGGAAAAAAATTGTTGCTGTTCATTTTAGAGGGGAAAAAAATCTAATTGAGGATTGTTTTCTTTTTTGCTTCTCTTTTGGGAAAAATATTGACTTTATCTTAAGAAATTAATGGTAGAAGGGGAAACAATAAGTCCTTTATACCAATTCATTATATCCACAAGTGTCAAGATTTTGTTGTTTTCTGCAACTCTGGATTTTATTCTGTAAAATTGAATCAAAGAACTGAATGCCCCGGGAGAAATCACATGTCATTGGTTTATGGTAGATACAGCATGTTTCACAAGTACGTCTAGACTGTAATAGACAAATAAACATTGTTTTCATACTCTTCATAAAATTGTTCAGTACACTTTCGGCATTTGGGAATTTGTCATATTTATTGATATTGAAGTTTTGAAATTTCCAAGAATATCGTTCCATTCGCTATCCAGTTTATGTATATATTTTATGTAATTGGTATTGGGATATGGAAATTTGTCATTTTTAAAGCGTGCAAAAATTGTCCAATTTAACAATTTGAGTCTCATGAGCTTTGATAAGAAAATGATTTATTGATAAAGAACGTTTTTGTTGTTTGTGATATAATTGCATCGGTAAATTTGATGGAGTTATTAATGATCAATCATAACACTTCAATATACCTCTTATCTCTGGAATATAAATGCCATTTGTCATTAAACCAAACTGCAGATTCTTTTTTTATCCCAATACAAAAATACAAGGGAGATAATTTGTTATTTATATTGAATAGTTTTTTTTTTGTTTTTTTTTAGGTTTAATTGAATAGGTTTTATTATTATTGTTATTATTTATAATTATTATTATTATTATTAATCTGCATGTCAAATATTTTTTAAGCTTGAGTTTTGTATTTAGATAAAATCACATTAAAATCCAAAACTCATCTTTTGATTTTGGGGGGGCCTTGGTGGCCGAGTGGTCTAAAGCGCATGCTTACAGATCACAGTGCCTCTCACCGCCTGGGTTCGAATCCCACTCATGACAAATCCTAGTTTGAGAAAGTTTGTCAGTTCGCTTGCCGAAGGTCGGTGGTTTTCTCCAGGCACTCCAGTTTCTTCCGCCATCCAAGAACTGACCACCTCGAAATAAGTGAAAGAATCTTGACTGGGGCGTAAAACACCATTAGTACTCCACTCCACTCTTTAGATTTTAGAAGTATGTTTAATCACTATCATATTTTAGTGGGATCATCATTTGAAAATGCATTTATTTTCAATTCTTTTAAAAAAAATTTAAAATAAGTTCAATTTTCGGTAGTACAAACTATGTTTATTAATTAAAAATACCAGGTGCATTCTTGACAAAATGGCTTGTTAACATCATAAAATAATTGTAATTTCCATCTTTTTAGTACTAGTCTTGGTGAATCTTAAAATCATAGATCCTTTCAAACATTAATTCATACTATATATGTATTTTATCTCTGCTAAAGAAGCAAACCAATTATTCCTATCTCTCTTTCCATATATATATATGTATGTATGTATATATGTATATGTATACTAGTATATATACAAACACACACACACACACACACACACACACACACACACACACGTGTATAATAAAAATAAAAAAATTTAAAAATATATTTCAATGTTTTTTTTTGTATTTTCTTGACTGGTAGGTTATTACATTGAAAGAAGTATGTATTGAGATTGATTTTAAGGCCAGAAGATTGTGTGATCATTTAGATTATGTTTGCTTCATGTTTTTTTATGATTAATAGAAAATTTATCGATTAATGGCACATGGTACGAAAAAAAGAAAACTTAACCAGAATAAAATGTAAGCTATATACCAGGCTTTTTTAAAAAAAAAAAAAAAAAAAAAAAAAAAAAACAAAAGCAAAATCATGATATTTCCAGTCGATTTAAGCCTCATAATTTGGATAAAATTATCTTCTTTGTTCAACAGAAGTCGGATAATCTCCTTGGTTCAAAAGAAAACCCATATAAGTGATGTAATATGATATTAGTGTTAGGCTTAATCTATTAGAATGGCTTCAAAAGTTATGGGGCTGTGCTGTATATGACAAATATTGAAGCTATAACACCAACCACGATACTTCTATTCATCTACAGGCATTGTTGCATTTTAATGAACGCCAGGAATATAAAGCTTTTCAGTGACAATGATGAATTATGATTTGTTATAAGAACAGAACATTTGTAAGAATTTTCTGTTTCTAAAATATGGAAATATGAAATTTGATAATCTTTACTACAAGACATAAACATGAATTATTGGCTGCGTAACGGATATAAAAGTTGTGTATCACAAGTTACAAGGCAAAAATAATTGACAAGCTTAGGTAATGTTTCAGTGTCATTAAGAGACTACAGAAACTTAACACAGACAATGAAAGAGTTTATATGACCCTAATATTTCAGTTCCGCACCAAATTTGAATGAAAATGAAATAAATGCTATAGACTGATTGATTCCAGGCTTTATCGTTAGAGGTATTCCGGTTTCTGCCATTAATTCATTTCCGAAAAATTTCCATATTTCTTTAAAGAAAAAATATATCTATGTCTTCAAATTGATTATCTTTTTTACATGAAAAATGAATTTTAGGAAAAGTCATTATGTTTTATGGGTCATGCAATGTAAAGTACAATTAAAGCCATCTATCATCAAGCAAATCAAACAACATCTCCTTCTGGGGTGGATAATCGTGGCCTTATGAAATATATGGCCTTTAATTAGAATTGATATATGAAGCTTTTACCATATTAAGGTGGTTGGGCAGAATGACATTTTATACAACCTGATCAAGGTTACCAAACTCGTATGATGTTCCACCTTGGAATGGTATACAAAATTTGAATGTCAAATTGAATATATTGAATACTTGAATATAGCTTCTATCAAAATTTCACTTTCATGACAAGTTATTTAAAATTGGTACTAATATCCAAAATCTATAAAGTTCATTAGAAACTGGATGAATTAAATGCAAGGAAATCTGATTTATTCATCAGTAACTTTTTCTTTCACTGACCATTGATTTGTAGACATATTGTATCCATCTTTTTTGGTAATTGATAAGAGAAATTTATGATAGGGGTCAACCAATTAGAGCAAGATAAATCACACTTTCCCCCTCTTAATCTAAAATATGTCCTGTAATTGATTAACTGTGAATATGAATTAATGATCTGCTCCTAACAAAACATTAGGCTTGGTGTGAAAATGATACAGTGTTAATTAAATGGCAGAAGTCTTTCCCATTTTTAACCCCGTCAAAAGTTCAAATACAGTCAGGTTCCTATTCCATCATGTGTAAAATAGAGACAAACTGTTGTCTTGAATTTCCGATTAAATTATTAGGTAGCAGTAATTTTCAAATAGGTTTGATATTGCTAAGATTAACCCTGGGACAGTTGAAGAATGACCCTTGTCAGATGATGTGGCTGAAATCACCAGTTACGCTAGAGATTTTCTTGAGATTTACGGATGATTCACCGCCAGAAAAACAAATCTTTGTTTTCTTCCTGTTTATTTATTATTGCTGCTGAATTAAGCCAGTTGTTGTTAGTTGGTGTGACATGCTGTTGATGGTAGCTTTTTAATATTACCCACAGGCTGATTTTATGCATGTTTCTGAGTGGTGTTTAAATGTTCATATAATAAAAAAACATGTGTTTGTGTCATCTGGAATGAAATTTCTCAAAATCTGTAAACAAATATGTTATTGTATTTTTGTGCTTTAATTATTTTTTCCATAATGTTGATTTATAAAAGATTTTAATTAAGAAAAGGATGTTGAAATTTAAAATTAATAAATAATACTATATAATGGTACATGTATTTAGTTTTTCAAATTTAAATATCACAATCCAAAATACATATGATGGAGAGAGAGAGAGAGAGAGAGAGAGAGAGAGAGAGAGAGAGAGAGAGAGAGAGAGAGAGAGAGATTACCAGTATAATAATTGAGATTTAAATGGGTTATTTCAAAGTTCTGTGATAAATCTCTACATCTTTACCCACAAGAAAAAAATTCTTAAGAACAGTAAGGATAGATTTATTTATTTATCAATTGATAATAAATGGTAGGTCCAAATTTAACTAGATTAGGACCCCTATTGATCTGGAATAGGGGTTTGTGACATTAGATTTTGACTGCTAAACCAAAGTTTGATTTAAAGGTTCCCTCTTTGTTAATTAAGTCAATACTAAAAATTTCCATAACTTTGAGATGGCAATTAGAATTGATATATACTATATCCTAAAACAATAATCTGTTTGTTTGTAGGTTGATATTTCATTGTAATAAAACATTTGATGACTTATTGTTAGGGCTGTATATGTAATTGTAAGGCTACAACATCACTTTTCATTTTCTATGGTTTGACCTATTGTGAGGGCGATCTATCTAATTAAAAACAAAAACATCATTTTTCATATTTGTGTATGAAACTTTGATATCAGAAAATTTTTATTCAAGATGACATTGTAATCTGATAGCTATGATATTGTTTATAGAACTGCTTTGAACAAAATCGCAAAACCATCCAGTTACAATGTTTGTTTTAGACATTTAGGCAGTACAGTTTCAAGATGTCACATAGGCCAGTTCTTGAAAAAAATTTACCAATGCTAGCATATTTGGCAGGATTATGTTGACTTTGCAAAATTAACAAGAGATATTTCTTACTCAGCATCGTCATTGCAAGAAATTTTTTAGCAATGTTAGTGGACATACAATTTTATACTTCCTTGGGGAAATAAACTTGTTAAACAAATATTTTATTATATACAGGTATCATCCAGTGATAAATTTATAACTTATCTTTGATACTATTGGTCTTTATCAGTTTAGCATTGTATTTACATTTAAAATCCTCTATTGTAACTTCAACATTCTGTGGCCGCAAATAGCTGCAATAATTCTGATGCAGTTTTGAACAATATTTCTTTCACTCATTAACTCAATCCTCCAACCCCCAAACAGGTACAAAAAAGTGATTTTTTACAAGAAAATTTCCATAGATTGAAATTTTACCAAGACTTTCAGAATTAACCATTTTAAACTATAATTCAAAAATTGTAAACCAGGTTCAGGTGAAAATCTATGTAAATATTATATTATATTTACAATCATTGTGAGATTTTCATCTACAGGATTTTTTTTTGAAAAAAAAAAAAAACTTAAGTAAACCTATATTATGAAGACCAATTTAGGACACTTTAAAGATAAAAATGCTTTTTACACTCTCAGTTAAAATATGACAGGTTTATCTACGAAATGATAAATTATTCATAGTGTTCGAATTCTTCAAGGAATCAGATACTTCTATCTATATTCTATAATGGATTTTCAAGATAAATGTAAAATCATATCTAAGCCAGGAGACTTTTTTAATTATATTACAGTTTTTGAAATCAATCTTACAATAATGAATATAGGGTAACCATGATGAATTAAATTACAAATTGTTGTAAGTTAGAAATGTGTTTTATAGTATCTTCTACAGATATACCCATAGTGAATTATAATGAAATTACTGGTATGAAAATTTTAATTTGCTCTTACTCATCAATGAAAAACAATAAGATGAGATCATATAGTATTGTAGCTGATTGGAACCTTCAAATCAAGAGAGAGAAAAAAGAAGAAAGAAACTGTTTAGTTTGTCAATTTGCTTGCAAAAGGTCTTGGGCTTTCTCTATGCACTTCATCTTTCACCTGTCCAGAATTGAAGGTTCCTGTGTAAAATTTAGTTGTTTTTTTTTTTTTTTTTTTTTTTTTTTAAAAAAAAGGTGCCTTTAAAATAAAATTCCATTACCTCCATTTTTTAAGAATGGAAAATTTCCAGAAATCAAACAAAGCAGATGCTTACATGATCTTAATTTGCATGATTCAAGTTACCAATATTAATCTAATAACAAAAATATTACCGTCTGCAGTCTAGAAAAGTTAATAAACTATTTGTAATAAAATATTACAGTTTGAAATGAGAATACCTATCAAATTATCAATAGAAATGGAATTTTAGTGAAAGCTTTTGGGTATTACCACCATATTATAAGACCATTTCATATCTTTTGACTAAGGTTTATGTGTCTGGCTTGTGGCTTGGGCTATGTTTCAGGTTTCCTGTAGTGTATTTCATTGCACAGAAAGTTAGGATGCAGTTATTAATCTTTCTCTGTGATCTTAGGAAATTTTCAGAGACAGATATATATATAATATCATAAAAATTAACTAAAACAAAATCACCGGATCTTTTACTCTTTTCTTTTGTATAATGATACTCACAAAGTGATTACTTTTAAATTTGAAATGTTTTATGCCTCTTTGAAATAGTATTCTTGAAATTTAATTTTCCAGAGTCTCTTTATTATAAATAAAGATTAAACACTTTTATGTGAAATTTAGATATTTATAAACTTTATACAGTATTTGATGTTTTCTGACAAAAAATATCAAAAAGAAGAGTGAATTTCATGATAATATTGAAACTCATTCATCTGGGTTAGTGGAAAGCTTGACAAATATCAGTCAGTCATACAATACATTTTATTGTTTTACAGCATGTAAAACTTTGTTCTGACTACAGAAAAATTTACTGATTTTCATTGTTAATGCCTTTGAGATATTGTAAACATTAGGTGTATGAAACTTTAAGAAGATGTCTGCTTTGGTGTTTACAGCCTTTTTTGATTTTATTTTTGACTGCAGAACTGTCTGACACATAGACATGTGAGGAAAATATCTGTAGATCCATTAAAAAATTCCATCAGGAATAAAAATAGATTGATTTTCAGGTCAAGATTTTTTTACTTACAATGAGATGTCACCAGCCAAATCCCAATATTCAGAATAATTTTGACTTGTGAAATGCACTGAAGAAACTGAGAAAGTATTACATTAGCTTTCATTTTAAATTCCATATTTTATCTCAGTCAGTGTTATTTAACTTATGTTAAAGGGACCAGTTAATATAGAATAGTGGAGGAAATAGGAGTGCCCAGAGCAAATCACCAACGTTTGGCATTAAACTAACCAAAGTTTTCTAAAAAAAAAAAAGGACAGACCTGATTGGGATTTTAATTTAGGATGTGAGAAGATGTTTTGATCCATAAAGGCACAAAAGGAAACATAAAAATATGGTATTCCAATTCACTGATGAAATTTTAAATTTCAGTCAGAGTTTTAGATAAAAAACACAAAATGGAAACAAAATTGTTAATTTATCATCATACAGATTTTGGTGCCTGATTTAAACTTAATTTAATTAAATTTATGATAAAATTTTAAAAGGGTCATGTTAAGACTTAAAGGCCGGAGGAGGACTATAAATAGCAGCCAATCCAAGAAATGGTGGTGAATTTAAATTTTCTTGCACCTTTCATACTTGGGAAGGTTTTTCATAATTATCTCTTTACAGTAATTTTTTTAAACATAGAAAATTGGCATGGATATAATTTACTCATTGGTGAATAAAATGTATCATTTTAAGTGTGTAAATATGTCTAATTACCTTAAAATTTAAGTTTTAAAACCTGAAGCAGATGAATATTTCACTAATATCGTGCTTTGATTGACAGATTGAAGCAAAACAAACTCCAGTTTCTGTGTTTACATTCAGTAAATATAGGTCAGCGGGTCCCTAAATCATGCTGCCATGCTCACAAAGTAATGTACTTACTTCAGTTGAGAAATTTCCAAACTTTTATAATTGTAATCCAAAAATTTTGTTAATTTTCATCTTTTAATAAGTATAAAATGTTTTTTTTAATTGTTTCATGTGAATTATTTAAATTTATTTATGGTAACACTGGTTTATATCATGAATATAGTATCCTTAGAAAATACATTGTATGATGTATGTAACATAAAGAATCATTCCCACAAATGCCCCATATATGGCACCCCATGTAAATTTGTCCTTTCTGAAAAATCTATTTCTAGAGTGAGGTGGGACTGATGTTGTTTCCCACCACATTTGTCTGTTTCTCTCATCTGTTATGCAAGGTCTGCACAAACAATATCTACATTCTTCCTCTTCTTCAATTTGTTCAACAAAAAAGACATTGTTTTCGGTTACTTCACGCGATTCGTCTTGTAAAGTCTGATCGTCTGTTTGTACACCTTTTTCTTCAGTCACTTTTCCCACATTTTGTAAGTTCCCGCCAAAACTTTGATCAAGTTGACCATCAAAATCCCAGTTATAAAATCCAAATAAATTCCTTATGGTTTCTATTTGAACTTCACTTAGATTTAAAACAATTTTCTGATGTATTTCAGATTCTTCCATGTTTGTTTTAAAATACACAATGAACAAAAAATTAGAAAATATATTATGATATTCTGAGAGTCAGTGAACTCTGCTTCTGATAAGAGAAGTATGTCCCAGATATGCAGGGATACTGAAGCTGACCTCAGCTGTTTTTGTCATTAGAGAGGGAATAATCAAGGGTGTAAGTTTTAATTCTAACAAACATATTACAATAAAGATTTTAAATGACAAAAGTTCACGAAAACAATAAAAAGTTAATTAAATATTTTTAAGAGGCTGCAAATAATAAATAAAAAGTTTAAAAGTACAAGTAAAAAATAAGTTACACCTTTACATTGCCTTCTGTTCTTATCTGTAAAATATCATATAAGACAATACATACAATAGGAAAACAGAATATATCACATGAACTACATGTACTACAAGATAAAATTCATTGATGACAAATATGGAAGGCTCGACACAAAAAAGACCAGTAAATTTTAGAATTGAAATTCCTGGTGATGGGGAATTCAAACAAAAAATTCAAAACCAGTTTCAACGTGTAAAGAATTACATAACTGCAAATTTGAACAAGAAGCGAATTGACAATGGTGTTGTAATGGAACAATTATTAGAACTCTGGCTAAAGAACAAAATGAGCCAATTAAATGAAAGCGAACCTCCTGAAGTGTTTCCATGCCTTTACAAGCAAGTGAGAAGGGACCAAGTTAATGAACCAATATTTATGACAGTTGGATCTTCATTGTCTACGTTTGGTGAACTTTGTACAGCCCATGCAAGAACATGCAAAGGAACATTAAAAATTCAGAAAACAACAGAGAAAGGTCATGTTGTAGCATTGCGCCTAGAATGTGAACATGAGAGATCCCACTCCTATTTGTGGTCATCATCACCATACCTACCTAATAATGAGTACCTTATTAACTATAGGGTAAATCACGGCTTCTTTGTAGTGGAATGCTACCAGTTCATTATCAAAGATTATGCAATGGTGCAGGACTTCGCTTTATAAGTAAAGAAAGAAGGAAAGAATTTTTTAATTTATACAAGGGAATGGTAGAAATTGAATTTACCGAGTCTGTGAGTGATGCTCTCTATGAGGAAATTGCATCTTACGAGGAGTTAGATGGAATTAATATAATGACAGATGCACGACATGGGTGGCGTAAAAATGCCAAGGATACTTCAGTTGTAGCCTTAGGAGAAAATATGCACAAAGTAATTCAGTGTGTTCATGTAACAAAATCTGAAGAAAGAGTTTCTCAAAAACATGAATACACTGGAACACTGCACATTTACAACTATTTAAATGAAAAGGATGTTGACATTAATATACATATTCATGATAGAAACTTGTCCATCAATAAGTTCATTAAGGACACCAGATTTACTCAAAATCAAAATGATCTATGGCATGCAGTGAAGCAAGTGAAGAAAGCTTTGACCAACATATCAAGTGGTGCTAAAATATATGAAGGTGTAAAATGGAGCTCACAAATAGTTGATAAAATAGAACCGATAGCTACACATATCTACTGGGCAGTACATAACTGTGAAGAAAAACCAGAGAAATTGCGTTTCTACCTGGACAACATCACTGAACACTATAAAAATAATCATTCTCAGTGCCATGAGTCATCCAGGTGTAAACAGGATTCAAATTATGAACCATCTAGGGAACTTATTGGTGCCAAAGCTGAGAAATTGCTCAAATCAGTTATAGAAAAATCAACAATATATAAATATCCCCAGGATTATGTATTAGGAAAAAACACAGCATATGTAGAAAGTTTTAACAATGTCATGAACATATTTCAAGACAAGCGTGTTGCTTTTGGTGATGAACAATATCGTTTTCGGGAGCAATTAGCTTGCTGTCACTGGAATGAAAATGTAGATAGGAAATACACCTCAGTCTGGATTCCCAACAATCCTAATGCACCCAGAAATCAAAAGGGCAAAAAGTATATGCTAAATGCACATATGAATACAGACTGAATGTTTGGAACCATTTAGTGGATAGGTTATACTGACATTTAGCAGTATTTTGATGTATATCAAAAGTTACCCCTAGTTAGAAATCACTGGCATAGAATAAGAGTTTTACATTTTAATAAATAAATCTCTTGGATTTTTTTAATCAGTTGTTAAATAGGTATGATTCAGTTACAGAAACATGGATACACTACAGTCTACACAGTGTGTATATAACACAAGCTTTGGTGACCTATGTAACATGTGCTGTTGCTATATATAAAATTAGAGGAGGAGCTTATCTTTTGTTTACCGGTGGGTAAAAAAATAGGTCAAACCCCGGCCTTTAAAGTTTTAGATATTATCCAGAAATATAAGCGTAATCCCACCCACAAGTCTTTGATAACGTACCGGTACCTTTTTTTTTTCTAGTTAAAGCTTCGGTTCTTATCTTTTAACTTCTAATTATGTGCTGTGGGTCTCTGATTTGTTGTAAATGATTCATGAAAGCTATATCATAAGGTGGTTTATGTTCTAAATGCCACATATGGCAGACATAAATATCAGCTACTCTCTATACGAAATCAGTGGAAAAAGAACGATAAATTTAGGATAGATGGTTGGAATGATGTTTTAGACCTATCAGCCGAGCTTATTTCACTCATTTCTTGTAAACCACTCTTTTAAGTTTTTCACTCATATTTAGGGAGTTTAAACTTAAAAGATTGAGTTGAGTTGAGTAATTGGTGTTTACCGTCCCAGTCAAGAATATTTCACTTATATCGAGACATCGCCAGCTATAGGCGAAACTACAGAATTTTGCCTGTGCATTGTGCTGATGGCATTATAAGCAGGGTTCTTTATCGTGCCATGCCTGCCATGACACGGACCTCTGTTTATTTTAAGTTCCCATCTGAAAGAAACGTGACTTTATTTCGTAATGCCGAGTGCTTGGCGAAAGAACAGTCACTACCCACTTTCAAGTCTTGGGTCAGACCCGGCTGGGGTTCGAACCAATGACCTTCCACTTGCGGAGCGAGCACTCTACCAACTGAGCTACCTGCATTGGCCCTTAAAAGAGTGGTTTACAAGAAATGAGTGAAATAAGCTTAGCTGATAGGTCTAAAAAATCATTCCAACCAACTTATATCTTATGTTTAAAAAAAACCCACTGATCTTTTTTAAGTAGACAAACTTTCACAATATACTTGTACTAGGATATTTTTAAGAGAGGTCATGATAGGAACTATGATCTGTAAGCTACCAGATTAACTTGGCCAGTTAGACACATGTTTCAGTTTATTTGATTTAATTTTTGAATACATAAATTATTATGGATTTATAATTGTTACAGATGTATAAAATTTTTATAATTGGAACAGGTGTATGAAATTTTCAACAACAACAACAACAACAATAATAATTAATAAATAAAAGTAAATAAATAAAAATATAAAAAAATAGATATAAATAAATAAATAAAAGTAAATAAATTTTTTAAAAAATCATTTGTATGTACGTCTGTGCATGCTCAATTTAAATGACTATATTGGAAAGATAATGCATCAACTACCTGTTATCTTGAAAATATCACATGGCTACCCAAAATCTCTGTAAAATTTTTCTCATCTCAGTTAAAAAGTACCAATAGCCTTTAAACTTTATTTCTTTTACAACGATTTAGAAACAAGTTGTGCAACTTATATTAATCTAGCTCGTTGGCCCGAATTGTAGCGCGCGTTAGGTCTTATTGTGGGAGGAAAACCGGAGAACCCGGAGAAAAACCCACGTGCTCAAGCAGGTGACCTCATACCTTATCACATACGACGCTGGGAATCGAACCCTGGTCTTTAATTGTGCAGATTTCACCTTATTTTCCCATTTCCATCTATGGTTCAGTATTTTTTCAATCTTTATGAAGTATATAGCACTCTTTTAACTATTATAGATCTGGAGCTCCTTATAGCTGTTTTGTCAGTTTTTATAGTTTTCTGTTTATAAACTTAAGCCGTAGACTAAATGAACACTAAATGAACATCTAAAACTATTTCTCATTATTAGCTTCCAGTAAAGTCTAAATCTACAATCTAGTGATCTGTTATAAACAGATGGTTCAAATTAGAATTAAAATTTTTTTTTATGGAAATGGAATTTTAAATCGGGTTGTGTTGTTGTATAATCTTGATCCGAAAAGTTTTGCACATGAGGAAATAATGAAAATTACACATATTGACCGTAATCTCAATTAGATATGATTTGATCCTATACAAGAAAATGTGCACACTAGATATGTCTGTTAGCGAGATTGGAAAAACATTGACAGCGATTTCCATCTAAACATTGCAATTTAGGTTCAAATGAAGTGAAGATGTTTTTGTTAAAAATCAATTTTATAATCAATTTGATGACAAATACAAAATGTAATCCTAATCCTATTAGAGATTTTCTTTTCTATACAGCTTATAACCAGATAATCATACATCTAAAACTAATATATCATTAAAAAAATGGTTATCATTTTCATAATACAGTAAAACTTTCATATCTTGCCCATGATCATTTTAAAATTTTATTTTTTCAATATCATGAAATACCTGACAACATTACTTGGTCAAAATAGGATTACTTTGGTATCACTTCAAAATTTGATTATTCAGACAGTACAAAAACCCAAATATTTAAAACTAATAATGACCAAACATACCCTCCCCCTCCCCCCCCCCCCCCCCCCCCCCCACACACACACACACAAAAGGAAAAAAAATTAGTCCTTATTGGGTGTTTCCTCACAAAGTCTTTCCTCTTTAATCGTGAAATCTTTGAGTCTAAAATCCTATAGTTTACCTTTGCATGAAAGCAACCTTTGTACTAAGACAATCAGCTTATCAGCCTTTTTAAAATAAAACTGAATTATATACTGGGTATTATGAACTTATATATAAAAGCTCCCTTTCTAAACTGATCACGCCTCTGGATAAAAAATTCCATATAGATTAGACAGGTATTCTGCAGATAAAACATCCATTTCATTAATTTCATTTTCTTTTTTTTTTTTTATAAAGCTTCTTGTTTTTAAGGATGGATTATAACTGACATAATCATTTTCATTTGTAACATAAGCAGCTGGAAGCCTTTAATATGGTATCATTTCAAAATTACAAACCCGATTATTGATAATCTGCAGAATCAATAATGACCTTCATATAACCCACAGTGTCATCGTAAAATTCCCTGTCTCTTAGCTGCAGAATTGATGATTGAAAAGTCATTTTTTTGCTACATCAATACAAATTATCTCTTTTAAAGGTTACCTGAGAAACTAGCTTACTAATTAGAATATAATGATGATAATTATATATAATTTATGATGCTTTCAAAATAAATTTTTTACCTTTATTATAATGAAGCTGAAACGAGAAAATAAATGAAATGGAACTTATTATATACATCTCAGTAATTCAGCAGGTATAAATTTTAATGTCATGATGAGCAAAGTCTTGTACTGTACTTTGTGGAATAAAAAAGTCACCTCAAAAAAATGCAGGGTTTTAAATTGAGGCCAACCTGAGTAGTTGGACCTATAATATATTCAATTTTGCTATTTTTGTTTTTTTTCTAATTATTTATTTATTTTTTAAATTTTTTAAAAATTAATATTATTATTTTTATTATTTTTCTGGTAGAAAACATTTAAGTTTAGAAATTTCTTCCTTTAAGCTCTCAGTCTTATTTCAGACATAAAAGCCATTGTTTAAAAACCTCTCAATTTGGCTAACATGGAGTTTGAGCCTGAACCTTTTAACATACAAATTGACTGATTTTCCAACATTTTTATTTAGTTTTAATAGAGTAAGCTTCTCAGTTCTTTAGAAACATGATGGATACTGTTTCTCGTTTTTCATGTAGGAGGGATGATGCCTGTCAGGTCATGGATAATTATCAAAAATGCCAAAAAACCTGATATTCTTGTTTTGACATCTACCTGTCCCTTTAATGAGCCATGTTTGTATTCGCTGTCCAATTACACAATTATTGGCAACTCTGAGTAATTTCTGACAGAAAAGACTTTGATTTTTTACAGAGAAATTAGGAAAATTGAGAAAACACTTGTATAAATAGTAATTGTATGGACATTAATTATGCACAGATGGGGTTTTAAATTTCAGAAGTTAAAAGATAGAATCATAAATATTGTTATGACGGACATACAAAACACAGCTGGTGAAAAAAAAAAGGGGGGGGAGAGAGAGAGAGAGATAGACAGGAATTTAACGGTTTTTTTTATATCCTATATGCACTGTGTATATTTTAGCTTGTTACTAGAATTTATAAATACTTCAGGAATTGTATTGACAAAATATTATTTCAGCAGTTTTAGATACAAATGGGGATTTGTAAAACAGATGAGTTCTGACGCTTTCTGAAGAAATATGTGTTTATGTAAAGGATAATTTGTTTATAGAACTCAAGTGGTCTTAACTCCACAGAAAAGTGAAGAATTTATGGTTGTGTGGATAGATGTCTTCATTTCTCATTTGATTTCAATGTACAGAAGTATAAATCTCTCAATACTCTAACATTAGTGCCACTGTAATTTGTATTATTATCTTAAATGGCTTCCCTTTTTCATGAGAAAAGTTTGAAAATGCCAACCAGATAAAAAATTTTGAAATTTAAGAAACCTGATGAGCCATGTTGTATGGTATATATTTATAAATTTAAAGATCAGATTTTAAAGCAATGAGAATTTTAAAAAATGGTAAAAATAACAGAATCCTGCAATTGGCCATGTTGTGTGGGATTTATTTATAAATTTGTTAATAGGATTTTAAACATTTATAGCAGTTTTAAGGGATTTGGTGAATTAAGTTTAATTTGAAAGTTCATTTAAGAACTATGCATTCTTCTACTGTTTAGATAATGTCTTTAATCTTTTTGTACTTGTGTACAGTAAAATTTTGTTTTTTAACTTTGTAATCTAAAGCTGATGAATGCCTGATATAATGAATAATCTTTACCCACCAGCTCATTGTGGAGCTGACTGGAGGTATTAAGTTTTATTCAAGATATTGTTATTTTATATAGAAGGTCAGCTCTGAGATATAGAAAGAAAACGGAAACGGGGAGTACCCAACAAAAACAATCACTCTTAAACAACCAAACTGACAAACTATCACAGTAAGAACCTGAGATCAGCCTGGATAGGATTTAAACCCTTGTTCTTTGAAAAGTACTACGATGTGATCTACAAGCATATGTTTTAGACCACTCAACTCTTTTAAGGGCAGATCCTAGAGTGAGGAAAGTTTGTCAGTTCGCTTGCCTAAGGTCGGTGGTTTTCTCCTGGCACTCCTGTTTCCTTCCACCATCCCAGAACTGACCACCTCGAAATATGTAAAAGATTCTTGACTGGGGCAGTAAAACACCATTACTCCACTCTTCTCCACTCTTTTTTTTGAAATCTGGAGGAGGAAAAAAAAAAACTGTCCTGAAAACAAAAAGGTTCCATTAGGTCTGATACCAGTGGCCAGAATCATAACTGGTTTAATGAAGGCTAAATTTGAGGATAAAAAATGGGTGAGAAGTCTTTCATAAAAATGCCATGGTTTTGACAAAAGAGTTTTTTATGTAATCATAATATCCATGTAACAGTGATTCCACATTTAGTTTGACATAGAACAGAAAATTTTTCAGTTTGATAAGAAACACAGATTCTGGCATGAAAAAGAAATTATACCCCCAATGTAACAATCATTACCATGTAACAATCTTTTCTTTATTAACATCTGTTTTCTGTTAAAACCTGTTATCTTCCCAGCACTGTTCTATCATGTCCAACCAGCAGCAAAGATAGAATGGTAATTGTATTTTTTTACCAAAAAATATTTTTTAAAAAATGTATCATTAATGATCAAATGATACATGTACATGTACTAGCAATATCTTACCAAAAGGAAGCACAGTTATAAAGGTTTTTTTTTTAGAACTGGAAGCTTAATTGTTATTTTGTTATTTTTCCCTGTTCAGTTTTTAAGGTGTGTAACAGTTACCCTGTTAATACTGTATATTGGATTCAGTCTCATGTACCACATGGATCATTTGATTGAACACATGGATTCTTTTCCAAGTTTTTAAGTCGTTTTCTTCAGAACTCTCTCTCTCTCTCTCTCTCTCTCTCTCTCTCTCTCTCTCTCTCTCAAAATAAAGAAGTCATCATCATTTGAATCCTTCATTTATTTGATAAGGTTTTAATCTGTATTCTACAGTAATCTCTGTTATATTTGTTACCATGGAAATGATGTATTGCTTAATAATATGACATCAGTTTATAAAGATATATTTACCGATAAGAAGTCCACCATACATATTATATATATATATATATATATATATATATATATATATATATATATATATATATATATATATATATATATATAGTCCTATATATTACTACTTTCTTTGTCAGGTAAAGCTTAATGTCTGTCTGAGAGCAAATCTTGCATTTATTTTCTTTTTTTTCCATTTATTTGAAATTTCCTAGTTAACAAGAACATTCATTTTGTTATGGAAGGCAACTCTTACTGATGTTGTTAATATAATGTTTTTACAAGGTAGTTCATCAGATCGGGACATAATTGGTTGAATAATTGATTGATTGATTAATTGAATGGTTGGTTTGTTGGTTGATTGATTGATTGATTGATGGATAGGTAGGATGGATTGATGGATGAAAAAAATATTTCATTATCTATAGTTGCAAGTTTAGGCTTTTTCAGAAACGAAACAAGCAACAGGATTCTGTATCAAAGTTATTTAAGATTGAACAAGATTTCCTCTACTTATTAACCAAAGAGAAATGGTACCAAAATGGTACAAATCATAGAGTCACTAGCATGGTACAACTTTTATGTACAGGAAAAGGTACCAAATTATAAAGTCACTTTTATGAGCAAGGAGCTGGGTACTAAATTATAAAGTCATTTACTTTTATAAGCAAAGGAGCTGGGTACCATATTTTAAAGTAATTTTTATGAGCAAGGAGCTGGGTACCAAACTATAAACAGTAATAAAGCCAGACAGTTCTGTACACTCTTATGACATGATGACCTTGACATTGTGATATATTTTACAGAGAGGTGGTCCAGACAAAGAAAATGTATACCAAAAATACTCTGAATATTACTCAAGTCTAACAAGACTGTCTCAGACTCCATGTTGATGTTAAAAGATGTCATATATTTATGTTTTACATACTTCTCATCTGGTTTGGTATATTAACTAGAATTCCAGGCAAGGTCATTATGACAATAGAATTACGCTAGACTTCACATGATATCCTGTTCACAAGCTGCTCGGTAATCAAAGACTCATCTAATATGTCATAGTTTTATATATGGTATATCTTTGCTTAATAGATTAAAATATCTAGACTGCATGGACAAAAATCCATATGTTGTGCAATTATCCCACCTCCATATTATTCATTTTCTGCTTAACTGGTATTTTGAACAATAAGATAACATAACTGTTTTTGCCAGTATCAAGATGAAATTAACTTAAAATTATCCCTGTTGTGTAATCAAGATTAATATAATATTTAAACTCAATAAACTGCAAAAAATGTCAAATTTCTTAATATCTTACACAATGTAGTTGGTACTAAATCACTCCTCTAAAAATGCACTTACTTGTTACATGTATTTTCCAAAGTATCCAGATTATTTTATCAAATCATTTCATACAGTTTTAAAAATAAAATTTAAAATTGAATGATACATAAAGTCATGTACTGCTTTATATTAAATAAATAAATAAGTATGGGTAACAATTACAAGTTTTACTAATAACTTGTATGTATAATGTTGATTTGTAGCAATCTGGGTAGCTTAGTTGGTAGAGCACATGCCTACAGTGCAGGACCGCAGCAGGAGATCCTGGGTTCGATCCCCAGTCCTACCCTGAATTTTTCTCGTGTTACAGATAATTGTTGATGACACAGTAAAACCCCAGGTCTCTTCAGCTCTTTTCAGTCATATTTTGCCATAATTATTATGGGGATTGAGGATAGCTTTTAAACAAAAATATATTAAGAAAAAATGTTTTAAACTTCAAAATACTGTGGTGAAGTTTTAAAAAGGCAAAGTGATCAGAGGGCATTATAACATGGTTTTTACTATTTTTAAATGAATAAATTTGTTGAAAATTAAATCTTATAATTTCATAGAATTTAAAATAATAATAATAACAATAATAAAAATATGTGTATTAATAAAATAATAAATAAATAAATTTATGAATATTAAATAAACAAATAAATAAATAATTCAATTATGTAAACAAATAATAAAAAGTAAAAAAAACCCATTGCATCTATCCATCAACATTTGTACTACATCAGTGTAAATTGATTTCTGTATTCTGTATCTCTCCAGTGAAGTCTAGTTTGCTGATTATTTTCAAATATTGAATCTATTGGTTGTTTCATGCTGATCTATGAAGCACTAATCTATACAAGAAAATCAAATTTAGTCGTACATCTATCCAACGCAGATGTTTCTCGCTGTTAGAGTTGTATAATAATAGATTTATTAACAAAACTTGATTTTTTCCCTAATTATTCGACTTTTTCAGAAAATAATGGGATTTTAAATTAAAATTTTTGTTGTTGTAAGATTTTTACCGAATCTTGATGCCAAATCTACATGTGTACGTAAAATGAATGATTATTTTTACTTGAACTCAAATGTTGGAGTTCTCCCATTGATGTACTTGGTCACCTTACTGTGTAAAATTAACAGATAGAGGAGGAATGCCAAATTTGAGAATGGATGATATCACGGAGAGAGAAAAAAAGAAAATAAAAAATTATCTTGAGAAAACTTTTACTGACATAGAAGAAAGGTTTTTATTGGTGCATGTTAATAGGTCTCATTGAAAGAGGAGATTTTTATGGTATTGAATTTTAGAAAAGAAATATTATCTATTTAATTTGCACTAGGTAACTTAAGCATGCAGATATAGAAAGAATGCCAAATTAGAAAAATGATATTGTGAAAAAAATGTTCTAATTATCCTTTGAAAAAATTCATTGACAATTAAGAAGATGGGAATGTAATGAGTCTCATTGGAGAAGACATTCTTAGAATGGCAGATTTGAATATCTGGACTGGGGCTTATTGGTTGGAATGGTTTTTACGCTACATTTAAGGTCATTTGACTTATATTTTAAGTTGTTAAGCATAGGTTTGGAGTAAAATCATTTAGTTTCACACTCCAGTCAGGATTTTTCACTTATATCAAGGCAGACAGTTCATGGATGGTAGAGGAAACTAGTGTACACATAAAAACACACTGACCTTTGACAACAGAACTGACACACTTTTGACACTAAAGTCTGTCCTAAATGGGATTTTAATGTGATCCAACTAAAAAAAACCAATTAAGTTTGATTTGGAGCTGTTCTTGTAGTTGGTCAATATAAACCTTCAATAAACTCGAGTTTAAAATGCAACAAGTCTTATACCATTCAACAACTCCAGATGGATGTCCAAATTCAAGTATTTGTTTTCCAAAATACCGTTCTTGAAGTAGAACTTTAGAAACCATACTTTCTTCACTATCCTACAGTAATTTCTATACATGTTATCATATTTTTGTGTTTACACAATATAAGTCCTATACCATTCAAATTCCAGCTTTTGATAGATGTTCAAATTTCAGTACTTGTTTTCCAAAATACCATTCATGAAGTAGAATTTTAGAAACCATGTAATCTTCAGGTTCACAAACCTGTAGTAATTTGTGTACATATTATCATATTTTTGTGTTTACATAAAGATATGTGAAGTGGAGTCTCGGATTTTAATGTTGCCTATATTGGATAGATAATATTACATAAGACAAAAATAAGTGGAACTCAAACACTTCTGTCTGATGAAAGTTAACAAATATTTGAATATTTAGGATAGAGGCTGAGATAGAACTCAAACAGTTCTGTCTGATAAAAGTAACAAATTTTTGAATTTTCCAGTCAGGAAGGAATTGGAAGCTGAAATAGAACTGTTGGTTACTTGTTTTACTTTACATCAGCATATTTTAAAGTCATTAGCCACCAGATCCAGTTACAAGGGTATCTCATCATTTAGGTTCAAATTCCAATCTGACAGATCATAGTATACGAACATTTGTGACTTTGGCTTGTTGAAGGCTGGTATCTTTCTTCAGATACTCAGGTTGTCTTTTATGATCTAAGAACTGGCTGCTGTAGTTTCAGGTAAAATTTCTTGTCTAGGGTTTTACAACACTTTATTTCCATTCCATTCCACTAGATCACTGTTTTATTTTGCTTTCTCTGATATAAATAGAAATCTGTCACAAAAAATAGTACCATCACTCCAGACATTCATCAAGCAAAAGCATAGAGTTTCAGCTTAAAAAAGAAAATTGAAATATTTTCTTTTATGCTGTGATTGCACATCTAAAAATGAAGAAAAATAGTTATTGTGTTTCAAGAAAAGAAAAAAAATTGAGATAAAAATCTTTACAGACTGATTAAAAACATTTCCTTACATATGTCTTTGAGACATGACAAGCTTATTTTGTCAAAGTTAAATCTAAACTTCATTTAATCGATTCATTTCTCTAGGTTCTGTAATCTGGCTAAATTGATACAAATGAAAGCAGTTGGATTGATGCGACCATTATTTGTATTATATAAATCACCCATCAAGAAATATTGTAAAAACCATTTATTCTTTAGACATCATGTTATGGACAAAGGTCAATAAATTCCTCGTAATGGACATTCTGCAGATATTGACCATGATAAATGTACATTGAAATATATTAGCAGATCTGACTAGATTCTGTGTTTTTTCAGATGTTGTTTGTGTTTGTTCTTGTGTCATGGGTTCTCTCTGGGTACAATAATAATAGATATGTGAAATGACTTCACTGAACAGTTTCCTATTTGAGGTAACTAATGCATCATAATGTGAGGAGTTCTTATATTGTGATATTGAATGAGACTTACAGGCCCTTTACTCTTGAGTTTTGTGTCACTGCGATGAACAAGGAGAAATGTCTAGACATGGATGTTCTTTTTTTGTTATATCACATATATGTAGTGAAATCTTAATATAAGTGAAATTATTTTAAGAAGGAATGAGGTAAAAAAAATTTAAAACAATCAGTAATCATCATTTATACAAAAGTTTATACAATGGTTTTAGAATTATAATTGATATCAGATAATAACATCATCAGGACATCTTTTGAACATGATCAGGCATTTTATTTAGCTTTGAACTTGGACATTCATTCTTCTCTCATTTTTTAAAGAATCATGGGTAATTCAGGCATTTTTTTAGGTTTCAACTTGGACATTCATTCTTTACTCAGTATTTTAAGGAATCATGGGTAATTTCCGAAACCTTGTTTAAAAGTTACATTTAAATGAAAGACAAATGGTGTAGAAAACCGTCAGAATTATCGGATACAGAGGGGGAAAAAATCTGAAATCACTGATTAGATAATTGTTCCATAATTTTCCTTAACCAAAATGGCTTTAAACTAGATTGATCAAATTTGGACTTTGAATTGAAATTTGATCAATCAAATCAGATTGAGAAAATATTAGCTTGAAAATGGCTTCCTATCTAATCATCGCCAAAAACATTGTAATTAGATGTTGAAGTAAAATAAGAACACTAATAGCGCTTAATATCTATTGTCAGAAGATAAGGCACTGTGATTTCATTACAGAACTCAAAAAAAAAAGATCAGTGTTCTGCTGGCTTATAGTTATGTAGAGTTGCCTATAAGATTCATAGAGAACTTTTAGAAATTCAATTACTGTCAAGAATCATTAGGTGAGGTTTGAGACAAATCTCTCTTGATCCAAGCCAAGTTTGATGCAGGATACTCGAGTTTCTTATTGGAAATTAAATAAAATGCAATATTAGAGTTCTCTGATTTGTTACTGGAGAATTATTTACTTTTGGTCCACAGATATAAATCCAATTCTTATGAATGTTTATTCACATGACTCATATCAATTCAAATCTAAAACATTCAAATCACACAGATCAGTGATGGTTTCAAATGAGCAAAAGCATCTGTTTTTATGTGTTTTAGGCGGCAGTGTGTATCATAATGCATTGTTGCTATGTTAATTTGGCATATGTATCTTAATATGCCACTCTATTTATGCCCACAGTTATTCTATATGACATTAATTGACAGGAAATCTGCACTGTTTTATTTCATATATACCCCTCATAATTTTTATCAACCATCTTGATAACCATTACCATCACAAGAAATCAAATTTGCGTAATTACAATTTTTTATTTATCATATTTATTCTTCTTTTCTGCTTTCATTATTTGATTTTTAAACCGTTTTTAGATACATGTATTTTTTCAAAAGAAAATTGACTCAATATTGAACATTATGTGTTAATTTAGCTTGGATTATCATCTGCGGAGTGAGGGGCTGTTTCAGAGAGGTTTTAACCCTCGTTATCTCTATTCAATGATAAATTTTCATTTTTGTTTAAAAGAGTTATAACAGATATGATTAAATCAAATAAAGAATGAATCAGATGAAATGATGTCAGTAATAATGAAATGTAAAAGCAAATATTTGAACTTGTGTCATTGTTCTTTGGTATTTTTCTAGTTGACTATTAACCAATTTGTAACATGTCTATTCATTGTCTGTCATTTTCATTTTATGATAATAAAAAACGATAAAAGCGCTTCCTTTCTAATTTGTTTTGATCCGTAAAACTTGATATAAGTATAGAGCATTTCATCTAGACTCATGTATATGACAGTAAAAACAAAATGGAAAAAAAAGAAAGAAAATTGATTATATTTTAATGAAGAAAATATTGATGAAAAATTCTTTTCATCTAACTGTAATGAGTCTGTTTGAAGAACCGATCTGTCCTTTGAAGAAACAATCTGTCCGGTATATAACTGAAAAGTTTAATGTAACTTAATATATTTCTGTGTAAGACAATTATGCATTCATGCATGGTTCTACATTCTAAAATTTCATTAAATTTCCATTATAATGTTTTTAAAATGCCGTTTGATCCTTTGAAAATGAAACAGTTGTTATACGTTTCTAATATAGTGAAATTTTTGTTATTCTCTTTACAAAGAAAATGCTATGCATTACGTTTTAATCACTAAATCTAGAAAGTAGAGAGGATGTAATTGCTTTTTAAAAAGTAAGTCACATTTTGATTTTGTTTTGTCACAGAATGCCTTTAATTTAACACAGACTTATTTTGTTCTTGATTAATCCAAACTTCTTAAAATTTTGAAATAGCATACATCTTGTTTAGTACAGAGATGCCTTAAATTACCAGTTTAACTGTGGGATTTTTTTTTAAATACAAATGTAAAATTTTATTTTGTGGCAAAGTTTGGAATAAACAAATTTTGTATATTTAAATATTGAATATGAAACAAGCTCAGGGTATTAATCTTGTTAGGAAAATGGGGTTTGGGTTTACAGCCCTGTCTTGGTTTGGAGAAAAAGAAAACCGGGAAAACAATCTACACATTCAAGCAGGTAGATTACATTCTGACTCCGGGTACAATTCTTGTAATGTACCTGAAATGTTGTTGTACTGATTCCTCATTTACATCATTTGTAGCCTGATGCAACTTGGCACAGAACATTTTAGAACACTAAGGATCAAAATACAGACAGATACTATTTAAAAAAGTTTACCAGATATTTGTTGCCTCCATCATTCCAGAACTGACTACTCAGATATAATATAAATAAGTTTGACTAGGGTATATAACACCATTTCTTCATTCCTCAGTACGGGCCTCTGAGGCCAGGTGATCTAAACATATTCTGATGTATCACAAAACCATTCAACACCTAGGTTTGAATCTAGCCTGAACAAATTTTTGTTTGAGAGTTTGTCAGTTCCCTTGCTAAAGGTAAGTGATTTTCTCTAGGCACACCTGTTTCTTCAACCATTCAAGAACTTAAGCCACCTTAGTAGAATAATTTTGATTGGGATATAAAACACCAATATTCTACTTTTCTACTCCATTTTGTTTATTGTATATCTCATTCAACTCAGCGTGCAGCATTGTCGATTTGTACCTATCATCTGGAGACATTAATTTAATAAATTAAAATGGAAACTTAATGAAGTGTGACTTTGGTATATCTTGATTGATGTTTTTACTCCTGTATAATTATTTTTTGTTGTTTGTATGCATAGATATTAATACTTGCTGGTAGATATTTACATCTGTTGCTAAGGGCTGGAGGGTAATTAACATTTCATATTTTAATTTATCTATTATTTTACAAAAATTGTAACTCAGCATCTTTGATATTTCAGTAATGAATGTTTTGAGCAGTCATTTGAAGCAGTTGAAATTAATCATGTTAAATGGAATCACTTATAGAATTGTTAAAATTACTTTATGAAATCTTTTGATGTAGTTTTTAATCATGCCAATTCAGTTATTTGTTTTAAATATACCTGTACAGAACCATTAAAGAAACTTCTTTTTGTTGTATTGTTTATTGTTATGATAATAACAAGATGCCCATTGGCCCCATTGCTCACCTGAGAATATCCAAACTTCTGAACAAAAATTACAAAATCTACCAATTTTTTTTCCTGGAGAGATTGGGACCCAACTGCCAAGATATTACCAATTTAAATTTAAAATGATATAACCTAATATGACATATGGATATTACACCTTAAATACCCAAGATCTAACATCAGTTTTATTTTTGAGCCTGACCATAAGGCGAGACTTAGGTGTTATTTTTCCAATTGTTGTAGGCAGCGGCGGCGTGTCCAAATGTGAAAGTTTATGTTAAAGTAATGTATTTTCTACTTGATCAAAAACTAACCAGGTGAGACATTTAAATCCAAGGAATTCTTTTTTGTAAATAGATTAAAAAAAGGTAGCATAAAAAATATTGGAAAAACTCAGGTGAGCTGCTTGGAATGATTCTAATTAACTTGTAATAGATTTTTCATTTTCTTTCACCAAGCCTCAACAAATACGAAAAATTAAAAAATTGAGCTTAAAACATAATCACTGCACTTATGTGAACCAATTCACTTGTTAATTATTGAAATTGTTTCCCTAAAGGAACAACTTATGAATTTTGTTAATTATAAAAGAGCTATTAGTGTCTTTTTTCAGATATAATTTTTTTTCAATATTAATATTACTTTGCTATTATAAATAAATGATGAATAAATGCCCAATCTCTCCTTCATAATATATCCACACAGATTTAACTAAAGAACTTGAGGATATGTAGATATGACAACATCACAAAAAATACCAGTACTTTTAATAATAGTAATGATCTATATAGCTGGAGTGTATTGATTTCATTATAAAATATTTAATATCTATATATCACTGTGTCAGAGTTTTGATGGGTTCCCTGTCCTATGAGCTTGCTCAGAAAGGTTTCTGATAACAACAAATATTTGGACTTATCAAGATGGAAAATTTCATACTAGTGTCATAGTATTCCCCAATTGTTATTGGATACTTTGTGAGTTTAGATATGTTATTGAGCCTATAACTGAACTTAAGTAATAAGTTTTCAGATTATATATCTCTGCTACAAAGATTTTGAGAACTTGCTGAGAATGTTTTTTAAAAGCCATGCTTATAGGAACTTTTTGTTTAAATAATGCCCAATTAATAGGCATAGGATTCCCTATAAAAACATTAAAAAACAAAAGTAAAAACATTGTTCTTACAATTTTGGTGGAAACTTTGAAGCCACCCTGCAACTTGTTCTTTTGCGGCCACCCTGCAACTTGCTCTTTTGTGATAGTGTGAACTTTGAAGCCACCCAGTATTTTTTGTTGCATCTTATCCAAAGTCTTCTCTAGTCATTTCCAATCAAAGTGTATATTTTAATCAAGGTATACGGTATATTCTAATCACGGTTTATGTTTTAATCAAAGTGTTTCCTTTAATCCAGGTGAGGTATATTTTATCAGTTACCATCAAGTTCTCTGTGTGTGTGTGTGTGTGTGTGTGTGTGTGTGTGTGTGTGTGTGTGTGTGTTCACATTCAGAATTCTGATTTGCTTATTATCAGTTACCATCAAGTTCTGTATAGAGGAAGGAAAATTTTCTTATAGCTATAAAATAAATAGATGTCTTAAAATTCCTACAGCTAATAAAATTCAGAAACAATATGTTTTATGATCATAATAATGTTTATATTATCTTTAGTAAAATAAGAGTATAGGCCATGTTCACATGATTTGACGGGTAAAAAAAAATTTCCAGCAACTTTGATACTCAGCTTACACATAATATCTACCATGATGCTTCAGGTTGTTACATGTCATTTTAATTTATTTTGGTTTATGCTAGATCGAGGCAATGTTATACCTAAAAGCTTAGAATCGTACTCTACAAATTCTCTGATTTAATAGCAAAAATGACATTTAAGATTGATCATTGCAATAAATTTTATATTCCAACAAATATTAAAAATGTTGTAATAACTGTATTTTGAATTATTTTTCTATAGATTATCAATATAAATATTTTCCATGTATTGACACATAACAACCTGTTTTCATCACGTTTCCATGGTTATGAGTAATCAGTAACAATAGTTTATATATTAGTATATGGAGATTTAACTAGTACAATATGTTATATTGTTAAATGTGATTTAATACAGTCATGCCTAACACAGCTTTAGTGCTGGTGTTCTAACCAAATTTATTTCTCAAAAAAAATTATTTTTTCTTAGGCATATTTATTTTTCCACAAAATTTATTTTTTTTTTA
Organism: Tegillarca granosa; assembly: GCA_029721355.1. NCBI lineage: Eukaryota > Metazoa > Mollusca > Bivalvia > Arcoida > Arcidae > Tegillarca > Tegillarca granosa. The sequence continues at coordinate 5,172,618 of CM056601.1, read as the reverse complement.
CACATGCATTTTCAAAAACAATTTTTCTCCAGGGAAAAAATTAGATTAGTTGAAACAATATTTGATAATGAACCATACATATATCAAACCAAGCCATATGTTAACAATTTATATCTTAAGGACATGTGAAAACACATATTAGCTCATTTTCTCTGAAATACAGATAATGCGATATTTGTGTAAGATTGTATCAGAAACTAACTAAATCATACTTAAATCATTCTTGTAACATCTGCTATCTGATGGTGGTCATCATAATGGGGAGAAGGTATTAAAATTCACTCATTATATCATGGGGAAACTTCATTCAATAGAAAATTTACCAAATGCAGTGCCAGTGTTGTTTTTTCTGACAGAAATATTACAGTCAATGCCCTCAAAAACATCCATTGGGATATTTATTTTAAAATCCCAATATGGGTGTACCCGTGCCAAGATTATAATCATTTTGGATAATTGTCAAACTGTCTCCCATGTATCAATGTCTTGTGCTACATAGATTATATTTTGTGTCATTGCATGCTGGAAGTTTTTACTCAGGTCTTTTGACATGCTTTGTTTTATGAAGTACCTTACTGAAGTCTGTGTTTCTTTTATTACTCAAAGGAGTAATAAATTCTTTTGATTCAAACATTTGAGTAATTAAGATTTGTTTATGATAGTGGTATCACACCTTACATCTTGCTGAATCAGATTTAATGAGTTTGAATTTTCACCAATCTCTAAAGAAAGCCATTATGAAATATTTATTGTATTTTGTTTTATTCCTTATAGTCTTTAATACAGCATTATGATTGGACAATCACATTTCTTAATACTTGATAATGGTTGGCCAATCAGAGTGTAAATACTGGTTAATGATTGGACAAATTAGATTACATCCATTCTCACTTACAAATATGGCATAATAATTACATCAGTTTAAGTGTGTAATGTTGAAATGAGTTTTTTTCTGTAATAATATTGAAATAATCTTGATAGTAATTTTTTTCTTCTATCAAATTTTATTTGGGTGAAATACTTGTATTATTTTTATGTATTGGTCAACTTGTCAGAGATTTAAAATTTAAAAAACAATACAGTTTTTAGGTAAGTGGAATTTTCAGCAGAAAACTAAAATGACTATATTATTATTTTATTATATTACTGTCTCAATCAAAGAGGAAAGTTTCATTACAGATACAGATTTGTCCATCATCAAAATATTGTTAATAAGGATGATGCCTTCACATGTTTAATTTCATTGGCTGGCATTCATAGTTTTGGATTGTGATTTGAACATGGACTGGTATGTTTGTGTTCGATCATTATGTGACATACATGATATTATGTATTATACATGAACAAGTTCCATTGATGAACAAAGAACATTAAGAATTGACATTACTTTTGATTTTTTGATATTCGTCTATAAAATCAGTCTATTTCTATCCCAGTACCAAAGGCATATATTTTAGGATTTTAGTAAAATTAATATAACTTGTTTAAATTGAGAAGCCAATTGATGTTTGTATGCATATTTATTCATTTCGTTTATATTGAAGTAATTAGTTAAATATCATAGCAAAATTGATTGAAAATGTAATCATTCCTAGGAGAATGAAGGTCTAGGACATTACATTGTCTTTGTGTAACCCTTGAAGCCATATCCATTCCCAGAATGACACGACATGATGGAGCATTTCCCCTAAAGACGGCATCCAGACAGCTTCATCAGATTCCAAATTTTCCATTGTTAATTGTCAATAATTCACTTTCTTTGGTCATAAAATTTTGGAGAGAAACCTAATAGGTTTAATAGAAATTTGTGTTATTCCTGCATCTCCAACAGGGTTTGTAATAACCTATCTTCTCTTTCCCTCTGAAACTTCTTGTTCCCTGTGAAAACTTCTCCCTATTGTTTTGTGGTTTTAATCATCTGCTTTGTTATAATTACATTCCACACGACATATAGGGGAAAACTATGAAACAAAATTTTCTTAATTTTAACTAATCAGAATTAAAATTGAAAATGTAAACAAATTTTTGAATCAGACTCCAAGGTTTTTATTTTAGTATTTTTATTTTTAAAATTCTGATTTCTTTCTCTTAATTTGTAATTGATTTTTTTGTTTAGTAAATAAATAAATAAATAAAAAAGGTATTTTATCCAAATATAAAAATACTTAAAAGTATAGTAATGAATAAAATAGATAATAAATAAATAAATAAATAAATAAATAAATAAATAAATAGATAATAAATAAATAAATAAATAAATAAATAAATAAAAAAATAAATCAATGATTCTCTATAAGAAACCTTGTAAGCGTCATTTAACTTATGGTAACTTTTATCATGTAAAACACGAAGGTTAAAATGTTTGAATTTGAACAGAAAAATGCCATGCTTTAAATACACATAACCAATTTCAATTGCATGATGGGAAAAAATTATAATTACATGCATAAAGTAAATTAATATCATCTCAAATTTAACTTAAACTCCATCATTATAAAAAAATGATTTATTAACATGGAACACATTAGTGGGGGTAACAAAAATATCTAAAAGTTTCTAAAGCTAATGAAATATTTAAATAATGTGGTTTAACACTCAATTAACACTGAGATTGCCAAACATGCATGTGTAAGCAAAGGATGTCCCCTTTTATTTGTCAAGAGTACCACTACCACTATGGCACTGAAGTACAATCTATTTTAATTATAATCTCATTTATTATTGATAACTTTGGCTAACATGAGATTTTCTACCATCTTAAAGTAATCTGTCCAATTGTACAAAGGCTAGATTAATAGGCTTTAAGAGGGGAAAAAATTTACAGAATTTTTTAACATGTAAATATTCAATAAGGTGATTTTTTTTCTCTCATTTGTAATTACTTCACCTTCGGTCTGTTTTCTTAGAAAATGTCTTTTCTATTGTTTTTTAATTCAATCTTATGTACCAATTACCAGATTTTTCATTAAGGAAAGTCAGAGTTACTTAACTTCAGATGTTTTATTATATCCCTTTAGCTTAAATTTAACTTAAAGTCAACAAGAAACACATGAAATAATATGTCTCTCTGTCACATCTTGATGGGGGGTCTTGATGGCTAAGCAATCTAAAGTGTCAGCTTACCCATCATAGAACCTAATAACAGTTGGGTTCAAATCTTTGTTAGGTACCTCCTTTGGTGATTTTTTTTTTTATTTCGTTAACTAAAGGTTGACAGTTTTCTTCAAGCATTCTGGCTTTTTTTCAGCCCAAAACTTACCTCTTTGAGAGAAGTGAAAGGATCTCAACTGGGGCATAAGATATAATTACTCCACTCATTTCCCTGAATAATTGATCTAAACCTCTTCATTTTTGGTAAAATAAAAACTTTGATATAGTTGATGATTCTCAATTATGGTAAAATAAAATCTTAATATCAGGCAAGATTGTTTGAGAAATTTTTAAGCTTTTGAACAATAATTCACACCATTGTTCACATTATTGAAATAGAATGACAAGACTGTATTGGTGTAAATGTTCCTAATTTTGAATCAGAAAATTTTTAGGAATTCATACAAAAATTCTTAATTACATAACACATGTGTTATATAAGTATATATGAAATGCCACTACTCCTGAAAATGTCTTTTAGCTTTTGTCTAGAGAATGGCACTGTGACAATATACAGTCGTGTGTATTCACTTTTCACTTCATTCTTTAACTGAAAGATAGAATGCAATCTTGACAGTTTATTGTAATAGTTGTCATGAAAGCGTCAGAAACAATTAACAGAAAAAGTACAAAAAAATACAAAAAAGAAGATCACATGTTGGTATTGAGTAAATCAAAGCAGACATGTTGTTCTCGTTGATCCTGTTTTTGTTGTAATCCCTTTCAGATCTGACATCTTTGTTTTATCGTAAATAAACACAGACTTAGCTACAAATTACTTCCACATATTTACAAATAGTTTTTTGTAAGAGATAAAATATTTTTGATGAAAGAATTGTAAACAAAAAACAAAAAGAAAAACGATGTTAAGATAAACATCACTTTTATTTAAATCTCATGTTCAGCTGGTAGACAGACAAAATATGGAAGGAATCAGCTATTGTACTTTAGGGTTTTCACATGATTTTGAGATAATTAAGATACAGGGTTTGTAAAAATTATTAATTCAAATTGTGCTTCTGAACATCAAAAAAATTCTTTAGGCTTATCATTGTAAAGAAAGTCTGGTCTTTCAAATTAAATAAGAACTTTTTTTTTTTTTTTTCAAACAGGGTCAAATTTCACAGTCATTCCTAAACGGAAGATTTTCCCAGTCACAACAAAGTGTCCTTTAATTGAACTTGGAAAAATGTCTCTTTTGGAATTTGACAAATTCAGTACCATTCATCTCACTAGCTGTTATTGGAATTTTTCCATCTTTTCTATATTAAACTTAAATATAAAATCATTAATATGTAGATATAATCTAAAATCTAGCCATTATTGTGATCAGAAATTTTATATTTCAATTGATATTGTAATATTTCTCAAATTATTATCCTGATTATGTAATGCATCATTACAATCTGAAATATGAATAAATGTGTACCGGTATTTAGAACTTATTAGAAATGCATGATGGGAATTATGCAAATTGATATGACATGAAATGTGTCCATTATCTTAAAAGGGTGAAAATATTGAAACCTCTGGGTGTCATAAATCTCACATGGTTGAATTATTCAGTAAATATATAGAAACCTCTTGGTGCCATAATCGCACATGATATGAAAAGTTGTGTAAATATGTGAAAACCTAGAGGTCTCCTATATGGGACTAAATCTGAAGAAACTTGAGTTTTCAATTCATTATGTTGGTATAAATTTATCAATCAGATATGATATTCCCCGATTGATTTTATATTTTATGTTGGTAATAGATAGTCATTAAAATGTTTGTTTTGTCATGTTTGCGGAGTTTGCAGATGATCATTCGTATTTGAGTACACATTTATCAGAATTATTACATCGGACATTAATGATATTAATATTTGTATGACATAAAGTCAATAGATTTATATACATGGAGTTTACTTATGTCAGAACAATAAGAACATTATTATTTATTGACATTTATAAAACCATTATGATATACTGCAATAGAGTAGGGTGGATTAAGGTACTCACTTTGATTCTTTTACTCATAGAAGGAGGTCTGTTTTTGGATGGTGGAGTACTCATAGAAAATCACATACCTTTGGCATTTAAGAAAACTGACTCACTTTCCAACACTAGAATATTTTTGAGTAGGATTTTAATCTTGGTGGTGAGAGATCATGCATTCAGTTAGCCAGTAATTTAGACAATTCAGCTGCCATTAGGCCCAATTCAACAACACTGCAATAGCTAAGACTCTGGTTTGATCACAGGACAAAATTGGTGGTGTTAGGTGTTATTTTTAACGAAACATATGGTATTCAGAAATTAAAGTTACATATTCTCAGATTTAGACTATATAACTAATGCCTTGACTTGCATTAGATGTGGTCTTAAAAAGAACCCTCCATTTTCATTGCCACAAGTACATTGCATAGGTTTTAACTTTCCACCCCTGAAAAAAATGGCTTCTGTAGTACCTATATCAGTTAGTTAGTTAATATGCTGATGTATGTTCAGTAGATGCTGGCCAAATTTTGGATGTCAATTACTCAGCAATCAGTATTGGTTTCTTAGATTTGAATCAGATATTTTTGTTAATACATTTAAAAGTGTTCAAAACACTTAATAGATACTTAAACTATAGTTTTACTGCTTAAATATAAAGATGTTTTCACAACTCAGTAAAGACGCATGTCTTTATAGAAGCTGTAAATATAATACGCTTGAAGAAATACGACAGTAAAAATGGTTACAATACATAGATCAATATATACAAAGTATACATTCCAGTAATTTGTCAATTCCTTTAGACATCAAAATGGATTAAAATGGTTTTTTCCCACAATAATTACACAGTTTAATGTAAATTGATTTCAACAAGTTGACTAAAAACTGTAATACAAGACGTCAATGATGATATTACAACTCAAAATGGAAAAGAAAAAATGAGGATAAATTTTAAATAAACACATTGTAAATTCCTAAGTCTTCTGAATGGAGAATGGATCATTTTCAATATGCACACATATGTTTTTTTTTGTTTTGTTTTTGTACAAGCTACAGATATGAGGATTATTTTATCTGCCTCTTGGGTTTTTTGAACCAGTAACAGTAATTGATTAGGTAAAGTTTTGATAGTAATAGATTCTTTTATTACATTACACATCGACCTCTAGGGTAGTTACTACGAGAAAAAAACATAATCGAACAGACCATGCTGATGAATGCGAAATTAGCACAAAAATGCCATGAGGTGCTCATTGCTTGTAGTCACATATCTAGATCTTAAAATAATGTTTAAGGCACCTTAACATAATGAGAATAGGTAATTAAAATGGAGATGTCTGCACCTGCTCTTGTAGAATTTATTCTGTTGGACATGTTTATGCACATTCTTAAAGTATTGTGGTATTTTTTTTCTCAGAACCTCAGTACAAATCATCATATTTATAGCCAGACATTATGTGGAGTGGGAGTGGAGTAATGGTGTTTTACGCCCAAGTCAAGAATCTTTCACTTTTTCAAGGCAGTCAGTTCTTGGATGGTGGAGGAAACCGGAATACCCGGAGAAAACCATCAACCTTCGGCAAGTGAACTGACAAACTTTCTCACAATAGGATCTGTCTCGAGTGGGATTTGGACTCAGGCCGTGAGAGGCATGTGATCCGTAAGTGCGCACTTTAGACCACTCGGCCACCGAGGCCCCTCAGACATTATGTCTCAATATTTGTAAATCACACATGTTAAATAGAAATGTAAATTTTTTGTTTATTATGTACTTCAGGAATTAGGTAAATAATTATTGAAAAATGTGTTTGATGTAACTGAAACTTGACATTGAATGTATTACCAAAAAGATTACATTCTCCAGTTTGATTGGAGATGTTCATCTAATTTTTGAATAATATTAGCCATTATATTATGTAAGAAAATTATATTAATATAAAGAAATTTGAGTTCCTTATGATATTTCAGTGTGAGTTTTCCTTGTTAATCGGAATTTGCTGGCATGCTGGAGTCTGGGCCTTTAAACCACACAGCCATTGAGGCCCACACTTTTCTCTAGGGACATTCTATACCAGCCAATAAGCTACCATTATTTCCTTGGACATTTAAATTAGTTTGAATCTACATTTCAAATGTTTTGGAAAATTAATTTCTTTTTAATAGACAAAAGCCAGGGAAAAAAGGAAATACAAAGCATATTGACTTGTTTTTGGAGTTCAAAGTACTATACTAATACAAAATCATTCAGGAAATTAATTACTATTAATAAAAAAAATATATGTGAACCTAATAATATAAACCTCATATCAGAGATTATATAACATTTTATTACATCAAAGAATTTATCTTTTTTAACTTTAAGTACAAGAGGAAGCAATCTATGTAAGCAATAAGCTATGTTTTATCTTGAACTTTGACCCTTTTATGTGAAAACTCATTTAGAAGTCCAACACAGAAAATTTGCACTCGATTGACGAGTGATGTAATGTGAATGAATGAGTACAGATCAGCTTGTATCATAAAAACATGGACGGTCGAGAATATAATTGATTGATAATGTGCTTCTGACCAGGATCTAATCCATTCATTACTGAATGGGCACCATTTTTTTTTTCCCCTCGTAATTATGAATTCTGCATGATTTCAGATGTAGAGAGGAAGGCATTGGCATGTCGAATGTCAAAAGAATCCATTTTAATTGATTTGAGTAAAAAAAATATGGATAATTCTTTTGTGTCGTTCATGGGTTAATGGATGTCTCTGATGGTCCCCTGCTAAAGAGCGAAAAAACTAGCATTTCCTGAATGGGTAGGATCTTTACGTGTTCAAATTGTCACTTGCACAAAACACTGATGGACGATAAAAGATATGTAATTGCCACACTAATGGTTTTGATTTATTATTGTTTGATGATGAGCTGAAAAACATTATCATCACATTATTATTTTATTTGTCGTATAATTAGAGTCACTGATGCGCAATGCAGGCATATGAATATTTCTTTTAATCTTTCGTAAATTTGTTTTTCTTCATGATATTTTATGACTGTTGATATTTAATATTTCATGCTAGGTATAATGTTTCTTGTGTCTAATTGCAAATCATCTCTGTAACAAGGTTATAAATAGTTACTTTAGCATTAATTATTTAGGCAATGGGTAGATCTTATTTTTCATCTTAAAAAAACTGAAATATTTTTGTATTGATAAATGACATTGTGTAATGAATGTTTTAAACCTGTTTTAACAATACCCTGACTATAAGGTCCACCTGTGTATTATTGCAGACCTGCTTAAAATGACCATTAATTGATTGTCTCAATAGGGAAGTAAATGTACTTGAGTAATGGTTTGATAGCAGTTGTACTCAGAAAAAAAACATGGTCCTTCAAAAAGCAAAATTACAAATCATTCACACTAGATTGGCCACAATGGGATTGGGTCCTTGGCAATTAAAAGTGCTGTTATTTCTGAAGCTTGTCTTATAGACAACCTTGCAACAGAGACCTTTCTCAGAAGTTAAATTGTGGAATATGAAAGTAACTTTTCTATAAAGACCACCTGTATATGTCTTTTACTAAGAAGCTGAACATCAATTTGCAGTAAAATTTACAAAGTTAAGCATTAGATATTCAATTACTAGCTGTTTTGCCAATTTACAGTAACATATAAAATATTAAGCTTTGTTTAAGGGATGAATATCTCCTCAATAAAGGCCACATATAGTGCTCAAGTTTTAGAAATACTGCTGAAAAGTTACACAGCCATGCAGGAGTACTCCCAGTACATGTATTTTGTACAGAACAACTTCAACTCACTGATGCTCTTTTCAAGACAGACTCCCCAATGTGAGAATAACTCTTTGTTTGGATTTCAAATGTTTTAGATACCAATGCATATAACATTAATAAAACATTTTGTTATAGCAATTCAATATTTGACTCTTATTTACACTTCAGGTATACTATAACTGTTATCAAAATTCTGATATAAATAAAAGCTTATCCAGGTATTAAACCATTTCTACTTGAGAATAAATTGAATTTAGAAGTGTCCAGAAAATAATAAAATTCAATTAACAACATTAGTTTGACATATTAATTATGACCTATACTAGGGACATCTGCTGGGGTTAAGGGTTCTTCCTTATCAGGTAATACAGTGGGAGGGGTTCACTTAACCACCAAGGGTACTAACATCTGCTGGTGTTTAATATAATTAAATGTTATTATAGTTACATCAAACAAAGATCCTTCAACCTCTTCATAAAAAATATAATAGATTAAATGGATGACCTCATTATACAAGAGACATTGATATCACATAGAGAGAGAATAAAATGTAAATTTTGACATTTATATAAAGATGAAAAATAATGAGAGAATGTTAATATAAGGTCAGGGGTAATTTAACAAAAAAAATTTTATACTTTTTGAGATGATGTTGATTTTAGGCCAGGTTTATTTAACATCATTTCAAATTGGTTAATTTTTAGATAATGTTCAATTCAGGTGAGGTTGATTTAACAGTAACACCATTTTTAATTGGTTAATTTTTAGGTAATGTTCATTTCAGGTGAGGTTGATTTAACAGTAACACCATTTTTAATTGGTTAATTTTTAGGTAATGTTCATTTCAGGTGAGGTTGATTTAACAGTAACACCATTTTTAATTGGTTAATTTTTAGGTAATGTTCATTTCAGGTGAGGTTGATTTAACAGTAACACCATTTTTGATTGGTAAATTTTTAGGTAATGTTCATTTCAGGTGAGATTGATTTAACAGTATAAAGGTGGTGTTGATTTTCAAACCTGTGGTTGATTTAACATTATATTTGATTGGCTGATTTTTAGGTGATGGCAGGCTAGGTATATTTGATTAGCTAATTTTTAGGGGATATCAGGCCATGGTTAATTAACAACTGTTTTGATTGGCTTATTTTCCCTTTATCATGCTTACTGTTTTATTTTATTGAATATGAAGATGATCTGTCCTGATTTGATTCAAACTTAGATATGATTTAAATTATCTGTGCGCATTTTGAATTTTTTCTAGTTTTAGTCCTTGAATACAAAAAGAGACTAATTTTAAATTTTACATTTGATCCATTCGTACTTAACCAACCTGCCATTATCTGATGCAGATATATATTTATACAGCATAAATATTTAATTGTTAAGTAGTGGATAATATTACAGAGAATTACAAATGACATGTAAGATTGCACCAACTACAATATCACAAAACTTACACAAATTTAATGGGTTTATTATCTTATTCATTTAGGACTACTTTGCACAAATGAGAGAACTTAGGTAAGACATCTCAATCTCTCTTAGAATCTGACCTGTTAAAATAGACAGTCATGCCAGTAATCCATACAAATGTGTTGAATTTCTACAGCATCATTAATAGCTGGTGACATGTCAGTATAAGCATTTTAGCATTGTGATATCTGTAAAATGTCTGTTCTTCCTGTTCCCTAGCATGAGAAAAATCTTTTTCAGTCCTCTATCCCTTACACAATCAATTCTTGTTCTTTTTTTAAATTTAACAGAGGTGTCTGAAGTTGCATTGTGTGCAGGAGATGAAGAAAATTTTTAAAAAATCTGAAAAATTTCAGTCATTGTCAGGGTTTGAACCCACAGTCCTTTGCTTCATTAGCCACTAACATACCCCACTAGGTTCAGCTGCCTGACACACAGCAACCACCACAGATGATGATTATTTTTGGTAACCACAAACTACCAGTATCTAGAATTATTTGTACCCCTTAGCAGCCTGTTTATCAGCATTTTTAGTTGTTATGGACCAGTAAATTATACATCAAAGTAATGGTCATTTTTATTGGTCAGTTTAAGTATATTTTAATTAGTATGTTTATGGTAAATAAAAATTTTAGATACAAAATAAACAACATAAACTATCCATTTAAAAACCCTATCACTGAGGCAAGTCAACTGGAAAAATTCTTTTGTGAATGGTAAATATTATTGTTAGGAATGGCCATCAAATCTATCAAGTTTTTGTGATTTATAATAAGACCATATTGGAGTGTGAATAATGTGTTTGTTTACTGTAATAATCCAGTTTAAATGACCTTAATATATAATTTAATTCAATAATAAAGAATCTTCACTCTAGTGTTAAAAATTTTAGACCCTCCCACAAAATCAGGAGAAAAACTACATGTTCTTACCAACAAACTCTCTAGTTTTTCAGCCACAGCCCTGATGTGAAGAAAGATATCCACCTTTTTATATTTGAATAAAAATTAATGCTTTTTTTTTTTAAGAAATTAAAATTAATTTTTTTTAATTCCATTATTCTTATAGCACTATATAATTTCAAATAAATAAAACTTTAATAATGAAATTAAAATATTTTGAACTGGATATAATTATCATTTCTTCTCTTTATGATAGCTACAAGAAGGAATAGAATGTAGCAATGGTGTTTTGCAACCCTAACCAGTTGTGATCCTTTCATTTATATCAAGGCATGGTGTGGGTTATTGGAGTGTCCATAGAGATCCACTGATATATGGCAAACAAACTAAACAACTTTTCCCATATTAGGAATAAGCTAAGTGGGATTTAAACCTTGGCTGTGAGAGTGGAGTGGAGTGGAGTAAAGGTGTTTTACGCCCCGGTCAAGATTTTTTCACTTATTTCGAGGCGGTCAGTTCTGGGATGGTGGAGGAAACCGGAGTACCCAGAGTAAACCACCGACCTTCGGCAAGCGAACTGACAAACGTTCTCACACTAGGATCTGTCCCGAGTGGGATTTGAAACCAGGCGGTGAGAGGCGCTTTGATCCGTAAGTGCGCGCTTTAGACCACTCAGCCACCGAGGCCCCCTGGCTGTGAGAGGATTTGGGTGATCTGTAGGCCTGTTCTTTAGCTACTCTGCCACAGAGGCCAGACTTAAAAGAAAGATATTAACCACATGTATATTGTGTAGTTTGATAAATTTTTCATTTAAGGATATTCTAAATTTTATATTTTCATTTTTTTATTTTATTTCTGAGGTGTTTTTTCTTTCATTGTATTTGTTATCATTATAATCTTCAAATTATCTTCATTCATATTCCTTTCACATTTCATTCATATTCAAAAAATCCCTTGTGCTTAACCTAACTAATACATGCATTCAAAAAATCATTAATCACATGCTCATCTTGTTCACAAGAATGCATGTAAAAAAACCACAATCTATTTAGTTATTCAAGTGAAAAAAAAGTTTTTTATATAATTGATTTTTAACATCACTGCAAACTATAGTAGTATCCCTTCTGTGATGATTAAAAAATTAAAATTTAATTCAAAATATATGAATGACAATTGCTTTTTGAAATACGTGTTCATCTATATACATGTAGCTAATTGCATTTTTTCCCCAAAAGATGGAATTTAATGTGAATGAGTCTTTTTCTGTCAAAGGAAGCTTAAATAAATTTTATCTTTTTAATTCAACATGGACTCTATTGAACATTTTGACATCTACTGGGTAAAAAAAGAAGAAGCCTAAAAATGTAATTAAACGACAAGTGCCGGTTACGAATTTACAATTATATTAACAAAAATTAAATGTTATAGGAATATGTACATATGCCTTCGCCATTTCACACCAAAGATACAAAGAAAAGCGCTGTTGAACAGCTACTACATAATGATGACAACATTAAACCTGTAATGCCTCATTGTACCTGTGGGATTACCAGTGGATTCGCCATGATCGTAATTGCATTTTGGCGGCATGAGGATTTCATGTTTGGCATTGTTTATGTGACTCTCGGGAAGAAGTAGCAATTCAATTGAATTGCACAAACTTGCACTGTCATGACTATTGATTACCATTGGATATTGATGTTTAGTGTTTTCTTAAGCTATCCATACATGTAATATTTATTATCACATTGCGACAACTTTATTTACAAAATACATATTCTTTTATTTACTCTTTTCTGCTTACCATGCTGCTAAACATTGTGACAACTTTATTTTCAAAATACATATACATTTGTTTACCCTTTTCCGCATTGATACATTAATATCATAAGTAAAGAATAGGATTTTTGATTGTTATTTGGTATAACAATATCACACACGAGGGACCAACCATACCATAATATTTTGTTAAGTAAAGATATATCCTACAGCATATGCTGCTAAAGGGTAATCTTTTTTCTCATGTCACCACTCTTGTCAGAATTAAAATCAAGTGAAAAGTTTATATACAAAATAAAGAGAAGATTTAAAAAACAATTGGATTTTTAAATTTTGTTTTTGTCTGCACTTAGTAAATCTTGGATAATTGTCAGAATTTTTTATTTGTCTTAAAACCCAGAAGTACATGATTTCTACTTATTTGACCTCAGTTGTCACCATAGGTTGCAACTTTACCACCAAGAAAGCCCTGTTATTTGTACACACAAAGGGTCATAGGAAAATGCATGCACAGCAATTGGAGGTGCCAACATGATTTGAACTTTAGCAGGCAAGACTTGCACCTATATCACCAAAAAGACCATGTATTTTGTACATTTATGAACTAAGGTCATATATAATGAGAGTTGGAGAGCAAATTGTACTTAACCAGGAAAGATGTAAACAATAGTGTATCAATAGACCTCAGGTGAACAGGAAACAACACAATACATTGCCATGGTTAAACTTATCCTGAGGACCAGTTCATAAAGGCAAATGTAAGCTAGTTTAGAAAATAAGAACTGATGATTATATATGCTATAAAACAAGTTATTATACAAGAAAAATCACCTGGTGGCCCTTTGTTAAATAAATTGATTAGAAATCTATCTCAATATGATTGGGTTACAAAATCATTGTAACACATGCTGATTTATAACATCTCGTAATCCTCTTTTCTCCTCTGCGGCATGAAATCAGGTAACAATCTCCTCAGCTATATTATATATTGTAGAGATATCATGTTTATATCGATATAACTTTGAGTTAAATGATTAGGATCAGTCAATCAAAAAGGCTTAGTCCCAATAACTCATGTAAATATTATTTTTACTTAATCTGTAAATATATAGTAAATATATATTGAAATGGACAAACAATTTTATATTTCCTTCATGATCATTATAAATCTTTTTATATCCAAAAAACCCCCACCTTTTCGTTCTCTTATTGTAGAAAAGATCATCAATTTAAAATCTTTCAGATGGACAAATAACATTTCCCTTTGTTCATGTTAAATTCCCATTAACACAACTTATAATCTAATATAAACAAATAATTGTAATTTTTTAATTTTTCTTTAATTTAAGTTCTTTAAATGAATATTATCACTGTCAGTGTCAGAAAATGGGAGAAAATGGGATGCAATTCTAACTGGTCTGAAGCTTAGATTTCATTGCTTTATAGAAGAAAAAGAGAATATATATATATATAATCTTTAATTCTTAAAAGAATATCTTTGAAATAGATGATTATAGTTAACACAATTTCATTATGTAACTATTTGTTTTTCCTTGATTATCTGTAAGGGAGAAAATGTAAAACTTTAACTTATCTTTTTTCTGAAAAAAAATGAAATGAGATGCTACTTTTGAATTGTCTCTGATTAAATCTGTTCTTTTCAAGTAAAGAATAACAAAGTTAATTTAAATTTAATTTAAGAATTTTTTTAGAAAATGATGATAAATTTAATTTCTTTGAAAGTTTGGTCTTTTCCATTAAAACGAGAAAGAAATTAACCGTGTAAGATTTCATTAAAATTAATGACCAAGAAAGAAAAACAAAGAAAGAGAAATGTCTTTTGACATTTATAAATCAACAGTTTCTAATGATCAACATTTTGTTATTGAAAGCAAAAAGTAATTTTAAGTGAAAAACTGTTAATTTAAATCTAGTGACTGAATTGTCTCATAAATCTCAAATCTCAACATTTCAAGACTTAAAATTAGATGTATAAATTTCAATGACTAAATGTTTGTTATAACCAAAGAATCATTGTGCAAGATGGACAGGAAATAAAATTGTAGAAAGCACATGTCTGTATGTCAGGCATTCTAATTAGGGGATATTGATGCAACATGTTATTTAAACATGGTTCACATATCATCGGTGAAAAATGAACCTCTCTTTAAACCATCATCTTGGTGTATTAGTTAGCTACCAGTCACTCACTGATCTTTATGGATCAAACATTATTGATTCCTTTTGTATTTAGTATCTTTAATCATGCTGGAATATATCACATGTAAATTGGCTCATGCTCTGGAGTTTTTCTCAGTCCAAATATTCTGAATTTTTGCTCAAAAGTTGTTGAGTTGTTTTTTTTTTTTATTCTTATGTCCTTTTTATTCTTATGTCCCTTTCAAAGACCAAGTTCTAAGAGTCTAGCTACCGTAAGAATATATTTTAATTCACACAAATGTATTAGGTTTTCTTAATGGCTACTCCATTTGAAATCTTAGCACAAATAGTAATCAACAACAAAATGAAAAATGTAAAAATAAATGAAATAATTGTTTGTTGTGCATAAACTTTGGTTCAAAAATTTATTTTTTATTTTTTATTTATTTATTTATTATTTTATTTTATTTTATTTTTTTTTTGGTTAGCTAGTGCATCTCGCTTTGTAATCCCCATTTAATCAATCGATCTCAGTTATCTCCCTTTGTAACCAGTTATTTCCCTTTGTTACGTTGGTCTTTGATGTTGACTGTCTGAAAGTGTAAGTATATGACATAATATGTCATTGTCAAACACAATTCAGATGTCAGATGTTTCATTGATATAAAGCACAATAATGCAATGATATTCAATGAAAGCTAAAAATAGCTTTGGTATTTATCAGATAGTTCCGAGGCACAACAAGACTCAATAATGTGTTAATTTATGAGAATTGTTTTAATTGCCATCAGAAAGATTCATTAATGTATTATTAGTTCTAAAATAAAATTTAATTTCCTTTGAACTACTATTATCTGGACATGTCATATATAGGGCACTTGTTAAATATTTAATTAATTGTATACCAGAAAAATCAATTAAAAACTACCAGTGCTGGTTCACAGTATGTTGGTATGTTGTGTCAGACTTTACAGTACACAAAATCCAAACAGCTTTCCAAATGTGCTAATTAAAAGCCAGGTTGTATAAAATAAGCTCAGCAAGATACTTGCTAACAAGCTTCGGGGTCAGTTTATACTTGCAGAACAATCAATTATTTCTCAAGAAGTTTACAAATCAAGCATACGTAATGCTTAATAATGTCCCCTCCTTCAATCCCCCCATTAACAATAGATGACAGTATCCTGAGTCTCTTTCCTTTTTTTTTCCGTTAAGCAGTGCTGGTTTTTTCTATTATCGTATTTGCTGACAGTTGCCGATTGTTACACTTAAATAGAAATAATGATCTGTAATAATCCGATTCCTTTCCTGTTACAGGATAAAATATTGACAGAATCGCGGTGTTTACTTTTTTCTTGCATTTTTTCACCATTACTTTTTTTCATTTTGGATGTTGTAATTACAATTTTTCATTACAGTAATTATTGTTATTGTTGAATTGCATGCTAACTGAATACGTATCTCATCTGATAATCCAGAATCTTAGCTAAAGATCTTGATTAGTGTATTTTTGGTGTCACAACTTAGAAGACAGTTTTGACAAATTCTAGACAAAAACATATGAATTTGTTATTCAGTGTAACTTTTTAAATGACTTAAGTACCAGTATACATTGTATATTATTTCTGTTGTATCAGTACTACATGTATATATTTTTTGGCTCCAGATAATTATAAATTAAAAAATACAGTTAAACCTTATTATAATGCCCCTTGATTATTTTGCCTGCTGAATTATCACCACATAATTTTGAAGTCAAAATGTAGATTTCTTTTATGCTTTGTAAAACCAAAATCAGACTCAACAATTAGTGGTAATAAAATGATAGATTTTATTCATCCAGTTACTGGTATTCATAATTAAATGATTAGAATTATAATAGTAATGTTGGGTTTTGTTTCTCTCTCTCTCTCTCTCTCTCTCTCTCTCTCTCTCTCTCTCTCTCTCCCTCTCTCTCTCTCTCTCTCTCTATTATTTAGAAAATTCACCATTCTCTCTCTCTCTCTCTTGATTAATTAGAAAATGCATAACTTAATAAGAATCTTTTTCATTTTCAATTAAAAAAAAAACTTATTGTAAAAAAAAATTATTTTACAAAACTAAAATCATTTACAATTATAAATATCACAAGAAAAGGGAATGTTAAAGAAGTGCTTTATTTGTTGCTAAACTTAACTACTGATTGATGATAAAATCTTCTTATAATGCTGCTCAATAACTTTACAATCTCGTTTATCAATGCACTATTTTAATTCTATTTCTCTTTGTAATGTCAAAGTTTGATTGTACAAATGGTGTTTTACTTGGTGTTTCAGTTTCCTTTAATTATATCATGCTACTTATATTTAGATGTCACCAGCTGTAGATGAAGCTACCAGTTGCAGAATTTTTTCTTTGTTCCTCTGATATAATTTGGAAAAGAAGTTTTATTACATTTCATTTCTATATAAATGACTATTAAACTTTTTTATATAGCTTGTAGAATATGATTTTTCACAAACTTTGGCTAAATTAAGTATACCAAGTTATAAATATGCATCTTTAACATTATTCTCCAAAATTTGAAATTTATTCGAAGTTAATAACCCTAGCATGATGGAATTGACAGTTTATGTGTGGTCTTAATCTGATATATTATTTTATCATCTTATCAAAGTCTTACAAATTCCATTTCATTTTGTGTTACATTTTATCATGGACCACTTCAAATGTTTTTAAAGACAGGTGCTCCAAAACCACATCACATTTCTCATCTCCAATGTACAAGATAAAATTTGAAACCAGTAACGACTGTGAAAACAGTTTGAACTTTGATAGACAGATGTCCATTTCACTGAAGTACTTAAAATAAGGAATGTAGAATATGGAGAAAAACAGTTTGTACTTTTGATAGACAGGTGTCCATTTCACTGCAATACTTCAAACAGGGAATGCAGAATATGGAGATAAATAATTTAGACCAGAGTTTAATACCCTGAGGGATAGCCGTATGGCTACTGATAAAAATCACATTTATTGCAGAAATAAATCAAATCCAGTAATTTAGTGTAATTATGTGTTTTTATCTTGGTAGATATGCAAATTAAGATTTACGCACACGCTGTCTCCTTTTTATTGATTGCTCCCTTTAGAATATTTTTTGATTATCCTATATAATAGTGATGGGATCCTTGTTACAACTTGGTATCCAATGAAGAAAGGAAACCAGTCTACCAATATTTCTGTTAATGCTCTGATACTTTAAAATTTCTGTAAAATTTATTGTTCACAATATGAAGTTTTGTTGTCAATAATTTTTGCAGAAAAATAACACTTAAGATTTGGTCTTTTATGAATGGTAGATTATAAAGTGTGTCAAAATGTTTGCATGTAGAATTGCCATCACTAAAACTGCAACCATCTTTCACTATCATAACCACAACACCAACACCACTACAATGTTCAACAAATAACACTCTCTTTAATGTTTATACTGCTTTCATCTTTTTATTAACACCACCAGCAAATTTAAGTACCACAAATACAAAAAACATGTAGCAATGATACTTCTTTGTTCCACCAATATCACAACTTATACAACTTAAATCAACACTACTCATATCATTGTCAGACTTTTAAACATATACACTCCCATCACCACCAAGACATTTACTGCTAACAACTTACAACACCACTTTACCACCACCATCACCACCCCTACTCAAACCACATAAAAGCACCACCATGCCTTCCACCACCCTAACTAGCAACCCCTCCTCATACAGTCAGCACCCACTCCCACCACTTCAACACCAAAATATGAACCACCATTCCTCCAACCACAACCACCATCACTGCTCCCACACCATTAAGATCCAGCACCAACATCACTTCTGTTTTTTGTGCCATAGTATTATGCATATGTTTTGTTAAAGTCTCATTTAAATTATAGAGACAGAATGTCTGATTTTATAATAAAAACTATTCATTAATGACAGGCAGTATAATCTGTGATCACTTCAGTTAAAATTGCTGAGAAAATATTATTCCTTTTTACTCTAAAATCTCTCTTAATTAGGTGATGTTTACACATTTTCAAATTCAGGATCACTAAAATACCCATAATTCCTTGAAGAGTTTCTGAAAACAAAGAAGACAAAATGTCTGTATTGTATTTACACAATTCTGATAATGATTGAACGTCACGATTAAATACTGGAATATTTGTTTAAAATCACAAAACGTAGAATATCCGTTAAGGAACAAGATCAAATATCCAAAGGTCTAATGCATTAATATTAGAAATTTGCCTCCAAATAAAAGTGATTTAATCGGTTGAAGGGTTTACGGTCAATTCAGTATTGACAATCAGCATTGATCCTCTTCATGGACACTTAATTTTAGTAAGATTGGTGTTGGAACAGAAATCGACTGCAAATCTAATATCAAAAGTATTTATTCTTAATACGAAGAAATTGGGAGAAAAACCAATTTGTGTATCTTGTAATATTTGTATTTGGTACAGACATAGTTCTTCGAGCACTGATATACTTAATTAGTACTTCATTAATGGAAACCTTAGAAAAGTGATTGTTTAATCATTACTGGCCTAAATTGAAAAAATATTTTCATCGTTAGACCCTTGATTACTGCTTGGCTGAGTGATTTCTGCTATATTTTCATTCTCGTACCAGGCTTTGCAGATTTCCATATTAAACCTTGGTTTCTTTTTACTTCATAAACTTCAAAACATCAGATCGCCTTTTCATTTCCTGTGAGATTTGAATTAGCATAATTTCAAGAAGAATTTCAATAACAGATTAAGGATATAAAGATTCACTGAAATATTGATTTGTTTACTTAAATATATTTTTCAGTTGGGAGGACTTTCATTTGTCCTCTCAAGTTCAATCTTAATGTTGACTGAGAAAAAGTAAATCAAGCAATTTTGAACATTTTTAAGAAAAATAATTTTTCGAATTTGGAGAAAGAGAGCAACAAAAGAAACCCTTTGGTACCCCTTGAATATGGCATCAGTTCATCTAAGGCTAACTCCTGCATTTATGTTGAAATATTATCTTTTCCTTTTTTCATCAGCTGGATTGATTCAATAGAATCCATTTATTTATTTATTCATTTATTTATTTATTTATTTATTTGTATTATTTTTTGGGGGAGGGGAAGGGGAAGTGATTTGAACTGTTACGTCACTATAGGTGCTTGGACCTCCATGCAAGGGGGCAAAATGGTATACAATATCATGTGTCTCAGGGCCCACACTAAGTTTTCCAGACTTATCCACTTTGTCTGACATTTAAAGACGGTATTTATGATCAGATCAACATGGTCTTTAAAATGTAAAAATTTCCAGATTAACTGTCTTTTATGTACACTAAACGTTCTTTTTCTTCATTATTTTTTCATTGTTATTAATCCTATTGAAGCATTGTAGAATACAAATGGAATGAAACTGTATAAAATCACTGTTGATGAGAATTAAATTGGACAGAAATGACAACAACAGGATCCAAATGAGACAAAAGAACTGACTTGTAAAAAAAATATCTATAAAAAGAAATATTAATATGAGGGTTTATCTTGTATAGCAGAAAACAGGTATAATCTTAATTTGTCACCATTGAGAACCATTGGTTATTATTCTAGGCCGTGACATGCTTGATTTAGATATAAAAAATTATGATATAAAACTGAAGCTTCTCTAGGAGTTTGATCACCTACACAATCAAATGGTTCCTTGCTGAGAATACATACTAAGTGAATGTATAGAACATGAGCATCTTAAAAATTTTATTCAATGCTTAACAATCTTGTTCGGTCTTTAAACAGCAGGAAAACAGAATTTTATTTAAAATATAAAAATGAAAAACTCTTGACATCTTAGCAGGTGTCTGATAATTTAGGGAAAAACAACTGATTTTTATCCTATTATGTTGTGATGCCATCTGATAATAGATTTTTTTTAAGATTCTCAAATTAAAACAAGGGTTTTTGAGAGTTATTTGATATGCATTGTACTTTAGTATCTTAGTAAATATATGCATATCAGATGTAACTTTTTTATAATTTTGTAATTTTACTATTCCTTCTATTCCAGTAAATCAATATCTCACATATATTGAGATTTTACCAGATTTCAGTTTTAAAAGACTATATCATGTCAGATCAAATTTAAATTTAGGCTAGGAACTATAATATTTTTCCCCCAAAAAAGTCAATTTTGGCAAATCTTCAGAAATCTATAGAAAAAAATAGTTTGAAGTAGTAAAATTAATATAATAAAGTATTCTAAAATTCCTAAAACATCTTCGATAATTTTACAGAAAAAAAAATTAACTATCAGAAGTAAGCCATATATAAAAAATCTTTTGATATTATTGACTATAAATAAACTTAGCAACATGCTTACTAACGTCATATAATGTCGCTATGGTTACATGTCATAGATTAATTAATTTTTTTGTTCAATGTACATGTTTATAATTTCTTGAAAATTTTCCATAAAAAATACAACAGTCTGTTTTTTGAAAATGTGATTTCTTTAAGTAATTTGTTGTAAAAAGTCACATCAATTACTTTCAAGTCATTGGTTTCACTAGGCTCACATCAATTACTTTCCAGTCATTGGTTTCACTAGGTTCACATCAATTACTTTCCAGTCATTGGTTTCACTAGGTTCACATCAATTACTTTCCAGTCATTGGTTTCACTAGGTTCACATCAATTACTTTCAAGTCATTGGTTTCACTATTTCACTAGGTTCACATCAAGTACTTTCAAGTCATTGGTTTCACTAGGTTCACATAAATTACTTTCCAGTCATTGGTTTCACTAGGTTCACATCAATTACTTTCCGTCATTGGTTTCACTAGGATTCAAGAGTTTTACTTTTGAATGTGATTCAAGGTTTGGCAGTTTTAATCCTGCAAGGAAGTTCAATGTCTGGCTTGTTTTAAACTACATAGAGGTTTCAAAGGGATAGTGGTTTAAATTTAAAAAAAATTCAACATCTAATTGTTCAAATCTTGATTTATTGATTGATTTAATTGGGTGTTATGTCCTAGACAATAATATTTCACTTTATTGAGACATCCCCAGCTATAGGTGAAGTGGCAAAAATTTTTACCTTCACGGTGCGCTTAAAGCAATGTGCAGGGAGGGTTCTTTAACATACCATGATGTTATAATCTTGAATTTAGGGGCTACTGCTTTCTAGTTTGA
The DNA here is from genome assembly GCA_029721355.1 of Tegillarca granosa. Classification (NCBI taxonomy): domain Eukaryota; kingdom Metazoa; phylum Mollusca; class Bivalvia; order Arcoida; family Arcidae; genus Tegillarca; species Tegillarca granosa. Next base: position 5,150,158 of record CM056601.1, on the reverse strand, counting down.
ATTCTTAAAGGACATTTAAGGTCTGGTTGTTAGTTCAAAGATTAATTCATTGAATCTTGGATGGGTTTTCATTGTCTAGTTGTTCCAATCTGGATTCTAAGATTAAGAAGTTAGTTGATTTTTATCCTCTAACTTGACAGATTGATTTCATTTTTTTCGTTTTCCACTCTTTGCAAGCCAGTTAATACTAATAATATCTGTTTTCCAGTTCCAGCTAGCACATCATACAGGGAAGTGTAAGTAAACTCTAGTCTGAAAGGTAAATGATTATTATATATGTCTTAACCATAACACTGGGACCAAGGCATAAATTTTTTAGTGATAATTACCCTTGGACTAATTATCACACTTTTCTACACAAGGATCTGTACCAAGGCTTTTATTAATTTAGACAGCCATTACATCTTATTCTATATAATCAGAGTTGTCTGTCACCTTTAAGTGACTTTCTTATGTAGTGTTGTTGAGAAATGAATTACTAAACATATTCTGTCTGAGATTTTTTTGTGTGTGTGTGTTTGGAAATTTTTTGGTTAAAAAATTCTGTAAAAATATTTCAAATTTTTGTCATGTATCTTAATGGACAGTAATAATTCTATATTTATTATTTGATTGAAATATATCTTAATAATTCATATGGTACTTTGACATTCATTGTTAAAGTATTGCAGTCATTGTTAAAGTATTGCAGTCATTGTTGAGGTATTGCAGTCATTGTTGAGGTATTGCAGTCATTGTTGAAGTATTGCAGTCATTGTTGAGGTATTGCAGTCAATATTGTGGTATTGCAACCATAGTTGAGGAATTGCAGTCATTGTTGGGGTATTACAATCATTGTTGAGGTATTGCAGACATTGTTGAGTTATTGCAAACATTATTGAGATATTGCAGTCATTGTTGAAATATTGCAAACATTATTGAGGTTTTAAAGTCAGTGAAATATTGCAGTAATTGTTGAGGTATTGCAGTCATTATTGAGGTTATTGCAGTTGTTGTTAAGATATTGCAGTCATTGGTGAGGTATTGCAGTCATTGTTGAAATATTGCAATCATTGTTGAGATATTGAAATAAAACAAAATATTTTGGGGGCTCTGGGGCTTAAATATTTAGAATAAATTAAAAACCTATCAAACCAAAAAAAAAGAATGATAAAGATCGACTGATATTTTGGTTTGTAAAGGGATGACCATGTGATATACACAAGCAATTCTCTGATCAATAAAACAAAACATAAAAAGACAAATTATTTTTTATTTGTATATAGATTTTACATGATCATTGTCAACAGATACTTTCAATAAATCAACAAGTCACTGAGTCTTGCAACACATCATATAATTGGATCAAGAGAATTCGATTGATCAATAATTGACAAGCTTTACGATTGAAACAAACCTAATCAGTACAGGAAAATATAAACTTATACCACCAGAAGAAATTCGCTCTTCAGACTTACGATTTTCCTTTTCTAACTTCCTTCATGATTGAGCTGAAGAGCTGTCAACACCTAAGTAAGACAACATTATGAAGCCTCATTGGTAGATAACGATTACCAACCTTCCTGTAATTTCCTGAATTGAAGATCAAGACCACTTTGATTTTTTCTGATATAATTTGATAGAAATCCCTATCAAACACATAATCAATTTAGCTTAACTACGAAGTCAATATTGAAAAATTAAACCATTTGGTGGGAAATTTTAGTTACGTTATATTGTTTATACGTGAGGAGGTGAATGGGTTTGAGTACATATGTATTACTGTTAGTTTGTGTAAGGGCAAGATCAATGAATGCCATGGCTTTTAGAATTGAAAAACCAAACCATGGGATGGAACATTTAGTTACAATTGATATTTTAATTATGAAGTTATGGAAGAGTTTAAGTACATGTGTGGAGATATCATTTTATTTTCCATAGGGGTAATACTCAAATGATTAAATCAAGAAAAGCAAATTACAGTTATTCTATAACATTTATCATTGCATAATCTAATTTCGGTAACTAAAAAGCAAAAGATTTATGGGTCACATAATTATACTGTTTTTTTTTTTTTCAACTTGTTTTCATCTGTGACATGTTGCCCAGTGATTCAACACTCTACACATGCATGCCAGTTGTTCACCAGCATCAAATAGCTCTGCAGAGATAGTGCGGAGAATCTCAGTGTTTACTGGCAATACCATTACTCTAGTGCAAAGCAAATCAGAAAAGTTGTTCAAACAAAAGCACTGTAGGACATCATGTAAAGATGATAAATTTTTGTCTGAAATTTTACTGATGGGACATTAAACAACTAGCATGTTACCAACGATAAGCAGAATTTTTTTTATATATAAAATAATTAATGGTCTCTCTAATTTTCATCAATTATCAACTTCCTCCCTTTGAATTTGATATTAATGTTACTTTTGAATTCTGGGAAAAAATTGAAACAAGTAACCACAATTTACAATCTTTTAACAGTAATCACCTTGACAATGGAAACCTGCTATGTATGTGCATTGATGTGTATTGATGATTGTGTTTGATGATATATTGGTAACTATATTTTGATGAATTATTTCCCAGAAGTCAAGATTGCACTTTAATTGATTTAGCATTTCTGCTCACAAAATAATGCATTTGTGTGTGTGTGTGTGTGTGTGTGTGTGTGTGTGTGTGTGTGTGTGAGAGAGAGAGAGAGAGAGAGAGAGAGAGAGAGAGAGAGAGATGGTGGGTGTGTGTATGTGTGCGTAAATTTTAAACTAAAACAACTGAACACCAACCAGTGCCATTTTCACTGAAAAGTGAGAATTTTTATGAGCAGTAAATTGCTTTTTATGTTGAAATAAAAGAAAAACAAATTAACTGATGAATCACTGACAGTCACAAAATTCTGTATTACCCTATAAAAACATTGACAGGATCATAAATCATTTACATTTTCTCGCTATTCATAAACGGAAAATTCTGGTTTGGAAAATTCTGGTTTGAAACAAGATGCAGAGTTTGACTCCTTGAAAGTTATAAGAACATTGGTGAATTATTTACTAGATTAGCTATAAAATGATTTTAAGAGAGATGTGTGATCAAAGATTGGGCAATAACATATGATCTTGTCATGCAACTTGATGGAACTCCATCTGCTGATATGAGCACCTTAAGCTGTCATATTAGGTACAGCATAGTGTAGCAGTCTGCAGTATAATAAACAGCAGTTTAATTGTGTTAGTTTTTGAAATATTATTGCTAAGATTTAACTGCTACATAAGGTTTTAAGTACTTACACAACCTAATGGAACTCCAGCAAATGATAGGGCCACCATTATCTCTCATATTAGAAGCAGCACATTCTGCATAATTTTTAATAATAGTTCTGATGTTAAAAATTCACAGTTCAAATATTAAGGTTTCACTGCTGAAATTTAATGATTCAATACATATACATATACTTCCATTGTGGATGGTTGGTCAAATCAGCAATTTTCCAGGGATTATTTGAAAACGCATCCATGAATGCTTTGCAGTTTATGAGTGTTTTATGTCTGCTTTGTTCTAAAGTACATTTGTGCTTTTAATAAGTGCTGGCACACTTATCTACACAGATTAACTTCACACATACTTTACTAACTCACAAAGTCAACAAGAAAAGTATTTTCCAAGGATAAAGTAGACAAAGGGTGCTTTACATACAAGTTAAGATTCTCTCTTTCATAACACGGCAGTTAGTTCTGGGGACAGTGCAGAAAATCGGAGTTCTCTGAGAAAACTACTTTATTTGAGAGCAAACTAATCTGCCAAAGTGGGTTTGAATTCAGTTGCTGAGATCACTGTGATCTGTGAGTGGAAGCTACCAAGAATTGGTTGATCAGTGTGGAACACTTTACAATACATGTTTAGTACCAATATCCATGATACACCATATACTTAAGAGAGGCCTCAGTGGCTGAGTGGTCTAAAGCGCACACTTACGGATTACAGCACCTCTCACCGCTTGGGTTCTAATCCCACTCAGGACAGATCCTAATGTGAGAAAGTTTGTCACTTCACTTGCCAAAGGTAGGTGGTTTTCTCAGGACACTCCGGTTTCTCTACCATCCCAGAACTGACCACTTCAAAATAAGTGAAAGATTCTTGACTGGGGCATCAAACACTACTACTCCACTCCACTCCATATACTTAAGATCTTAAGATATGTGCACTATTAAGAATGCTGCCTTTAAGAAATTGGTAATTGTAAATAACATAATCTGTTTTAAGTTATAAAACTGCAAAATTAAAAAAAATTGAAATGGTTCCCTATGTTAAGTTTATCCATTATTCTTTTATTTTAATTTATACTATATTGCATAGAAGTAGTCAAACATATAACCCCTGCCTCACCCACCCACCCACATTTCTAAAAATATATTCCTTAAATCTAAAACAAATTGGTATCTAATAGCAGTCAAATCATTGAGTGATTAAAAGCCCAGAAAGCAAGGAAGATACTTGAAGCTCTAAATAGCTGACAATGTATAAAATTAGTAACATATTTTCTACCACGCAATGACAATTTCCGTATTATAAAAATATTTTAATTGATTGCATCGGGCTTTTGTTTGATGTTATTTCAAAAATGTTTTGTTGATACAAATACATACATTTGTCTTTTATAATGATCAAATGGAATATTTTAATAAAGTTCTTTAGCTTCATTTATAAATTGGAATAAAGGTTGTTAATCAACTTGAATAAAAAATAGTTAAAAAATTCTATTGGACTAACTTGAAGTGACCATACTTATGCTTAATTACACAACTTTACAAAAGAAATTAGGATTAGATTGGATAAATAGTGTTTTATGCCCCAATCAAGATTCTTCACTTATAAGGAGGTGGTCAGTTTAGAAATGGTGAGGGAAACTGGAGTGCCCAGAGAAAACCAATGATCTTCAGCAAGCAAACTGACAAACTTTCTCACACTAGGATCTGCTCGAGTGGAATTTGAACCTAGGTAGTAAGAAGCACTCTGATCCATTAGTGCACACTTTAGATCACTTGGTTACCAAGGCCCCAATAGAAATAAGGATTATTGTCGAATTATCATTCAGAATAAGTTAATTACTGTAAGTATACAATTAAAATAGACAACAAGAATACCTACCTATAAAGTACATGTACTTTAAAATAATGGAGTTATAATATATATATATATTATCCCAGTCACAATTATTGCCTTTATTATAAGGAGTTCTTTTTCAGGTAAATTTAAACTTTATTTCTTTTACAACGATTTAGAAACAAGTTGTGCAACTTATATTAGCTTGTTGGCCCGAATTGTAGCGCGCGTGAGATCTAAAAATATTGTGGGAGGAAAACTGGTATGAAGAATAAAACCAGAATACAGTATCTTGCACACAACACTGACCACTGACAAGCAAACTAACAAACTCTCTTACACTAGAGTCTGCCCCAGTGGGATTCAAACACCATAAGTGGTATGAGGCACTGTGATCTAAAAGTGTGAATTTTAGACCACTTGGCCAGAGAGGCCCTAATTGAAAGGGTTTATGACATTTAATATTTTGACTAAGGAGATATGACCAGCTATAAGTAAAACTGAAAAATACTTATTGCATTCAACCATTAGTCGCTTTTATATATAGTAACACCCTTACTATAACAAGGGGGAGGGACATGGTCCCATCTCAAGATCCTATGGGCTTAAATACCGAATGCTGCATGCTTACTGAAAAAACAAACACTTCCTTTAGAACTTCAGATTAAGTTAATCAGAAATATACTACTACCCTTTTACAAAATCATAGGTTGCCTTTCGGGTTGTATGCACTTTTAAATGTCATGACATTCAAGTTTGTCACACATGAATGAATTTCAAATGAACAGAAATGTCACAAATATGAAAATAAGATATTTTAATGATTTCTTTGTCTAAAGGTTTGATATCAGAATATAAACAGTATAGTAATCGCTAATCAGATCATGTTATCAGATTGTGTTACCAGCCAATTGTTAGATAAAACTTACTGCTATATAATATGTTTGGTAGATTATGACTAGGTAATTATCCTCAGATACAGTTACTTTTTTGTCTGCAATAATGACAGAATAGTTTGGGTTGGTTTAAAGGATCCTGATTGGTCTCCGACTTTAAGAATATTTAATTACACATACAGTGTGTTGATATATATAGACAATCCAGTTAAATATAATACATCTAGGCTTGTTATAAGTTTGCTTGATTGTACAATTTTGATACATATTCAGATGTCTACACTAAGATACATTTTGCTTAATATGATCGAACTGTGTTAAGGGAGGGAGGGGGCAAAAAATTTATAATAAATTTGATATGGAAAGGTTTTGAATTTTTAAAAGGCCATTTACATGACTTATTACTGATTAAGAGATTAATTTTATGTCTAATTTATTTACAAATTGTAGAAATTTCAAATCACTTAATTTTTCATGGTCTGTTCCTTTATTTTACTATGAAAAACAGTCTGTGTGTACAGGTAATCAGGATTATTATTTTAAACAGATGCAAACTCAATCATATCCCTTCAGGGTATGTTTGTCTACAAGTTACAGATCATTGTTCAGGCTTTGTTTTGGATTTTCACAATTGTCACTGGTAATAATTTACAAATAAAATCATTTTTGATCTTTGTGATAAAATCTTGGAAATCATGGCCATGTTCTGTATAATATTCCCTGCATGTATTAACAGAACAATGGGGAGGGGGAATAGAGTTTGTACAGCTGTCCTAAATGTTATTATACATGCAGGTGAATACCATTTTGCCCGTTTGTACATCATTCAGGTGCATAAACTTAACCAGGTATTGATTTAAACCCTCAAAAATAAATTCAAACAATATTTAACAAATTGAAAATGACATCTTTAATTGAAACCCTCAAAATGAATTTTTAAAAATAATATATTCAATTTTAATTAAAATATATTGGTGACTTATTAAGAAATTACATCAGACGTATTTTTGTATCTCAATATGATTCAGAATGAGGATCTTTTTTTAATTCTTTTCTTTCTTTTTTTTTTTTTTTTTTTTTTTTTTTGTGTGTTTTGCCTTCTTTGAACTGCACAGACTCTCTCTCTCTCTCTCTCTCTCTCTCTCTCTCTCTCTCTCTCTCTAAATGCATCATGATATATATATATATATATATATATATATATATATATATATATATATATATATATATATTCCAAGTTAGGTATATTAAAGTACAAGATGTTATTAAGATAGATGGATATCAGTATTCTAATCAAGCTTGGTCATGGATCTAATACCAATGCTAGAATTGGAAAATAAAAAATAATCGCTCATTGTAGTGAACATTGATTGTGACGTGTACATAATACTCTTTAATCATAGTATTTACCACTCTATATAACACATAATGTTGCGGGGATTATCATTACACATGTCTGTTAAAAACGAGTACCAACGACGATGGCCTATACAAATGTACGATAATTCGCAATATATACACTGATTGACTACTGAATTCAAAATGATAGATATTTTCTCCTGTAGTCATGCACACTTTCATTGTGAGAAATTTCTCACAATACTTGTGTGATGATTGATTGGTATAATTTTGTCAATTATTGTGGGGATTTTTTATCTTTAAGATGATCGTATTTTTTAGCAACATACATACATCATTTAATGTCGTTATCGAGGGATTGCATCCACAATGTTATGTTTATTTCATTTATCCCTTAAAGCTTGTGTTTAAAGCTCATCAAAACGTGATCGCATGAATATATTGGTTTATGTCTCCCTATAATCAACTCGGCTGACTTTGTTATGAATGTATCAAACGCGAAGTCTTTTAACAGGAGTTTTACATTATCTAATCAAATTACTTTAATTTATTTAATAAACACATTTCAGAAGTGATATGTTTTGTATAAATAAGTTAAGATGCTTTGAGGATGTTACATTTAACGGTGTGAATCCGGAGACAAGTATCACGTCAGACAGATAAAAAGTCAACTGATTTCTCAATAAACAGCAAGACCTGTCTGTTAAGAGAATTTAAAAGACCTTAATCAGTGATAAAACAGAGAAATTGAGTAATGTCCCAGCAAAGTCTCTTTTATAGTAGTATTGAGATGATCAATTCTGCAATGGTTAAGGAAACCAGATTGCCCACTCTACAAAATGTTGATGTTTGGTCAGCACAAATGGATAAAAACATAGGTATATTTGATATGTGTATTTGTGTTTCTTGACATATGGTTGTGTATATGTGTATTTCCTGCATATTAATGTGTGTGTGTGTGTGTGTGTGTGTGTGTGTGTGTGTGTGTGTGTGTGTGTGTGTGTGTTGATATGCATGTATTTTTGCATACATGTGTATTTTCAGTATATCACCCACTGTAATCAAATTCTTAATTTAAAATAATGACTATTGATTTTAGCTGTGTAAAGTAATCTTAATCAAGATCTATTGTGATGGCCTCAAGTCAGTAGAAAATCTCTTTTCGTAAATGAAAGGTAGGTAGGTAAACAACTGAACAATACAGAAAAAAAAAACTTGGAAAAAGTGCAGAAATAGACATGCAGAGGCCAGAGGGCAAATTTTGCAAAAGTTTAAAACATGATAAGGTGTAAATTGGTTACATGGCGGTGCCATTAGTCTATCATTTAAGGGTGAGAAAATGCCACATGATTTGGGTGCCACAGGGCAAATTATGCAGGGTTGTATGGAAGTGTTGTTGAAGTATTAGTAAATAACAGGATAAAATCAACCATTGGATTGAAATAAATATATTAAAGACACAGAATTAGACATACAGGGTGCCATAAAAGGCATGCATGGTGTCACTGAGTTCTTCAAGTCAAAGGGCAAATTATTTTGAGCTGTAGTACTTGGAAAAATACAATTATACATAGTAAATGTTGTGTGGTGTGAAATTATGTTTAAGGGATTAAAAACAGGTGATTGACAGATGGGATTATAAGGTTAAAGTGTCAACAGATTAAGTTTTAAGGGACATTTTAAAAAACTGTCAGTGTGTCTGTGTATATTATTATTGGAATCTACATTTGGTTTTCTGAGTTAATTGACTCTAACTCAGATGTAGAAATTTTAGAAATTTTTAAAACAAGACTTACTAAAATTTAAAAAATAGAGAAGTCTTGATAAAATTGAAAATAGAGAAAAATTCATACCCATTACATTAAGACTCAGAGATTATGAATTACATAAAAAAGTTTTAAGAGTTGTAGAGTGACTGAAATCTACCATTTTATCAGTGCATGTACGGGGTTCTATGTCAGCTAAACGACTTATTACAGATATTACAGATATAAAAATTGTAAAAGTAATGTGAACTTTGTCTCGGACTATTTTTAATAAATATTTAAAAATACTGTTTTTTTTTTGTGCTATAGGACAAGTAAAGATATATCCAGAAGCGTTTTAACTATACTTGATAATAGAATATCATCACAAATTTACTACTATAGTCAACTAAGTGATAGTATCTGTTGGTGACCTGAAAATCTGTGTAAAATTTGATAAATTAGTACTTACATCTTATTGTAACCTTATCTCTCTGCTCCCTACAGTTATTTAAAATTGGGCTAATTATAAAATATATATCTACTACTTGGTATTATATATTAACTTAACAACCAGGAGATGGATTTATCTTTACTGCAGATCGTGTGGGGATAAGCTAATTACAAAGTCATGTACCTTTTAAGTTCTTCCTAATAAGATTTTGATTACAATGTACTAACAATGTACTATGATAAATTTATTTTATATATTTTGCTAATTAAAATATAATATTTATTTATAAATAAGATTTTAACCACTATATTTTTGTTCAGACAGAAAAAAATATATGCTAACCAAAGGTGTGTGTGTGTGTGTGTGTGTGTGTGTGTGTGTGTGTGTGTGTGTGTGTGTGTGTAAATAACAAATTCACCCAAGTTTAGTTACCACCTGGCATAAAGCACAGAGAAATTTGCATCTCTTTTGGTGAGAAAGTTTTTCAGCTCTGTTGATGAAGTTTGGTTGAATTTTTCCAGACACTCTGGTTTCCTCCATCATCCCAGAACTGACGACATATTATCTATGTGGAGAACACCAATTTTCCTATCAAAACAGTGATTTTCCACCTGAATATAAAAACCATTATGAAATACAGAACATTTCTTGAATTCCATTTAGTGATCATTATAGACAGGTTGAACTGGTTGTCAGATTAATAGGAAACTTTATTTACATTTTGCTATCAAGGTATAACTTATCCCTGTTGTTAATACAGTCGAACCTGCCTGAAAGGCCATATCTTTATAAGGGCCACCTGCTTATAAAGGCCAATAAAATTCTATCCCAATGGCTTTTTATTCATTTTATTTGAACTTGTATATAAAGGCCATCTGTCCATGAAGGCCACTTTTATTGATTCCCATGGGTGGCCTTTATAGACAGGTTTGACTGTATATATATATAATTTCCCTTTAGTGGTCTTTGTATGCAGGTTTTGCTGGCTGTCAAACCAATTGGGAACCTTATTTACATTTTCCCATCAAAATCATAACATATCCCAGTTGGGTTAGATTATAGGATCGACAATGCCAATTTTTTTTTTTTTTTTTTACAAGAATGAACTAGAGATAGATTAAATTAATAATAGAACAAAAATGACTGACACTTTTTGAAGTTATCTTGTCATTTTCTCAGTATATGGCTGTGCTTAGAGTCAAGTGTGTTGTAGCCGTGTTGTCTTATATTTTTTTCAGAATATTGATGTATTCTGAGCCAGGTGTTAAAAAGTCACCAAATATTCCCAAGTCTAATTAGATTGCTTTTCCATCGATTTTTCACTTAGATTTTTCCAACGACAACGCAATAAATATAGTGGTTGTAAAATCTAGAAGATTATATATAACAATTTCATCATGAATTTGTTTTTAATAATTCATATACAAGGCTTATTCTGTCTTTCTTTATTTCTAGCAATTTCAATTTTATTTGCTAGCCAATAATAATAAAAAAAAAAAAAATGAAAATCAATTTGTTGACATTTTATCTGAACTCATTTGTCTGACATGTATGTTGGTTTTTATTTTTTATCGTTTCAGAAAACATGACTGATATTGGAATTAAAAGTGCTCAGTGTTCAATTTCAATGACTGATATATATAGATATTTTTTTTTTTAATTTTAATTGATTTACAAAAAATAACACACACCTTGATGTTTTAAAGACTGACTGTACTGTCAGTTAGGAATAAAGAAAATTTAATTCCTGTGCATTTTAAAATGTATTTTGTTCACATGAGTTGCATGTTAAAGTATTGAGATGGAATTTAATATCATTGATTTTTCACACCTATACATATATAAATATATATATACAAATATATCACCAGGTAGAAATGATTTGTATATATACCAAACAGATACTTACTGAGTAGCTTATCCCACATATCATCCTTATGTGATTGTAATGTTAGGTCCACAAAATATAGGAGTAACACAAAAATCATCCATTGTAATTCCATAATATTGTTAAAGATTTAAAATTCCTCTTATAATTAAAACTAACAACTAGATCTATCAAACCATTATTTTGTTCTGATACTAAACACATGTATTGCCAAGTTAATAATAGCCACACATTCTGTTTGTCATGTATGAACAGCCAATCAGATTGAACCAAGCTCTTTGTTTAGTTTCTCTTTGGGTGGGTTTTCCTTTATATATTGGCTGTGATAAGTATAGACAAGTTACCTCCCTTTGAAGTAATAAAATATGATCAGGTCTAACCATTGCTTATAGAATTTAGTTAAATATTTTGTATTATCTTCAATATTGGGATAAATTCTTTAATAAAAAATGTATTATGCAGAAAGCAATATTTTGGTAGACAGACAGATGAATTAATTAATGAACATGGATGGATCAAAGTGCTCTGGTTTGGTCATGTGTTTTGTTTAATATACAGTTGTTTTGTTTAATATACAGTTAAATTTGTAACTTAATGGACTTATTTGCTGTACTCTGATGTATCACAGTCTTTTACATACATATATGTATGCATGAGGTCAATTCTAGGAAGTCAAGGGTACTTTATCCATACAAAGGGACTTTAGGATGCTCTGCCATAGAGGCCTAGTGATATGTAAATATACAATTCTCCCTATATTAAAGTCAAATGTATAAATCAGCTGTCCTTACAAAATATAAGATCTTTTTCTAAAGGTTAAGATTTTAAATCAGATAATTCATCTCAACTGATTTGCAATGAAGTAATCAAAGTAATGGTAATTGTCACGCAGAAATCTTCACACAAAGTAATTTAAATTCCAATATGAAAATCTCGCTTTTTTCGGCTCTTTCAGCAAATTACCATGCTAATTAGCTTTACTTGAATTTTAACAACCTGTTGAATTAAAACAGATATCGAAACATGTCAAGATTGTTCAGAAACTTGTCTGAAAATTATGTCACCTTTGAGAATTGTGTCTCTAAATTATACTTTTAAGTCAATGGTTTATTAAGTTATAAAATCTCAGTTGATTCCTCATCATTTGCAATTAATTTTTTTTCACGTTATTTAAAATCAGTAGCAACATTTGATTGATGGCTGTATTTATCATACTACGAATGTATTTTAAATTTTTTTCATTGTCAGTAACATCTGTAGATACCTGGGGATATTTACCTATCTGAAAACTTTGAAGTCATTAAGTATTGAGTTACAATTAATACTGCTTTTAAACTGACCTTTATGAGTTATTGCATTTACTGGATTGTCAGTCATCTTAATATGTAAAATTTCCATTTTAAAATTAAAAAAAAGAAAGAAAGAAAGTGAATAAAACAAAATACACAATTACTAAAGTTCTTAATGATATTTTTAATAAGCCCAATCCCCCCCCCTTTCAAAAGTGGTATTAATTGTTAGCTTATCTGAAGGCAGTGAGTTTTGTAATGGTTTACAGTTCATAAGAAAACATGAATGGTCAATAACAGGACAAATATTGACATTGAGGTTTGACATTTTCTTTGAAAAACTTTTAAAATAGAGTCAAGGTTATTATTATTTTTTCATTTCATTTCATTTTATTTTATTATTTTAATTTACTTGACTTTCCAAATGGTCTCAATTTAAGATAAAAAAAATCAAGTTCCTGACCTAGTTTTTTTGCCTAAGTACTTTTTTCTTTTTCAAGATTTTTTATAAATATACTGCAATATACTGTAGCTTAGACATTAGATATTTTATATACAACTTCTTAACGCAAGTAACAATTAATTTGCAAATATCTTGGTAGTGTGATTAAACCGGAGAAAATTTTGACACTTCTTATAACAGTGTAATTCTATATTGAACTAGAATGTATACTTGCAAGCAAGTATATGTCTGCGTATCAGCTCTCTAAAGTGGTGCTTCAAATAGCGGGAGAAATTCCAAGAAAGAAAGAACTCTCTAGAAAGGACTGTCTGGAATTCCATGGTTTTAACCGGATTTCTCCAAAGTCCTTCAGAATTCCAAAAAAGTGTGAGGAAGCGACCTCCACACCATCAATCCCTACCAGTTGACAAAATTTCAACCTGATCGGATAAGAAACATAGGAGGAGATGTCTCTGAAAAAAAACTGTTAGAAACAAGGAGGAATAATAATAATAAAAATAATAATAATAAAGATTACAAGTAACAACAAGGTGTCTGCTGATACGCAGACATAATTACTGCAGAATATAAGGTACATATCTTCAGGTGAGCATAAAGGCCCATGGCGCTCTGGTTCCTTTCCACTGGTCTCAGACCCATTTCTAAAATAATTTGTGACAGTCCTTCATTATAAATAAGATTAAATAGTAAATGGGTTGAAATGTTTGTCTTAATTATAAATAGAATTTCACGTATGTGTCTCATATGGGGCACAGGAGTTCGTATGTAAATAACTTTTACTATCCAACACCCCTTTACTTATCAAATCCCTTTTTTTTATATGGGGTTTTAGAAAGTAAAGGGGTGTTGAATAGAAAAGGTTATTTACATACAAGCTTCTGTGCATGGGGCCCGGGATTATATAGTCACTATAAGATGAGAGTTAGATTGTACATTTCTGCCATTGACAGCTTGTACATTTTTCACATTGAAAGTCTCTTATAACAATGTTAGCATACCAAAATCTATAAACCTTGAGTTCTATATATGTAGTAACTTAAGGCTGGGTAAGACATCCAATTCTCTGGAATTCTGTTCTATAGTAAAAATTTTTAAGATGAATTTTAATTACTGTGCTAGCAAAATGATGTTTAAATTCCATCATAGCTTCATATCGACATTTCCCTCCAGAGAAGTATTTTGGATTTTGTAAAAGGCCAGTATATATTGACATTACATAATCACTAACAGATAAATCATGATTTTTACTTAAATATCATAAATGTTTCATATAAGATCATTTTGTTTTACACATGTCTGCTCTGGTTTAAGTACATGTATTAGACTTTGAAAACAGGAGTCAATTACAATGTCATATCTTTATATGTGAGTTCGTAAAAAAAAACTCGTAAAATTTATCAGATTAAATTTTTATTTTGTTTATTAGATTTTAGAAAAAAGGTTTGAAATCAGGAGTTAATTACAATGTCATATCTTTGTATGTGAGTTCGTAAAACTCGTAAATATACAGAATAAAATTTTTATTTTTGTTTATTAGGTTTTAGAAAAAGAAGGAATCAAGTGCAAAGTCTTATCTATGTATCAAAGTTTATAAAATAGAATTTCTTAGCACAGATTTTTTAATTTGTCTGCTACTTTCAAAATAACATGTACTTGAAATTGAAATGCTTTTATTGTCTGGCGTCAAAAACATACAGTAGTCATTATGGCTTTGTTCAAGTGGCACAAGGAGCCTCATGGCTAAGCTTCTAATACGCTGTCTAATGGATCACAGGACCTCTTTGACTGGCTAGGTCCGTATCCCACTTTGTTAGATCCTAATATGAGAAAGCTTGTCAGTTTGCTTGCCAGAGATCGGGTCCCAGTTTTACAATCACTCACTCAACCGAGTGTACACTCAACGCAAATATTCCAAATTTTCTCTCATCAATATTTTAAAAATTTTAAGTTTTATGAGACAATGTTTTGTTTTGTTCAACAAACCTACACTAAACAATTTAGATATAACATTAGATAATCAATTATAACACTGAAATGTCTTTAATATTGGCATTGAAATATTCCCATACTTGAGTTGAGTGTGTACTCAACTGAGTGAATGATTGTGAAACTGGGGCCTCTTGTTTCATTCATCATCCCAGAACTGTCAACCTCCATATATGTAGAATATTTTTGATTGGGGAGTATAAAGCTATTATTCCTGTCCAAACCTCTTTGTATGTTAATGTGTAAGATGTAATTAAATCATTGTCAATTTATATTTTGTCTGCTACTTTATAAATACTTGAAAGTGATATGCTCATACATAGGTAATTTAAATTATAGAACTCTTCTCTGATAGAGGTACAAAACGTATCTTAGATTAAGAAAGTCTTAAGTGTACCTTATGTACTAAAAGTAAATTATTCTTAAGTTGTTACTCTCCTGAAAGTTATCACTATGGTAGCTCAGTCGGTAGAGTGCTCACTTTTTTTTGGGAGGTTGAGGTTTGAACCCCAGCTGGGTCTGATGAAGACAAAAAAATGGTAGTGACTATTCTTTCGCCAGCACTCGCAATTAAAAATGAAAATCACAGGGTCCTTCAAATGAGACCTTAAAAACAAATGTCCCATGTCATGGCAGGCATTGCACACTAAGGAACCCTCCTTAATCATTGCCCTAGTAGCACACTGCAAAGGTAAAATTTCTGCTACTTCACTCATAGCTGGTTATGTCTTGATATAAGTGATATGTTCTTGACCTGGAAGTAAAACACCTTTAAATCAAATCAATCAATTCTGAAAACTGCTCTAGACTCAGTAGACTGTGATAAAGATTTTAGGTTACTGGAGAAGATAAGTTTTTATGTGACAATTTAAGATCCATAAGATACGAAAAACAAAACTTTAAAATTGATCTTGATGGCGGTCAGATTGTGAAAGAAATGTTAAAAATCCTAGTTAAAGTATGTCTAAATGAAAAAAAGACGAAGTAGGTTTTCATGTTTTTGTCTGAATAATTGTAAATCAATTAGAAAATATGGTTGCTAATGGCTTTGTTAATGAGGATGTGTCTCAATGTTAGCCATGGTCCCAAGATCCTTTCTGTAATTCCATTAACTTCTGATTAGCCAGACTTGAGATTTATTGAGAACATTACAGATTTAAACTCTGTAACTGTAATATCTGTTTCTGATAAAGCCATTAATATGATGGACCAATTGCTGGTTCAGTAAAAATTGCAATGAATAATAATACATGATCTAATCACTGATTTCCCCCACCCCTTTTTGTTGCCTTTTTTTTTTCTTTTGATAATCACATAACTGTGGTGAACAGTATGGTAACTGTTTTCAAGTTTTTCTAGATGAACAGTGAAATTAAAAAAGTTAACTTTACAATGAATGTTAAATCTAATATAAAAGGGCTGATACATATGCAAGTAAAAAAATCACTAAGATTTGCTAGACCATAATTTGTCTGTTTATTGACTACATAGTTTTGTAATAGAAACACATTTTAAGTCATCCAGTGTTCATTCTGATATCTTTTTACTTTTTCCTTCCCATTACTTGTACATTTTTATTACACAGTTTATAATTCAATTGCAAAGTGATCCTGGTGTGAAAAAGTATGTCGATTCCCTTGTCAAAGGTTGGTGGGTTTCTCTGGGCACTCCAGTGTCCTACACCATCCCAGAGCTGACTGTCTCGATATAAGTAAAAAATTCTTGACTGAGGCCTATCACTATTACTCAACTGTTACATTGAGCTTGAATTTGGTCAATAAATAAGTAGTGTGACCATTTAGTGGGTACAAAGTTCTAAAGTCGAAAATTTGAAAAAATATTTTAAATCTATCAAAAGCCATCTAAACAGCATTGTCTTCAATTACAAAATTGTATTGTTATAATTTACAAATACTCAGCCTCCTACTCATTACTCATTACTTTTATTTCTCTTTGTATATGGTACATTTCACTTTTTATATTTTGATGGAACATTAACAACAAGCTTAAGGTCAAATATATCCTGTGATTGGGTCCTTAGGCTTTTTTATTTTATAATCAGTGTTATAAGATCAACATAGTTTTTGTCTTGGGTATTACGTTTTTGTGAAGGAGAGGTTGTTGTCAGCAAATTTTGTGATATGCACAGTCAGAATTTGACTAAGGTATTGTCTTTTTGTAAAGGATGGTTGTTGTCAGCACATTCTTTAGTCTTGTGATATGCATAGTCAGAATTTGACTTAGGTATTGTCTTTTTGTAACAGAGGGTTGTTGTCAGCACATTCTTTAGTCTTGTGATATGCACAGTCAGAATTTGACTTAGGTATTGTCTTTTTGTAACAGAGGGTTGTTGTCAGCAAATTTTGTGATATGCACATTCAGAATTTGACTTAGGTATTGTCTTTTTGTAAAGGAGGGTTGTTGTCAGCACATTCTTTAGTCTTGTGATATGCACAGTCAGAATTTGACTTAGGTATTGTCTTTTTGTAACAGAAGGTTGTTGTCAGCACATTCTTTAGTCTTGTGATATGCATAGTCAGAATTTGACTTAGGTATTGTCTTTTTGTAATGGAGGGTTGTTGTCAGCACATTCTTTAGTCTTGTGATATGCACAGTCAGAATTTGACTAAGGTATTGTCTTTTTGTAACAAAGGGTTGTTGTCAGCAAATTTTGTGATATGCACAGTCAGAATTTGACTAAGGTATTGTCTTTTTGTAACAGAGGGTTGTTGTCAGCACATTCTGTAGTCTTGTGATATGCATAGTCAGAATTTGACTTAGGTATTGTCTTTTTGTAAAGGAGGGTTGTTGTCAGCACATTCTTTAGTCTTGTGATATGCACAGTCAGAATTTGACTTAGGTATTGTCTTTTTGTAACAGAGGGTTGTTGTCAGCACATTCTGTAGTCTTGTGATATGCACAGTCAGAATTTGACTTGGGTATTGTCTTTTTGTAAAGGAGGGTTGTTGTCAGCACATTCTTTAGTCTTGTGATATGCACAGTCAGAATTTGACTTAGGTATTGTCTTTTTGTAACAGAGGGTTGTTGTCAGCAAATTTTGTGATATGCACATTCAGAATTTGACTTAGGTATTGTCTTTTTGTAAAGGAGGGTTGTTGTCAGCACATTCTTTAGTCTTGTGATATGCACAGTCAGAATTTGACTTAGGTATTGTCTTTTTGTAACAGAAGGTTGTTGTCAGCACATTCTTTAGTCTTGTGATATGCATAGTCAGAATTTGACTTAGGTATTGTCTTTTTGTAATGGAGGGTTGTTGTCAGCACATTCTTTAGTCTTGTGATATGCACAGTCAGAATTTGACTAAGGTATTGTCTTTTTGTAACAAAGGGTTGTTGTCAGCAAATTTTGTGATATGCACAGTCAGAATTTGACTAAGGTATTGTCTTTTTGTAACAGAGGGTTGTTGTCAGCACATTCTGTAGTCTTGTGATATGCATAGTCAGAATTTGACTTAGGTATTGTCTTTTTGTAAAGGAGGGTTGTTGTCAGCACATTCTTTAGTCTTGTGATATGCACAGTCAGAATTTGACTTAGGTATTGTCTTTTTGTAACAGAGGGTTGTTGTCAGCACATTCTGTAGTCTTGTGATATGCACAGTCAGAATTTGACTTGGGTATTGTCTTTTTGTAAAGGAGGGTTGTTGTCAGCACATTCTTTAGTGTTGTGATATGCACAGTCAGAATTTGACTTAGGTATTGTCTTTTTGTAACAAAGGGTTGTTGTCAGCAAATTTTGTGATATGCACAGTCAGAATTTGACTTAGGTATTGTCTTTTTGTAACAGAGGGTTGTTGTCAGCACATTCTTTAGTCTTGTGATATGCACATTCAGAATTTGACTTAGGTATTGTCTTTTTGTATCAGAGGGTTGTTGTCAGCACATTCTGTAGTCTTGTGATATGCATAGTCAGAAATTGACTTAGGTATTGTCTTTTTGTAAAGGAGGGTTGTTGTCAGCAAATTTTGTGATTTGCACAGTCAGAATTTGACTTAGGTATTGTCTTTTTGTAAAAGAGGGTTGTTGTCAGCACATTCATTAGTATTGTGATATGCACAGTCAGAATTTGACTTAGGTATTGTCTGTTTGTAAAAGAGGGTTGTTGTCAGCACATTCTGTAGTCTTGTGATATGCACAGTCAGAATTTGACTTAGGTATTATCTTTTTGTAACAGAGGGTTGTTGTCAGCACATTCTTTAGTCTTGTGATATGCACAGTCAGAATTTGACTTAGGTATTGTCTTTTTGTAACAGAGGGTTGTTGTCAGCAAATTTTGTGTATGCACATTCAGAATTTGACTTAGGTATTGTCTTTTTGTAAAAGAGGGTTGTTGTCAGCACATTCTGTAGTCTTGTGATATGCATAGTCAGAATATGACTTATGTATTGTCTTTTGTAAAGGAGGGTTGTTGTAAGCACATTCTTTAGTCTTGTGATATGCACAGTCAGAATTTGACTTAGGTATTGTCTTTTTGTAACAGAAGGTTGTTGTCAGCAAATTTTGTGATATGCACAGTCAGAATTTGACTTAGGTATTGTCTTTTTGTAAAGGAGGGTTGTTGTCAGCACATTCTGTAGTCTTGTGATATGCATAGTCAGAATTTGACTTAGGTATTGTCTTTTTGTAACGGAGGGTTGTTGTCAGCAAATTTTGTGATATGCACAGTCAGAATTTGACTTAGGTATTGTCTTTTGTAAAAGAGGGTTGTTGTCAGCACATTCTTTAGTCTTGTGATATGCACAGTCAGAATTTGACTTATGTATTGTCTTTTGTAAAGGAGGGTTGTTGTAAGCACATTCTTTAGTCTTGTGATATGAACAGTCAGAATTTGACTTATGTATTGTCTTTTGTAAAGGAGGGTTGTTGTCAGCACATTCTTTAGTCTTGTGATATGCATAGTCAGAATTTGACTTATGTATTGTCTTTTGTAAAGGAGGGTTGTTGTAAGCACATTCTTTAGTCTTGTGATATGCATAGTCAGAATTTGTCTTAGATATTACCTTTTTGTGAAGGAGAGGTTGTTGTCAGAAAATTCAGTATTCAATTGGAAATTGTCATTGCTATACTTGACAACAGATGAGGTCCAAGTCATGTTTTTAGGATTATTTCATGAACAACTATAATTTACAATATCAGAGTACAGGGATGCCATTTGACACCTTCTAAGGCAATTTCTTATTCTACATAGGACTATTTAAACTATAAAGTATACTACTATAGCATTAATATATTACTTGGCATAATGATATGTTCTACAGAATTGTTTCAAATATGAAGTGTCTTTATTATATGCCAAAATATGAAAGTTACAGTTTAATTAAGTAAATTTAAATTGTTGTTAGTATTATGATTATAATAGCGCTAGTGGGTTAGTATTATGATGATGGCAGCAGCTAATGGAAACAACTGATTCCTTTTTGAACAACCTTAAACATTCTGCAACTTGGGTCTGATTTAGAGTGGTTTTATTATGTAGCTTTGAAAAATAGGAAAAAAATCAAACTTCTTGAGAATTGATATTTTATGAAAATAAATTTTACTCTTACAATCAAAACTTAATATTTATGCTTTTTTTCTGAAATTTCAGGAAGTGTTTGTTCCTCAAAATGGAAGAAAAGTACTCTGGTACAGTTGTGGTCCGACCGTCTATGACAGTTCCCATATGGGACATGCCAGGTAGGTATTTATTTATTTGTATTGGGAGAATTAAAACGAAGTGCATTGTCTTGCATCTGTGTGAAAGTCATTGCCATTACTTGTTAAGGACTTTGTGAATAGCTGGAATTAATAGATTCAGAGTTTAGGATCTATTGACATAATTTAAATTTTGTTAATAACAAGAGGCCCAAGATGGCCCTAATTTGCTCACCTGAGTTTAAATGTAACTTTTATGTCCTGATAATACCTGGTAAGTCATAACATGGTGCCTCAATAGAAGTGGTTTCAGGGATCATTATTAGTATCCTACTGGCGAAAGCCGAAGGGGACTATAGGTTTGCACTCCGTCTGTCCGTCTGTCCGTCCGTCTGTCCATCCGTCTGTCACACCTCAGTTTTCCACACTTTTTTTCTAAATGCTTTAAGATAATGAACTGATTTTTGGTATATGAGTCTACCATGATGAGTTACAGATCAAGTTAACGTTTCATTTACATCTGCTAATTTTTACCGGAGTTATGACCCTTTGATCTTGGAAAATTCACAGAAATTTTAGTTTTCCGCACTTTTTTCCTACACACTTTTAGATAATGAACTGATTTTTGGTGTATGAGTCTACCTTGATGAGTTACAGATCAAATTCACGTTTCGTTTCAATCTGCTAATTTTTACCGGAGTTATGGCCCTTTGATCTTTGAAAATTCTCTGAAATTTTAGTTTTCCGCACTTTTTTTCTACATGCTTTCAGAAATGGAACTAATGTTTTGTATGTGACTCTACCATGATGAGTTGCAGATCAAGTTAGCGTTTCATTCTGGTATGCAAATTTTTACTTGAGTTATGGCCCTTTGAACTTTGAAAATTCACTGAAATTTAAATTTTTCGCACTTTTTTTCTAAATGGTTTTAGATAATGAACTAAATTTTTGGTGTATGAGTCTACCTTGATGAGTTACAGATCAAGTTCACGTTTCCTTTCCATCTGCTAATTTCTACTGGGGTAATGGCCCTTTGATCTTTGAAAATTTACAGAAATTTTAGTTTTCCGCACTTTATTTCTACACGCTTGCAGAAATGGAACTGTTTTGTATGTGACTCTACCATGATGAGTTACAGATCAAGTTTATGTTTCGTTTCCATCTGCTAATTTTTATGGGAGTTATGGCCCTTTGAACTTTGAAAAATCACTGAAATTTCAGTTTTCTGCTCTTTTTTTCTAAATGCTTTTAGAAATTGATCTGATTTTTGGTATATAAGTCTACCATGATGAGTTACAGATCAAGTTTACGTTTCATTTCAATCTGCTAATTTTTACCGGAGTTATGGCCCTTTGATCTTTGAAAATTCACAGAAATTTTAGTTTTCAGCAATTTTTTTTCTACACGCTTGCAGTAATGGAACTTATGTTTTGTATGTGACTCTACCATGATGAGTTGCAGATCAAGTTTATGTTTCGTTTCCATCTGCCATCTTGAACAACATGTATAATTTATAACTATAAATCTTTGTACCATATAATAAGGTACATTTTACCTAAAACTTTCGGATTAGTGAAATATGTGACCGGTAGGCGACTATGTATTGTTTTTCAATACTCTCAGAATGCTTGTTTTTATTGTTTTGGTTTTAGCTATGTTGGTCACTGTGACCTACTTTTGGTAGCCATAGCAACCAGAAACACAAATGTGAATGGCAATGGTCTTTAGATGCTATTGACTAATATGAATGAAATGTGACCAGTAGTGTCTGAGAAGAAGTCTTTTGATGGATGGATGGATGGCAGAGTGCCTATCCATAACAAAAGCTCACATGAGCAATTTTCAGATCTGGATTTAAAACTTTACAGATTTGACACATTAATTAAAATATTTTTAAAAAAATTGTAAATGTCAACCGCAAATTATTTTAAAAAATTTGTTCAATAAGTTTAAATTATGTCACATAACAGTGATTTTGTAAAACAAATAAAAAATATTTCAAGATTTTAGCTATATCTACATATCAGTCTATATCACATGTATTTCAAAAATAATAATTACACTAAAAAGTAAAAATTCCTAAAATCTCTTCCATGCACCATTGTAAGTCATAAACTTCAGAAATTAAAAAAAAAAAAAAAGAAAGAAAAAAAAAGTGGCCTCACTTGGATTTGAACCCTCGACCCTTGGGTTGTTAGAATTGAAAATGAAAAAAGTCGAAAAAAGTGACTTGTATTTTACAGAATTTCATTAAAATTGTCAAAGATATGTTTCTTCACATAAGAAAATGATGTTTGGAAAAAGAATTCACCTAAATTTATTCATTATTGTTACAAATTTTGGTAAAAAAGTACATGTACTATTTACAATGTATAAAAAATAAACGCAAAAACGCGTAATCAAATTTTTCACAAAAATTATTGAAATTCACAAACTTGGTATATAAGATGCTTTAGATGTCAAATATCACATCAGATTTTATCTCAGTGAAGTGGTTTTGGAGAAGAAGATTTTTTTAGGTTTTTCAACTATGTAGGTCAATGTGACACACAGAAACACAAATCTGAAAGGCAATGTTCTATGGATGCTTTTGACCAAGTTTGAACAAAATGTGACCAGAAGTTTCTGAGAAGAAGTCGCTTGAAGCAATTGTTGACGGACGGACGGATGATGGACGATGAAGGGTCTGCCTCTATTGATAGTAATAGCTCACATGAGCACTTTGTGCTCAGGTGAGCTAAAAAGAAAAAAGAAAAAGTTAATTGGCAAGGATTAACATATCCAGCAGCAGTGTCTAATCATTGTCAATTGTACTGCCAGTCCAATCAGGTGTGTAAGTCTCTGTATGTTTGCTTTTGGGGTACATACTGCATCAAATTTTATGATTTTGCTGAGTCTCTGTTTGTTTGCCATTTCTGGGGTACATGCTGCATCAAATTTTATGATTTTGCTGAGCAATGATTGGCAATAACTTATGATGATATCTGAGGAGTGTCAATGTCACTTCCAGTCTAAAAGTTTGTATCGGTAAATCTCTCCATGGCAGTTTTTACAAATTCTTTGGTGCAAGATCAGTTGATAAAATTACATATGGTCTCACATGATGTGACAAAACGATGATAGACAATATCCATTGGCAATATATTTACAATCCAAATCAAGTTCTCTGTAATAAACTATTTGACGAGTGATTCGATCGTTCATAGCATAGACCGAAAGCTTCATGTGCGACCTTTCGTATTCTGACGTCATGGTTTTGCATCACGAGAAAATATGAATACATTGGTAACGGCACTACGTTACAAAGGTGTAAACACAAATACACGTGACAAGTTGCAGAATATAAACAATTCATCGTGTCAAGACGATGCTTCGCGGTTTATTCAAATTAGTGCGAGAGCTATTCGATCGAAACCATCATAGATTGATTACAAACAAAGTTTAATGCTTAAATAAAGTATGTTTCAATGTCACTACCAGTTTAATAAGGGCTGTAAGTCTCACCATGTGAACCTTAGGAATTTACAATTTCAGGTATAATGATTAAAAGTTTTTCAAATGATGGCATTTAACAAGAACTGCCATATCCATTGGAAATATCCAATGAATAACAATCATGATTAGAAATTTTGTCAAATGATGTTTCTTTACAATGATTGACAATTTGACATATCCAGTGGCAATATCTAATGAATTGCAATGTTATGACCAGTCTTATAGCAGCTATAAGTCTGACTGTGTGAACAGCAGTTGGAAATTTGCAATTGCAAGATACAAAATCAGTCAGCTTGATAAGGACCTTGTAAATGATGTCATCTAACAGTGGTTGACAATGTCAAATGATGGCAATGACTGGTCTCTGATATTAAAATGCAGGGAACACATTCAGTCAGGGTTCAAAATTTGGATCTTAAACTAGACTTACCAACTCCAGAAAATTTTTGTTGTTATTGTTAGATTGTAAAGACACATGATTTAAATGTACATGTATTACAATTTCAAGTTTTTTAATTTGTTTCATTAAAAAAATAATTTTTAGAAAATATTTCTTAAAAAATTATTTTTGAAAATCAATTTTTTTTGTAACTTTTAACTTTAATATATTATGTGAGGGCAGTAAGACTCCCAAAAGTGTACAGTCACAATGATATTTAGCTATATAGATTGTACACTTAGTTTTTTCCCTTCAAGCGTGAGTTTGTGGCCTTAAATAAAAGTTTGTCTATAGTACATAGCTGGCCAAATTTTAAGTATTTTGGTATTTAAAGGAAGAATTGTATGTTATATGTGGAAAAATAAATATATTTAACTTTTCATATTATCTTTGAAAACAACGCATTTTACTATAAATGTAGAAGAAATATGACATTAAAAATTGACACCATCATTAAAATATTGAAATCATTGATATTTTAACAAACGAAGGCTATATTTATTTGATTAAACATAAATCATGCATTCAAAACGTGTCATGAGTTTTGATAATAAATGACATTTTTATAAAATTTCTCATTGAAAAATGTGTTTTTATTGAAATAAAGAAGGAAATTGACATTTTGATAAATACATATTGCATTATAGCAAAGTAACACTAACACTAATTTGATTCTTATTTGTGGAAATAACAGCACGGACAAAGAAACATTATGTCATTAAGGCATTCATAATGTTTTATAGTTACATGAAGTTTTGTCACTTTCCTATGAATTAACATCATTTATAAACATAATGATATAAATCATAGTGTTTTCTTAATTGATGCCAGTTAATTTATCCAGATGGAGAGAATTTTTACATTTTATGAAATATTAACTTCATTGAATAATTTGATAAACTTTGATGAATTATCCCAGTTTTAATATTAAAATGTGTTAATATTAATCAAACTCACAGAAAATATATTAGTCTTTTTCAATTTAAGCCCATATTTGCGAAAAAAAAGCATAAATTGAAATGTATGAATGGGTAAGCTTTTACTTTAAGTTGCCTAACAAAATATAAACTTCCCTACAGCTAAGAGGAGTGTTTATTCTGTATTTTACTAATTCCTTATTAATTCAATTTGCAATTGTTGTACCGCCTGTCAAGTGAGGCCTATTTGCAAAGATGTTGGTATTTTATTAGATTTTAAAATACTAATACCATAGTCCTGTTTCTTTTTTCTACACAGCTTCATTAACTATGAATTCTTTTATTGCAGGTCATATGTATATCAATTGACATTCTAGGTCATATGTTTTACAGGACTATTTTAACTATGAAATGTTCTATTGTAGGTCGTATATATTGTTTGACATCTTCCGTCTATTCTACAGAAATATTTTAACTACGAAGTGTTCTATTGTAGGTCCTATATATTGTTTGACATCCTACGTCGTGTTCTACAGAACTATTTTAACTATGAAGTGTTCTGTTGTAGGTCATATATATCATTTGACATCCTACATTGTGTTCTACAGAACTATTTTAACCATGAAGTGTTCTTTTGTAGGTAGTATATATCATTTGACATCCTTGGGTGTTTTCTTCAGAACTGTTTTAACTATAAGGCATTTTATTGTAGGTCATATATATTATTTGACATCCTTTGTCATGTTCTACATAACTATTTTAACGATAAGGCATTCTATTGTAGGTTGTATATATCGTTTGACATCCTATGTCATGTTCTACAGGACTATTTTAACTATGAAGTATCTATTGTAGGTTGTATATATCCTTTGACATCCTATGTCGTGTTCTACAGGATTATTTTAACTATGAAGTGTTCCATTGAAGGTTGTATATATCGTTTGACATCCTACGTCACGTTCTACAGAAATATTTTAACTATGAAGTGTAACGTTCTATTGTAGGTCATATATATCGTTTGACATCCTACATTTTGTTCTACAGGATTATTTTAACTATGAAGTGTTCTATTGTAGGTCATATATATCGTTTGACATCCTACATCATGTTCTACAGGATTATTTTAACTATGAAGTGTTCTATTGTAGGTCATATATATCGTTTGACATCCTACATCATGTTCTACAGGATTATTTTAACTATGAAGTGTTCTATTGTAGGTCATATATATCGTTTGACATCCTACGTCGTGTTCTACAGGACTATTTTAACTATGAAGTGTTATACTGTATGAATATCACAGACATTGATGACAAGGTATATGTATAACTATCTCACTAAGACAACAGTGATTTATTTATCACAGTCAATTCATTTATTGAATACATCATTGCTTTCGGTCCAATATTTAGACCCTGTGACAGAAAATGGTTTTTAGCTGCAACTGTAATATTTTTCTAATTATATTACAATTAAAATTAGGAGTCAATTGGTGTTATTAGACATTCAGACAATTTTAGAACATTGTGCTTATTGTCAGTTAAATGGTTGCAGAAAGGATTATGTATGGAATAGGACCTTGTTTGGCCCCTTAAACAGAATGGAAATGAAATGAACTTAAACTCCGAGCATATATAAGTATCTGTCAGAAAGAATATATAATATGATAATGGAATTACCAAGCATACTTCTGAGCTTTTCAATTGATTTCAATTTTTTTGCGCCTTCTCAACCTATATTAGTTTCTAATTAAGCTGATATACAAAATGTACACAAATTTGTAATATTATGCACAAAATGTACATGAACAAACAGTTTGAAAAATAATGTTGATGGTATGCATGATTATGCTTTGTTATGTTATCATCTCTGAAAACAGTTGACCATGATTTATTGTGTGTCAATACTAAGCTCCAAGATAAATGTCAACCGTAATTAGAGTAATGGATGTTTCATTCATGGAGAAAGAATCACCATATGTAATCTCAAAATATCACACACACACACACACACACACACACACACACACACACACACACACCACTGGACACATTTATACCCTTGCAAAATTGCTCTAACAGTATTTAGCTTATTGGATGATAGTTTGAAGAGAGATTTTACTGTTTTTCACCCAAAATTCAAATAATTCTTTCTGTCCCATTATTGTACAGTGTCAAAGTTTTTGGTTCACATTTTTAAGACACAACTTCAGTTGTCATATGTTAGGTCTAGTGTGTTACATTGTTTGCTCTCTGACTCTTAGTTAATTACGACAAACCTTTCTGGACATTCAAATTTGTAAGGGCCCATGTCTGTTATTCTAAAAGCAGGAGGCTTAGCAAAAAATTATCGTTCACTGCAATACATTTTGCAGTACCATATGGCGGGTTATTTTGGCAGTCTTAAATTTTGGCGATTTTGATGAAATTTTGAAGTTGTTAATTTTGGCATATTAATTTTGGCGATGTGCAATGTCTGTGAACACTTGTGACTACTGTTGTTCCATGTGTATAGCACTATTCTCAATTGGTAAAATTTGTTTTGGTTTGAAAAACTTTAAAATACTCTTTGTTAAAAGTTAGAAATGTGTGTTTAATTCTAAAAACAACAAATCATTTACAAACTTAAGATGAGTACTAATCGTGTAAAAACAACTCACTACTTGAATTCATGGTTGGGTACTTAAGGAACTCGGACTATACTATAGTGAAACATTAATCACAAAATTTTTTCTAATTTTTGGCGATTTTAATTTTGGCAATTTTAAACTAACCGCCAAAGTATGCCAAAATTAACACCCTGCTAAACTTTCCCGCTATACCGTAGTTTAATGCATTTCTCAAGATTTTTACCAAACAAAAACAGGGTTTTCTTTTACATTATCATTAGAATGGAGAAGAAAATAATAGTCGCTGCGGATAGATAGCCTTGATAAGAATGTATGATACAAAGATCTATATTAAATATTAAAGATTCTCAAAGTCTTAAGACTGTGTGATGCATAAATATTTATAAATAGACTCTGTAATCGTTGGAGATATTTCATGTATTTTTTATGGTAATATCAGAACATAAAACAATCAAGTCTTTACTTAATGGTCAAAAGAATTGAAATAAGGTTACAAATAAAGCCAGTTTGGTAATTACTGTCTGTCGCCATCAGACACTGAACACAATATCCCTGAGTTTATCTAGATTGCTGAATACATGCTTAATATCATCATCAAATATTAACTCGCCATTATTTTTGCAAAAGTCAAACACGGTGAAATAATGCTGAGTGTTTTATTTCCCTGTAAATTGCGACAAGTTCCAAAAGACACAAATGTTATTTTTCTTGAAATTGTTAAGAAATTTTAGAATAATGTGTTGCTTAGAATGGATTTTTATGGTGGCAAAATGGCATTCTTGTATTGAATGATTTTTTAAGAACTTTTTAGCACTGAAAAATGTGTAGTTCACATACAATAAAATGTCGTCAGATTTAACAATAAATTGCATTCATAAAAGCTTTGATCATCACCTTGACAACTATTCAGACATAATACTCTGTTGATGTAGTTTTCACACCTTGTCTTAATGGCAAATTGGTATTTTATTTTTTCATGCCTTTAATACCTTTTCAATGTCAAAATCAACATTTGATTCTAACTGGTGCAAAAGTCAATCAGTCATGTGTTGTATGATATTTGAGGTCAAGTCCTGTCAAGGTCAAATGTTAAAGGTCAATTTAAGAATAACATTCAATGTTAAAAGGTTTTTGTAATTTTTTCTAATTGGAGTGATTTTTGTGGCTTAGTGGGCCAAAGTTTTTACTTACAAATCACCACGCCTCCCACTTCATAGAATCTTATTGAGGTAGATCTTTAGTGTGAAAAAAATTTGTTTATTTCTGTGCTGTGTTGTTGTTTTTTCTTCTGGGTACCCTGTTTCCTCTGCTATTCCTTTGGCAGACTCATTATATATTTTTGTACTGTTAGTGAAGAAAGCACCATTATCCACTCAATTTTCTTGTTTCTTCTGCTGTTCCACTGGCAACCTCGTTATATATTTTTGTACTGTTTGTGAAGAAAGCACCTTTATCCACTCAATTTTCCTGTTTCTACTGCTGTTCCACTGGCAACCTCGTTATATATTTTTGTACTGTTTGTGAAGAAAGCACCATTATCCACTCAATTTTCTTGTTTCTACTGCTGTTCCACTGGCAACTTCGTTATATATTTTTGTACTGTTTGTGAAGAAAGCACCTTTATCCACTCAATTTTCTTGTTTCTTCTGCTGTTCGACTGGCAACCTCGTTATATATTTTTGTACTGTTAGTGAAGAAAGCACCATTATCCACTCAATTTTCTTGTTTCTACTGCTGTTCCACTGGCAACTTCGTTATATATTTTTGTACTGTTTGTGAAGAAAGCACCTTTATCCACTCAATTTCCTTGTTTCTTCTGCTGTTCCACTGGCAACCTCGATTTATATTTTTGTACTGCTAGTGAAGAAAGCACCTTTATCCACTCAATTTCCTTGTTTCTTCTGCTGTTCCAATGGCAACCTTGAAATATATTTTTGTACTGTTAGTGAAGAAAGCACCATTATCCACTCAATTCCTGTCAAGGCAAAGCATATAGTTAAATTATTGGTATAAGTATTAGCATTTGGTGTTAAGATTATTAGTTGAAGTTTTTCTATGATTTGCAGACAAACTATACTGTTTTCCTGACAGCTCTTGTTTGAAAGAATATATATACATATGTAATATGATATGGATTTGTGTAAGATATATTTTTATGGACATTTAGAATTTTTATGACACTGTTTACAACTGACATATATAATACAGCCCACTTTTATGATTTGTCATCAAATAAAAATGGCAGAAAAACAACATAAACTCTGCAATCTGATGCTGTTACAATCGATCGCTGTTTTAGTGTTTGACCAACCAGAAACTCTGATAACTTATGACATACATAAGCATGTAAATTACAAGTTGTTAATTTCAGATCATCAAACATGCATGTAAATTACAACTTAGTTGTTTTGTTTATTTCAGATCATCAAGAGGGCAAGGCAGAAATATCTGTTTGATAAATATATAAATGAACACCCAGATATCAACAAAGTAAAGGATGATGTACAACAAGCATTAAAGGTAGATATGTAATATGCAATCTGATTCTAAATACAAAACTTACAGAAAATATCAGGTAGGGTGTCACTCAGTTTCAGTGACAAACTTTAAGTAATATTGATCCACCCCCACCTCAATAGACATTGGCTAAAGAATTTGAAGAATAAGAAGAAACCCATTTTCTACCTATTATGGAAGATGATTATCTGATTTCTTAGTTATTTTCAAATTGTCATTGGTTTGTAAAAAGTTTATTATGCTTATTAAATACTATATTTACACCTTTTTAAAAAAAATCTTCATTGTAACTCCTGACTAAATTTAAGCAGAACTTGCAACTGATTTATTCCAAACTCTCTTTGTCTTTATAATTTTGTTAAAAAAATGATAAAATTTAAATTAAGATTTGAATTCAACAGTATTTTTAAGCTTATTTAAAGATATTTCTTCCAGATTGGTCTCATTTTTTAATTTTCGAGAAAAGTTGAACTCTGAAACTTGACTGACATTTCAACTGCATTTCAAAAACAATCTTCCATAAACTATTTTTCTATAATCTGTACATAAAGTGTAAGGCCGCCTGTTTACAATGACCAGTTTTCTCTTAAGTCAGACTTTTATTGACATGTTTGAATTCTGGGCCTGATTGTTAAAAATTTTCTTTCACCTTATCCATACAGTTAGCAAAAATTCATACAGTTATTAAAATTAAAACAAATATGCAAAGTTTTTACTAAAAATGCTCCAAAATGATAATGACAACTGTATGCATTAATTTTAAATAGAAATTAAAAGCATAGCAAATATGAAAAAAATATATTATCTAAGGCAGGTAAATCATGAATAATGCAATTTTTTTTTTTTTTTAATTTTCATTTATTTATTTATTTATTTTTTAAATAGCCTTTTGGGGTGAAACTTGAAAAAGAAACGGATCCAGATAAGTTGGCTATGTTAAAGAAGATAAAAGTTAAAGTAGATGATGGTCTGAAGAATCTAGAGGAAGTTGTCAATAATACTGGAAATACCACTGCAGTGGAACAAGCTAAAACGGTAAACATAAATATGAACACATTGGCTGGTATGCACCTGAAAAAAGTGCCTACATATGCCATTTTTCTCAGCAATTGATATTCCCATACCATACACACATAACTTTGTCTGTTTTCTATGTAATTTTCTACTTTTTCACTTGACATGCATTTTTAAGATCTGAAAATATTATGTCTCAACTTGCACCCCTTATTAAAAATCCATAAAGGGAGCATTGAGAGATATCTTCATCTTGTACTTGGTGCGAGATAGCCTTTTTTCTGTTATGGTTTATCAATGAAATCAGATGTACATGTATATATGTAAGTTGTAAAGTGATCTTTTTTGTTTTAAACACACACACACACACACACACACACACACACTATCTGCAGTGTCAGATAGGAAAATCTGCTCTGGACCAAAAAAATTAAAACAAGGGTTGAAATTTCCTCATCTGACACTACAAGAAGTGGTTGATTCTATTTGTCACTCTTCATTTCTGCTTTAAGATGCAAACACAAGAATCTCTTAGTAAGAAAACTAATGAAAAGATTAGGGTTGCTAGATACATTCAAAGATAGACTCAACCAAAGTTATTGAAGCAAGACAATAGTATCATAAGGCATTTACAGATTATATTTGCCTGAAGACACCTTTTTTGGCAAGACAAAATATTAATTTTCATTTTTTCCCAATTCTTATCTATTTATCTGTTGTGTAGTTCTTTCACATTTCTTGATCAAGTTATATCATACAGCCTGGATGAGATTTGAATCTATAACCTTATTCATGATTACAAACATGCAGTTATTACTAGGGGAGATAATTAACAAAGAAAACTCGGAAATCACAAGTGAAGTCTTCTGTCTTTAACATTAAATTGTTTTGATTTGTCAGGGGCTATTGGATTCAGCTAAAGACATCATTTCTGATTGGCTGGATGGTCAACATGGTTCAGGGGTTACAGATAACTCCATATTCTCTGATTTACCCAAACATTTTGAAGGAGAATACCATAGAGACATGGACGCCCTAAATGTAAGTACTTCTTTTATTGTCATGGTAACATAGAATGAGTATGTTTGATGGATTTTAAACATCATTAGCTAAAAGATAAATAAAAAGATGAAATGATTTTATTTCAAAGCCATATAAATATTTCATAATATTCAAAACATTGTGATACATGTGAATTCAAATAAAAAATGTTTTGGACTTCAGATCCATCTGATGGGACACTAGTCATTTGGAAGGTTTACTCTCAGCCTCTTAGACCAGTATGGTAGCTCTGTTGGTAGAATGTTCGTTTCGATTGTGGGAGGTTGGGGTTTGAACCCTGGCTGGGTATGTCCTAGACATAAAAATTTGCAGTCACTGATGCCCCATGTGACAGCAGGTGTGTCATGCTAAAGAACCCTTCCTGCACATTGCCCTAAGTGCATTGCAAAGGTAAATATTTCTACCACCTCACCTATAGCTGTTGACATCTCAATAAAAGTAAAATATTCTTTACTGGGATGTAAAACCGCATTAAATCAATCAATCTCATCCTCTTGGGCAGCAGTGGGTGGATGGTCTGACATGCTCAATTCTAGATTATGTTGCCTCACAGCTTAGATTCAAAACCCAAAAAGGCAGTTCCTTGTGTGAGAAAGTTTGTCAGATTGCTTGCTAAAGGTCAATGCTTTCTTCAGAGCACTCTAGTTTTCTCCACCATCCCAGAACAGACTGTCACTGTCAGCATGTATGTTAAGTACCTTAACCATTATCAGCTGGAAGAACTAGAACTTTTTGAATGAAGTGTCATGCTCAGTAAAACAACAGGTTTTATGCATTGGACTTCAAACCAAGAACCCTTGAATCATGGCTGGAATTTGATGCTCTTGTCTTTTGTCTTCTTCGAGTTTGGAACTTATTGTTACATTAGTAGAAAATGACAATTGTAAGAGGAAACTAGATAAAAAAAAAAACAAACTAAAATTAAACCTTAGTGTATGTGGTAAGCAAAAACATTTTATATTAAATGTCATATTTTGTCCAAAAATGCAATGAAAATGAAAATTTGAAGTATGTATTTGTGTATTAAACAGGTTCTACCAGCAGATGTATTGACTAGAGTCAGTGAATACATTCCTGAGATTATTGACTTTGTCAAGAAGATTATAGACAATCGATTTGCGTAAGTTAACATATAACTTGAAAGGTTTTTGGTTCTCTTTTTATTCTCTACAAAACTCCTCAATATCAGTTTATTGAAACTCCTCAATATCAGTTTATTGCCATTCAAAGCTTTTATTCTCAGGGAACTGGTGCTTATCCCATTCCAGTGACAAGGAGAGACTACAAGTTCAAGTCTGTCCCCCCCCCCCCACCCCCTCTCTGCCTTAAAACTCCAATCAAAGTTTAAATTTTATCTTTTTATTTCAGCCATGGCCTATTTATATATCAGCAGAATAAACTGGAAAAAATTACCTGGGTCAACTAAAATAACATAAGTTGACTGGAAAATATTATCAAGGTTTACTGCAACATGTAACCTGAATTAACTGGAATATTTTACCAGGGTTAACTAGAATTGTTTTACTTTTGTTGGCCGGAAAAATGTGGAATTAAATAGTTTGCCCAAAAAACATACCATGCTGCCTGACTGGGTTTCAAACTCATGAATTGGTATCATTAATCCAATATCTTAACCACTAAACCAACTCTTGTTGTTAAATATTCATTTGAAGTTACGTTATAAGTTAGCCACATAATGAAATCTGCGGATTGAAAACATGATACACAAAGATAGTTCAAAAAATGCCAATTATTATCTAGGCTCATTGAAAAGGAGAAAGGCACAGATCCTTCAAAATAAAACTTGCATAACTCAGCTTTAGTATGATTTTATTTCATGTTTATTTCAATACAAACATTTGATATTGTAGGTATGAGTCCAATGGATCTGTATATTTTGATACAGTTGCATTCTCTGGCACTGAAGGCCATTTTTATGCCAAGCTTGTTCCAGAATCTGTTGGTGACAATAAGGCTTTACAAGAGGGAGAAGGTAGATATTTAATTTTTTTAAAAACATTATTTAAATTTATAAAAATAATTTATGCCTTATTAAATCATTGTAATTAGTTAAATGCATTAAAACAAACTAGGATGTATGACTTTGAACTTGGTTATGTATCCTCCATCTTCTGTAGTATATCTGTAGTATATTTCATGATGGATCCACATGTCATGTGACTTTTCTATCATTTACAGTTTTGGATTTAAAAAAATGAAAAAACTTAAATAAAATTTTGGATTATGATTTACAAATATCCTTGTAGTATGTTTCAAGATGGATCTACATGTTATGTGACTTTTCTAACATTAACAGTTTTGGGTTACAAAAATATATATATATATAAAAAAAAAAAAAAACTTAAATTAAAATTTTGATTATGATTCACAAATATCCTTGAAGTTTCTTATCAGATGCCATGATAAAAGGATTTACTATAATTTGAAATGTTGTTTCTTCTCAGTTTACTGTGACATCATTTTTGTTTTTTCTCAGTTTACTGTGACATCATTGTTGTTTTTTCTCAGTTTACTGTGACATCATTATTTTTCACTTTTGAAATAATTCAAATAACCTTTAATATGTCCCCTTGTTCAGTGTAGGCTGCTTTTAGGTTTGTTATTGGCTTTTACACAAGTTTATACAAGTTTGATAAGGGTTTGGTTTACAGGATTGAATGTATAAGTGAATCAAATAAAAACAAAATTTGACATGTAAAACAAAGTTTAATCATCATTATGATAAAATAACACTTTACTTAGGTGAACTGAGTGTCTCTGAGGAGAAACTGTCAGAAAAGAAAAATACCAATGACTTTGCTGTATGGAAAGCTTCAAAACCAGGAGAACCATCCTGGGACTCACCCTGGGGAAAGGTAAGATTTATAACTGTTAGTCTCTTCCAAGGTTAATACTGAGCCTTTATGTCAAATATATATTTTATAAGTTAAACAATGTCATATTAAAGAAGACCTTAAATTAAAGGCTCTCATAACGATAGTTATATTCAGACAGTGTCAAAATATACACTGTTCAAAAAGCCTTGAGATTTTGGTCTATTATTAAATTTGTTGCTTATTTAGGGCATAGGATACAAATCTATGAACCTGTCAGTGTACCCCAGCAATTTGCAATTGTATAACAAAATCAATTTCAAGATTTTCGATTGAATTTCCGTCTTCCAAAAAACAAATGCCAAAGTATAAATGATCATAGCCTGCATCTTGTATATTGTGTTTGCTAATGTACAACATAGAACCTGTGTTATAAGTGGTTCCTGAAAATGTGCACATTCCTGGAATGACTTTTTGTGATAGAAATGTCATAGTATGCTTTTCTTCTGCATAAAGCTTTAGCATTACCAGTATGTAAAGACAACCCTAAGAAATTGACTTAATATGCAAACAGTCTAAATTTAGGCATTTTTTTTTTTTTTTTTTTTTTTTTTTTATACAAAATATGAAGCAAAGTGACCTAAAAACCTAAAAATGGTGGCATTAATTGAGAGACAGTTGGCATTAATTGACAGACAGTTGGCATTAATTGATTAATTGACAGACAGTTGGCATTAATTGACAGACTGGTGGCATTATTTGACAGACAGTTGGCATTAATTGACAGACAGGTGGCATTCATTGACAGACAGTTGGCATTCATTGACAGACAGGTGGCATTCATTGACAGACAGGTGGCATTCATTGACAGACAGTTGGCATTAATTGACAGACAGTTGGCATTCATTGACAGACAGTTGGCATTAGTTGACAGACAGTTGGCATTCACTGACAGACAGTTGGCATTCACTGACAGACAGTTGGCATTCATTGACAGACAGTTGGCATTAGTTGACAGACAGTTGGCATTCATTGACAGACAGTTGGCATTCATTGACAGACAGTTGGCATTAGTTGACAGACAGGTGGCATTCATTGACAGACAGGTGGCATTAATTGACAGACAGTTTTTATATAGTGGTTCTTTTTTTTTTTAATTAAGTATATGGACTTTAAATTACTTGTCTTAATGGACAGTAGGACTTTATATAGAGGTGACTGTTGTAGCAGGTTTTACTGTAATTGCTCCACACAAACTTTTAAGACAGTTCACAGGAAACATTGTCAAACTCTGATGTTCGTGAATCAGATTTATAATATCTTGTAACAAAGAAATTTTATTAATGAAAAATAAACTTTCCAGCTAGCTGCCAATCAGGATTTCATCACTTCCTTTAAAAATGTAGAAAAAAAAATTTCATGAAAATAATGTTTATAGCAAGTTGAATTCAATCACTGACTTCAGAAATAATTTTTTTTATGTTATAAGAATATTTTTTATGACCAATCAAAATTTTATCAACTCTCTTTAATAACAGAACTTAATTTCCAAAATAGCTATTGATTAGTATTTATTGTGTCAGTTTGATAATTATTCAGGTAAAATTAACAATAAAATTTTAATTTTGTCATTTATTCCATTAAATCCAATACATGAAGATTAAAAAAAAATTTTTATTTTAATAATACAGACTCCCTTCTGTGATGTTTTGTAATGTTGTCTTTAAAACTACAATCATTATTAATTTACACTAATTATTTCCTTGAAAACAATGATAAATTTTAACATAAAAACTGATGAAAAATATGCTTGACTGTTGAAAGCTATTTGTGCATTTTAGCTGCTTTTATTTTGTGTAACTTTTTCTTTCACAATACAGTAGCTCATGTTATAACTGTAGTTGTAAAATTTAAAAAAAGTAGGTAGGATATCTGTTCTTTTATCAAACATATGACATTAAGAGTGGAGTGGAGTAATGGTGTTTTATGCCCCAGTCAAGATTCTTTCATTTATTAGATCATAAATTGAAATGTTAAAAAATCTGCCTCGCTGTAGGATTTTGTCAGTTGGAATTTTTACTGTATATTGTTATTAGAACATCATGCTGGTACAATCATCTCAACATAAAATGCTAATTTTGATAAAACTTTCACTGATGCAGAATTTTTCAAAGTTTTAATTAAAATTGTTATATTATATCAGTTTTGTTCGCCATGAAAAAATCAAAAGTTAAATACATTCACAATGTTTACAGAGTATTTTTATCTTATTGAAATAAGAGATTGTTTAAAAATTGTAATGCTTTTTTGAAGAACACATGGTATGTGTCATAATATTAGAATGATATGCAATTAATTCAAATTTTCCTAATGAAAATTTCAACAAAGTCAGTTATTTCAGGAATCAAGGTAGGTTAATCTTTTTTTGAAAAATGTTTATTTAAGATGGAAAGGAAACAGTCTAAAATAAGATAAATTTCCTGCATGTACTTTTTTGTCTAACATATGTATTTGTAAAGTAAATTACAACTCACTCTGTTGCAAATAGTGAAAATTGCCACAATCTCAAAAACATCAGATCATCTTTAAAACTTTAATTACTACGATAGTGTCAAAGACTATCAGAAATGATTAATTCAAATACCATCGCATAATGAATTTCAAGGTTTTTTTTTTTTTTTTTTTTAATTAATTCTCAATTTAATTTACTGTATTTTTTATCAATTTCAGGGTAGACCTGGATGGCATATAGAGTGTTCTGTTATGGCTAGCTGCATACTGGGAGAGTCCATGGATATTCACACTGGAGGACAAGATCTAAAATTTCCCCATCATGATAATGAACTTGCCCAATCTGAGGTAATATTTTATACAAAAATTCTGCACTAATTGCGAAATGTTTTATGGATCATGTTGTATTTAGTTCTTCATTTTCCAAAGATTGTTTATTTTTTCTCTAGTGAACTGGTTTCTTCCACCATTCCAAAACTGACTGCTATAAAATAAGTGAAATAAACTTGACTAGAGCATAAAGCACCATTACTACACATACATAGCAAAATATAACCATAACAAGACTTTTAAAAAAAAAATTTTCTTCAATTAAAAAAATTTAAAAAAATTGCCAGTTCGTTGATGCAATAAAATAGAGACATACAAAGAAATGCTTTGATTATACCATTCCAAAATGAATTACTTTTTCACATTACAGGTAAATTTAGTTATTGACACTTCAATGTAGCTGCTTCATGCAAAAAGCCAGTAAAGAAAAAACTTTTAAGTTTAAAGATATACAGTTCCTGTTCTTTGTGATAATTGTGTAAGGTTTTATCTGTGTATTAATTGTCTGAATTTAAAATATAATTTATTTATATAGACTTTTTTTTACTCATTTCAGGCCTATTTTGGTAATGACCATTGGGTCCGATACTTTCTGCATGCTGGTCATCTGACCATTGAAGGTTGCAAAATGTCAAAGTCACTCAAAAACTTTATCACCATACGAGAAGCCTTGGAGACTTACACAGGCAGACAAATACGGATTATGTTTTTACTTCATGCTTGGGAAGTTACACTGGATTATGGCATAAATAATATGGAGATGGCTGTGAGATTTGAGAAATTATTTAATGTATGTATTGAAAATTCATGCAAAAAGTATTTGAGGACATGAGGACCTCAGTGGCAGATAACAAAGACTCTCATTACCTAGGTTCAAATAACATTGAGACAAATATTAATATTAAAGTTTGTTACTCGCCTGCAAAGGCTATTGGTTTTCTATCGTGTACTTTTGTTTTTCTCATAACTGACTCCCCCAATATAAGTGAAACAATCATTTCTGGGTTGTTAAACACAATTTAATCCTCTCTTTTAAGTCTATACATATACAACATAAATTTTAATGTCATTCCAAATCTATTTCAAAACTCATGCTGCAAAATGTTTTCTGTTAAATGTAAAATACTAAAAATAAGCTCCTTGAATTCTGATCTCAAATTTCAGGAAAAAAAAAAAATTCTTGGAAATTACAGGAATGTAAATTATTAAATGTATAACACTTGTTTTAGAAAGTCTGAAACAAATTGTGACTTAAACAAACGAAATATTTATGAAACCAGAAAATGGAATTATGGAATTAAAATTACTGAGTTTTACTGATAACTTTACATGAATGTCCAATTACAGGCTCTAGTTTTGCAATATTTCCTTTAGTATGATTTTACCAAAGTTTTTTCTGTTCTTTTTTGTGCTGCTAACAACATTATTTAACAAACATAGAATAAATATTCCATAAGCTTAGATTTATGTACAAAATGATTCTTTAAATGCATCAATATCTTGAAAACAAATGTGCCAGATTAAGGTTAAAGAATGATTTTGAAAAAGGGGACTTTTCACCATGGTCATGTTTTGTTGGCCACCATATGGTCGTAATACGATGACTTATTTGTATTTTGTTTAATATTTAACAGGAGTTCTTTCTTACCATCAAACACATATTGCGGAGCACACCTGGTACCGGTGTGGATGCTTTTGCTAAGTGGAATGCAGAAGAAGTTGCTCTAAACAACAAGTATGAAAACTATTTATAATATTATAATGGGGAAAGAATTGTAAAACTGAACATAGCAAATGAAAAAAATAATCCTTAAAAAATACAGTAACACACTTTTATCTGATAGTAGAAACTACTGTCGTTAAAGAAATTGGAATATGAACATATATTGTCACCAATGATCATAAATTGTTCAATTAATTTTGATACATAATATTATTTTTTGATTTATCATGTGTAAACAAGCTTAGACAACTGATAATAATTGGATCAACCCTTTGCATTGATAGGGTTAACAGACAAACAATTTCGAAAGTTTAA
This sequence comes from Tegillarca granosa, assembly GCA_029721355.1. Taxonomy (NCBI): domain Eukaryota; kingdom Metazoa; phylum Mollusca; class Bivalvia; order Arcoida; family Arcidae; genus Tegillarca; species Tegillarca granosa. Next base: position 5,109,559 of record CM056601.1, on the reverse strand, counting down.
CCCTGTTCATGCACAAAGTATATATCTATCCAACCTGTTAGTCCATTCAGTCTCTTTGACAGAATAGTCTGTAACCTTTTGAAGGATAACGCATTATGCATGCATATAATTACTTCATCTAAAGTGTTAATCCATTCAAAATATAAATGTACACAAGGTTAGTCTGTTCTTAATTGACTGATATCAATCACTTGAATAAATTATAAAGCGCGCACTTACGGATCACAGCGCCTCTCGACGCCTGGGTTTGAATTCCACTCAGGACACATCCTAGTGTGAGAAAGTTTGTCAGTTGGCTTGCTGAAGGTCAGTGGTTTTCTTCGGGCACTCCGGTTTCCTCCACCATCTCAGAACTGACCGCCTCCAAATAAGTGAAAGATTCTTGACTGGGGCGTAAAACACCATTACTTCACTCCACTCCACTTGAATAAATTATTGGATAAATAAGTTAAGCACACCACTACAGTAAAAGTAGTAATATTAGATGTTTCTGTAATCAGTTTGGTCTAAAAAATTACCTTGTCATAATATATTTCAGTATAAGTGAATTAACTTCGAGGTAGATAAGAAACCTTATGTTGAAAATTGATGCATTAATAATTAAGAATATTATAGAGAAGGTTGAGTTTAGTAATGGTGTTTAACTTCCCAGTCAAGAATATTTTACTTATATCGAGACGTTGCCAGCTATAGGCAAAAGTTCAGAAATTTTGCCTGTGCATCTCGCTGATGGTATTATTCAGCAGGGTTCTTTATTGTGCCATGCCTGCCATGACACGGGACCTTGTTTATTTTAAGTTCCCATCCAAAAGAACCACGACTTTCATTACGTAATGCCGAGTGCTTGGCGAAAGAACAGTCACTACCCACTTTCAAGTCTTGGGTCAGACCTGACCGGGGTTCGAACCCACAACCTTCCACTTACGGAGTAAGCACTCTACCAACTGAGCTACTGCAGTGGCTATTATAGAGAGACTTGCCAATACTGGTATACGTAAAAAATATGAGAGTTGTCTTTCTTTTATTGACCAGTCCACTTTTTAGATTTAGTGTGATGTGTCTTTTATAAAATGTTTTCTTTTTAAAAGATAAAATTTACACTATTTTTGTACTGACTTAAATATATTTAGGACAAAAAATTAAAAATTATTTATTTTATTTTTTTTTTTCACTTTTCAGATTTTATGAAACAAGGGAGAATGTTCACCTAGCTCTTTGTGGTATGTATGATTATGTCTCAGACAGTTGACTGATCAGGAAATAAGTACTTGTTACTGAGGTGTCTGTCTGTCTATCTATAGCTCCAAGTGTTAAGCTACTCTTTCTGTTATTTTCACAAGGGATTTCTTATTTATATCAATTTATTGCTTCTGTTAAAAATATTTTCAATTATAACGAAAATTTTTTATCTAATGAATGTGACCTTTATTTGACCTACATTATGAAGGGGGTTGCAGGAGGGGTATGTTTCACAAATACATCATGTTTCATTGCAGACACAGTCACATATAAAACCTTTATACCTCAGGCATGAACCTTCCTTTATATCAGTTTTGGTAAACCATTCGTATATCCAACACAAAGTTTCAGAAGAACATGTGTGTTATTTAGAATTTTTTGGAATTAGATAATACAAGATTGGTTTAATGACTTCTTAAAGTTTTGATATCAACCAGTAATTCATGGAATATTTACATAAGCTCTTACAGAGGTGGGACCTTGGTGGCTTGGTGGTCTAAAGCACAAAGTTACAGACCACAATGCCTCTCATTAATTACCTACATTGGAATCCCACTCTGGAAAATCCTATACTGTGAGTCAGTGTTTTTTCTGGGCACTCCATTTTCCTCAACCATTCCAGAACTAACAACATTGATATAAGTGAAAAGTGTGAAACACCATTTCTCTACTACTTATCAGCTAGAGTTCATACAAGGGTAACATTTGAACATGTGCGAGATTTAATATAGATCTGTATCATTTTTGTTTCTAATTCAGATAATATTGACACAAAGACAGCATTAGATCATGTGAGAGATTTGATTTCGACTTGTAACATATACATAACAACTTACAGAGACGAGAAAAAACAGCATAACAGAAAGTTACTAGAAAACATAGGATCCTACATTACACAGCTACTTAAGGTAAGCAAGATATCAGAGTATTGCAAGTTTTGCCATTAGGAATCTTTTTTGGCAGACATAAAAATTTTACAATCAAAATCAAGATAATTGGCAGGTACAGTTGTATTGACGATGGCACAGGCTACCCCAGACTGGCACTTTCCAGCGTGATGGAAAGTCACTAATATTGAGGGTCTCACATTAAGCCTTCATAACTGAATTTCTGTGTTACTGTAGACAGAATATGATAAAGAATTATAACTGCAATAAGCAGTTATTATTACAGTTATAAGATATTAGTGAAAAATCTTAACTCAGAAATATAGCCCCAGTTTACTCATTTGTCAATACATGTACAAACTTAATAAAATCATTACTTACATGTAATTAGATTAATATTGTTTCTCTGAATTGTTTTTTGTCCCCATCAAAACAGTACTGTCATGTAATGGTACAACCAAAACAATAATAGTGGAATATTGTGAATGACCTATTTTTAGACAATAATTAAATAGTTCTATAACCAATTATTGTCAACAATCTAGTTGATCCAGAATTGCTTCCAACAACATTTGCATGATTCAGTTATTTGACAAACAAGCAAACATATTATAAAAAAGGCATCATTTGAAAAATATATTCACATATATATGCGTGTACTTAACAATAGCAAAAGATAACTAAGAGAGAGATAAAACTAAAAATAATGGATTAAATACAACAAGACATGATAAACATGTATGGAGCTTACAGATCATAATATTGTCAACTTTGAATGATCACTTGATAAAGTAATAAAACAAGATATGCACATGCTGAGATCACTTATTGTAAAGATCCAAACTTTAGATGAGCACTGAATATATTGTAACAAGACAAGACTATTACAAATTGAAACCTCTGATTATTAAATTTCTGACTTTTACCATCCACTAATTAAAATACAAAGCCAAAATAAACACATTTTTGGACTACTGATTATAAAACTACCAACTTTGGAGGAATATTGGATATAGCAACCACATATTAAGGTCACTGTTAAACTGCTAATTTTCATTGGTTGCTGGATATAGTTTCAAGACAAGACATACACAATACTGAGATCAACCGGAAAAAAAATTAACTTGGGATAAGCAGTGGAAATAATGACAGAATGATTTCTAGTGGACAGATGTGGTTGAAGTACTTATTAGCATTTTGTTATACCTGTCTCTCATGTGAAATGCAGAGCAGCTTATGCCATTTTTTGAAAAAAAAACATTGATTTAGGCATCTAAGTTTGTGTAAAGGTTTTTGGATGGCTTGGATGTTGAGATAAACGTTTTTTACTCACATCTTTTTTAAATTTTTATTGGTAATATTTCAGATATTTGGAGCTATAGATGATGAAACTGGCATTGGTTTCCCTCAAGGTAGTGGACAAACATCTAACGTAAGTCTGAAGTTCTGTTTTAGGTACATTGGTACTTTCTTTTGTACCAAAGTTCATAGCATTGGTTTCCCTCAAGGTAGTGGACAAACATCTAACGTAAGTCTGAAGTACTGTTTTAGGTACATGAGTACTTATTTTTGTACCATACTTCATAGCATTGGTTTCCCTCAGGGTGGTGGACAAACATCTAACGTAAGTCTGAAGTACTGTTTTAGGTACATGAGTACTTATTTTTGTACCATACTTCATAGCATTGGTTTCCCTCAAGGTAGTGGACAAACATCTAAGGTAAGTCTGAAGTTCTGTTTTAGGTACATTGGTACTTTCTTTTGTACCATACTTCATAGCATTGGTTTCCCTCAAGGTAGTGGACAAACATCAAATTCAATTCCGACTTCGTTCAAAGAAGTACTGTTTTAGGTACATGAGTACTTATTCTTGTACCATACTTCATAGCATTGGTTTCCCTCAGGGTAGTGGACAAACATCTAACGTAAGTCTGAAGTTCTGTTTTAGGTACATTGGTACTTTCTTTTGTACCAAACTTCATAGCATTGGTTTCCCTCAAGGTAGTGGACAAACATCTAAGGTAAGTCTGAAGTTCTGTTTTAGGTACATTGGTACTTTCTTTTGTACCATACTTCATAGCATTGGTTTCCCTCAAGGTAGTGGACAAAAATCAAATTCAATTCCGACTTCATTCAAAGAAGTACTGTTTTAGGTACATGTATACTTGTTTTTGTAACATACTTTTATGGTAATGATATGTATTTGGGATAGACTAAATGTCAACTGTAAATGAAAATTATAGAATTTTGTGTTGAACTTCTGACATTTTAATGGATTTATTTGTCATTCATTTAATTTACCAGTCTGTCCGCATCTGGTGTAGCTTTCGTGAGTAGAATTATTTTGAGTGATAAATGATCAGGATCTTTTTTATCTGTATATGCTTAATCAAAAGTGTCCCATTTTCATAGTCCAGTTTCAAGTTTCAACTTTTAAGGTAGCTGCAATTTTTTCCCTAACTCTTTTTATTTATTACTTAATAAACCCTCTTAAGTTGTAAAACCAACCAGTTGATATGAGGTTGAACCAGGTAGCTTTTGCTTAAAAGTAGTCCAATGGAAAAATGTAAAGGGGTAATAGTAGATTGGACTGATTGAGTGACTTGATGTAGCTTGCTTGATAATAGTTCTGTTAATAATGAGAAGGACACAAGTAGAGATTCATTTTCTGCGTTTTGTGTTTACAGCATTTTCCACCATGAACATTTGGTGCTTTCATTGGGCAAATGTAATTAAAAATCATTTATATTAAACCTTAGGTTAGATTTTTAAAAATATTGAAAATGGCCTATTATTTTTTGTTTTACAGATGGAAGAAACAGTTATGCCATATCTAAATGCTTTTGCCAAGTTCCGTGAGGATGTACGACAAGTTTCACTGGAACATAAAGGTATTATAAATGGAACATTGATTAGGCCATAATAAATTAATACCTAGATTTTCATCCAATTTTTTTTTCAAAATGGGGGCGGGGGGACGGATTTTATTATTTTTATTTTATTTTATTTTATTTTTCGGATTACAATCTGTCAACTCGTGTTTTGTGCGACCAACACGAATTGTGATTCTTGAATTCAATGCGTTAGCAACGGACATCTGATGATCGGGTTTACCACCTACAAAGTCGTTATATAATTCCACTAATGTCGTGGTGTCTGGAACTTGGCAGCCATACCAGTTTTTGATTGTTTTTAAGCCCGGTTTTACATTGGCTATAATAATTACTGTGCTACCACCAATATGCGAAACACACTACTTTCGTTTTTGAAAATACGTCTGCATCTTCTACGTATAATCCTATGGCTCATGGAGCACAAAACACTCTACTTTCGTTGTTATAACGCACAGCTCGATCGGAAACCAGTCAGCTTTTATAAATTACCTTATGGCTCATGGAGCAAGCAGATTGGTTATAAAAACCGGAATCGAAACCGGTATGGTCTCATGATTATTAGTACCATTTCTTCCTTGTATTTTTGAAAAAAAATAATAAATAAAACAAATCTGTTACCTGTTTCAGATGCTGTCTATAATCATATTAACAAAAAGTTAACCTAAAATGTACTTTTATTTCTATGGTAACATGATCAGTATGAACTGCACACCTGGCACCTGTTGCTGGTTTTGGCATCTGTGATTGACAGTTTAATAGAAATGTCCTTTTATCACTATGGCAGCAAAGTGAATTCAAAGAAATTGCCACCTGACACTTGTTCCAACTGACAGCTGTGATTGACAGTTTCAGCTGAAATGTACATTTCACCTTCTGAAAACTTGCTTTTTGTGGCAACAGCTGATAATGATTGACATTTCTCTAAGAAATGTACATTTCACTCATTGCCATCTCTTTTCATTGTATTTTTCTCCTTATTGTATTTTTTCTATTGTTTAGTATTTTGAGAAATTAAATTACTTTTACCTTTAACAGATAAATGTAACATTTGCTCGTGTTAAATTTGTCTTGTCTTACCAAGAATAAGCTGTACAGATATTGATGTCACAAAGCAAATCACACATTTATCCAAATTGCTTTCTCAAAAGAAATCAAATCATTTTCATGAGATCTGCCAGTATATAAAATTTAAAAAAAAATATAAAATTCTCTAGAATCTTCTTTCTCGCATTTAGATGTTTTGTCAACAGTACAAAACAGAGACAAATTCTATTAGTCTTAAAAGTCCAGGTTAACTCATTAACGGACTTATTTACAAACATGGTTGGTATGAAGTGACTGTATGCCTTACTTGAAGGTAGAAAGCTGCTTTTTTACAACTTATTGATATAATAATTTATTTATTCATGAAATTTTTTCTGAATTTTTTCTATAATATTTTGTAGTTACTGGTATCTTGAAGCTGTGCGACTCCCTACGTGATGACATCTTGCCAGACTTAGGGGTTAGACTAGAGGACATTGAAGGACATCCTTCAGTTATAAAATTAGTTGACAGAGAAGTTTTAATGAAAGAAAGAGAAGAAAAATTACAGGTTATAAGGAAAATTCCCAATGAAATCTCTTAATCTAAATAATATTTTGTTTTATTTAGTTACAATTAAGTATACTGTAATTATTTTGAAGAATAAATCAATTTGCTGAAAACAGTCAAATTATATGATGCAATGTCCATGAAATTAATCATCAAGCATCATCTGGAATTTGTCAAATGGTATCTTCAGTTTAAAATAAGTCAGTAAAGTCCTACAACCAAAATAAGATTCTTTTATTCTCCCACCTTTGACAGGGGCCTTCTTGGCCAAGTGGTCCAAGTACAATCTCCTAGGTTTAAATCCAGTGTAGGACAGATCTTAGTGTGAGAAAGTGTCATATTACTTGTGGTGGTTTTCTTTTGGTATCCATTTATTATTCCAGAGCCAATTGTCTTGATATAAGTGAAAGAACCTTGACTTTGGCATAAAATAAAATTCTATTAATTTTGGCTTTAATTTTTTCTTCATCCCTTATAGTGGTCAAAGGTGGCTTTATAATATTGACCTTTATTAAAGTTTCTTTAGCTTTCAATTTGACGCATAACATGTGTTTTGAATCTCATCAAAAAAATAATGCTAGTAAATTTATTGTAAATGTAATTCTATTTTTACATCTCATGTGGACAGAAAATAGAGATTATCTCAGGAAATGACAAAGTCCGGTCTGAGGTTTAAACCCAAAACACTTGAATTTGTAAGCCAATGACAACACAACATGTCAGTGTCTGTCCATCAGTACACAAAACTAGAGAGTGGATTAATGGAGTAATATGCCCCAGTCATGATTTTGTCACTTATGTAGATGTTGTTCATTTCTAAGATGATGGAGCAAACCAGAGTGCCTGGGGAAAAAAGCCAACAGTCTTTGGCAAGAAAACTGACAAACTTTCTCAGATTAGGATCCACCTGAGTAGGATCTAAACAATAATGAGAGTCGATGTTTACTGTAAGCATGAAGTTTAGACCTCTCAGCCATTGAGGGTTCTCAAATCAGAAATAGAAAGTATAAAATGACACAGACTTTAGCTTTCACATGTAGGATAGCAATTTCTGTTCAAAATGTTTTGTTGTTTGTTTAGTATACCCACTATCTCATTGTCTTTATCTGATATATTTCACAGCAACAAGAGCAGAAACGTTTAGAGAAGGAGAAGAAGAAAAAAGAGCAGGAAGCTGCGAAGGTCAGTAAAATTTGACGAAAATATATAATATATGTGAAGGAAAAGTGATTATTTTTTCCCATCTTTTAAAGACCCCTATGATAGTGCTAGACCACTACAACAGTAGAGTTGTTAGAATGATACCTTGTATCTAGGACAATCAAATTTAGTGCCAGTCAAGGTCTGACCCAAGACTTTAAGATTGGATAGTGACTTTGATTTTAAGGGGGGACCTTAAGCACCAATGCAAACAATGCAATTTCATACAAGAACATTGCATTGGAATAAACTTCTTGAACTTTCACCTAGTTTTGAATTTCTCTCGGGTAGATTTTAGTATGAAAAAGTTCTTTTGTTTTAGATCACGTATTTTCTCTGAGTATTCTGATTTTTACAATAATTTTGAAATAATTTTATTTAAATTTCTAAAGATAAATATCTATTTCCATTCTATGTTTTTTTTTATACAGAAGAAGTTGTTTTTTCATATGCCATGAACATTTCAATATTCCATTTTTATTATTCATTTGTTGACCATAAATTCATTTTTTTTAGTTTATTATATGTTGTTTCTTCTTCTTTTTTATTTTCTACAAGGCTGCTAAAGAAGCACAAGACAAAATACCACCATCAGAACTCTTCATAAAGGAGACAGATAAATATTCCAAATTTGATGAAAAGGTAAGACACGTGCTGAATATCAAAATTTTTCTACGCTTCTGTATTTGTGATAGATATTTCCCATTTAAAGAAATTTCTATAGAAAAGTTACTTTTAACTCCATCCATTCTCCTGCCAATTAATAATGGATCAGAAAATGTTGACAGAAAATATTTTTCTGCCATTGTTTGTTTATTTAAAAGTAAGAGCAATTTCTTCATTTGATCTCTTCTCAAGGTCAACAGTATATCCCAATATATTATGCTGACAAAGATTTATCATAGGACAAGTGTTATCTCCCTTTCTTTCTTACCTGCAGTTTATTATAGAAAACTATTCAGAAAGCATCACAACGTGTGAAATTTTTTTTTTTTTAAGTTTTCACTACTACTTGACTTGAAGACCACCACAGAAGCTCAGTTGGTAGAGTGCTGGCTTCATGTAAGGGGGAGGTCTGGGGGTTGGAACCCCATTTGGGTCTGACCAAGACTTAAAAATTGGAAGTGACTCTTCTTTCGCCAAGCACTCGTCATTTAGAAAGTCATGGAGTCCTTGGGATGAGACCTTTAAAACCAATGTCCCATGTCATTGCAGGCATGGCACATTAAACACCCTCCCTGCACATTGCCATAAGCATACTGCCAAGGTAAAAATTTCTGCCACTTCACCTATAGCTGGTGATGTCTTGAAGAAAAGTTAAATATTCTTGACTGGGACATATAACCCGATTTAGTCAATTCAACCAATCAACTTCTTGACTTGAAAGGCTGTTGGGCATCTAAATATCCAACACAAACATACCAGTCCATGTCCAAATAACAATCCCAAAAGTAAAAGAAAAACTTTGATAACTAGCTAAACATGTGAACTTCCACATTGATATTTGAGTTTGAAAGGAAACAGAACTAAATAATGTCATGTATGAAGATTTCATAATGTCCATCTAAGTCAAAGATCTACCAGGAGATGACCTTTGATCTATTTGGTAAATGTTTTAAATATTTTAGTCTATTAAGTTTTTTTTAGAACCATACTGCCTAAAATTTTAGTTATTTACTTACTTTCATTTTTTGCTGCAGGGAATACCAACCCATGATGCTGAAGGGAAAGAGATGACAAAATCTACCCTGAAAAAATTAATGAAAACATATGAACAGCAAGAAAAACGTTATGAAAAATACATGAAATCTAAAGCCAATGGTGATGGAACTGAACAGTAATGAAATGGACAGATACTTTTCAAAACACCCAAGCTTCAAAAATATGACCATGAAATAAAGGATGGTTTTGGAAATATAAAAAGTTTACATTGTACAATGTTTCTGTATGGATTATATCTCCTATAGAAGTTTTTATAGATTTTTTGAAAATTGTATAATAATTTTCTGAAAGACTGACATGTCTATTTAAGACATTTTTAAGCATTGTGTTTAAGATATTCTATCTTCCAAGTGTTTGTTGTAAATCATTATTTATGCATGCTTTCGTTGTTGTTGAATCATGTATTAAAAGTCGAAGATTATTTGTATTTCAAAGTGGAGCTAAAAAAAGATAAAAAAAAAAAAAAACATGTATCATTACTTTACAAATTTATAATGTAATTTTTGTCATTACATAGATGTTTATCTTATTCATGATGAAAACTTTTGCCATAGTTATATGTTTGCAAAATGCTAAATGTTTAAACATTAGTGTCAATTCACACCAATTCATGCTGTTTAATGCTTCTTTTTTCCAAATTGAATAAAATAAGAGATATGGTTAAAAATTCAAAATGGATTTCCAAACTTTTAAATTTTATGAAGAAAAAATGTTAAAAACTTGGACTTTTTATATAAAAATGTACAAAAGAAATGCTTTAAAAATGACAAAAATGAACAGATTTTAGGACTTAAGAATAAACAGTAATTATTGTAGATTTATGTTAATTGTGAATTATGAAATTTAATTTATATGTTTAATTAAGCTTAAGGATTGAAGTATATGTTACTGATACAATTTTAAAACATTTTTATGTATATATTCATTGTTTTTTCCGTACCCTTATGACATAACATTTTTGAGCAGTATTGAATTCTCATCATTTCTTGTGGTACCATATAAATTTAACTTCTCATTATCAAGATGACATTGATAAATTCGTGTGTTGGCTTTTTAACTCGTATAATATAAACTTTAAGTTCACCAAAACAGCCAGTATAGAGAGTGCTGCTTTATCAGTTATTCTGACAAAGTTTAATGTAACAGCAATGTTATAAAGCGGGCTTTCATTAAGACACAAAATGCTTGCTCCAGGTTGTACATGCTTTTATTATTATTACTATTATTATTATTATTATTATTCTGCATTTGTTGTTAGTTAATATAGTGGAATACATAATTGAAAATGTTTTTTATATAAATTTCTTAGGGTCTTCATGAAGCAAAAACTTACATCCTTACTTACTAGTTTGTTAAAATGCCATAATTCCACCAAAAAGGTAACCAGTAAGCATTTTTTAATGTATATGGTATCACATTTTTTGTCAAAGTATTTTGTTGAAATATAATAATAATACACTGATTGCATTAATACCATCTTAGTGTAAACAGCTAATTTTGCATGATTAAATATATAGAAATCTTTATAAGATTTATCTCTTTTATAATCCAATTTTTATTTCCATCTTTTATATCAGAGTGTTTTCAATCCATAATGACAAAAATATAAGTATTTTAAAAGTGTTGTGATGGATTGGAACCTAGCTAGGCTCTGAGAGCGGGTGTTATTCCTAAGCAGGCACTTTAAACCGCTCTGCCACTGCAGGCCATAGCCATGATCTTGCAATGTAAACATAAAACATTCATTTCTGCATGTAATGTATCATAAAATAATAAGAGGTTTGTTAGTTCAATTCCTGAAGGTCTGTGGCTTTTTCACCACTCAAGTTTTCTCCACCATCCCAAAACTGACAACCTCAAAATAAGTGAAAGAATGAATGTGTTCGACTCTGCATTTATCTTGTGCAACACAGCATAGTTGTTATCAACAAAAGATATATCACAAAAAGCAGTGAATATAAATAAAACAGCTAGAAGATCAAAGAAATTTTTGATAACCAGTAACAGGTGATCTCCAAAAATGTGGTGATTCAAAATATTAATCTTTTACAACCATCATTGCAATATTTCTTAGAACTTCTCTGTCTTGTAATATTTGTTGGCAAAATCCACAGGCAAACTATTAGAAATCCAATAGAAATTTATGGTACATTATTACCCTTTGATTCTCAACTGAACTTGCTTTTATAGCACGGTAATTTAAAGCGTACTTGCCTGTGTGTAACATGAATTATAAACTTCTCTGAAAAGTTTTGATCAATTTTAACCAATCTTTATGTGCCCTTGTTGAACTTGATTAAAATGTACATTAATAAACATTCTACATATCGAAGATTGCCACCTTTGCTATATTTAGCAATATGTATACTAAAATTCTGGTAAACATAACATACAACATGAGGTTGTTCTATATTTAAAAAAAACATAAGAATACAATAATGTTTTCCGAAATCAGTTTAATTGAAGTATGTTTACATCTTTTTTACAGCTTGGTAGCTCATGATTAAACAAGATATTTATCAAAAGGATATTCATCTACTGTCCGCCATGACTAGCATTGTAATCACTCTAAAACGAAATTAAACAGAAAGTAATATTATGATTATATTTAATCAGATTTAAATATTTTTTTGTTTGTTAGTTTTCGATTTGGACAATAAAGAAAATATATATGGTATAAATTCTAGATGTAACGCTTCGAAAAGCTTAAACATGACCTTTAGTGATCTTTAAAGTTTCAGACAAATGAACTACCTAGTCAAAAATTATTTTTAAATTATACTAATATTAATATGAATATTAATTGATATTTTTATTAATTCTTACCAAAAGAAATAATCAAAATTCGCTACGTGACAATTACAAATTCAACACATAACAACTCTTGTAAATTCTTGGTTTTATTTAAAATTTCCATTTAGTTCTTTGACATCTTTCTTTCAGTCTAATTCAGACTTATTCACTGCCATTTTTTACCAACGGTGAGAGTTTGACTCGGTCCTATATTTATGTCTTTTACTAAACTGCCAATTTCAATTCATTAATCTGAAGATTATTTTAAGCTAAGACATTAACTAGCCGAAAAAATTAGTTATGTCAAAATTTCTTTCAATTGTACCATAAAATTTGCCAAGTCGCTTATCATGTCAAGGAAGTCATGTTATTTTTCTATACCAGGTTTAGGAACGAAATTATAAGAGAATAACAATAGCTGTATTCGACTTGTTGTTTTCCGTCGAGCAAGAAGCTCTTCCATTAATCGAAATTTTCCCACCAATCAGATAACAGAATATATTTTTTGTACTTGTCATTCGATTGGTAAAGCGCTTAACCGACTTCTCACTTTTAAAAAGACTGTTGTTCATGAAAGTTGCGGAATAACACACGTTTTAAAGTTGTCTTTAGTCTGATTGGTCAAAAATAAAGGTGGGAAAATATCGTTTAATGGAAAAGCCTTTTGCCAAACAGAAAACAACCAGTCGAATACAGATATTGAAATATGTTTCTTTGCTTCACCTGTGCCTTCGACCATCTTGGAGATCAACGACAAAACTTCCATACACCGAATTACTTTTCTCATCTTTTCGAGAAACACTTTGCAGTAATACACCTGGTATATCTTTTTGCTCAAACATCTGCCTTTGAGCGTTTGCTATGAACACACCTGTTACAAAGGCGTTTTTGTTTGACATTAGCACCTTTTTTACTAAATTGGTTCGAACAATCTTAAAAGAATTTGTCTCTAAAATAAGAAATCATGTTTAGAATTTCCGGTATTTCAAAATGTTGCAAGATTTTGCATGGTTGTTATTTGATTTCGTTCTTTTTTCTGATATAAATTGTGATCTTTGGTCCATGTATTTAACTGAGTGATCTTTCGTTTTTGTGAATGAATGATCTCGTTTTTGTATCAGACAGAAGGTCACGTGAACTTATGTTGTCAGTATGACCAACCTTCAGTGTTCGTGAACTTATGTTGTCAGTATGACCAACCTTCCGTGTTCGTGAACTTATGTTGTCAGTATGACCAACCTTCCGTGTTCGTGAACTTATGTTGTCAGTATGACCAACCTTCAGTGTTCGTGAACTTATGTTGTCAGTATGACCAACCTTCAGTGTTCGTGAACTTATGTTGTCAGTATGACCAACCTTCAGTGTTCGTGAACTTATGTTGTCAGTATGACCAACCTTCAGTGTACATGCGTAGATATCGTGAACTTATGTTGTCAGTATGACCAACCTTCAGTGTACATGCGTAGATATCGTGAACTTATGTTGTCAGTATGACCAACCTTCAGTGTACATGCGTAGATATCGTGAACTTATGTTGTCAGTATGACCAACCTTCAGTGTACATGCGTAGTACATGCGTAGATATCGTGAACTTATGTTGTCAGTATGACCAACCTTCAGTGTACATGCGTAGATATCGTAAACTTATGTTGTCAGTATGACCAACCTTCAGTGTACATGCGTAGATATCGTGAACTTATGTTGTCAGTATGACCAACCTTCAGTGTACATGCGTAGATATCGTGAACTTATGTTGTCAGTATGACCAACCTTCAGTGTACATGCGTAGATATCGTGAACTTATGTTGTCAGTATGACCAACCTTCAGTGTACATGCGTAGATATCGTGAACTTATGTTGTCAGTATGACCAACCTTCCGTGTACATGGGTAGATATCGTGAACTTATGTTGTCAGTATGACCAACCTTCCGTGTACATGCGTAGATATCGTGAACTTATGTTGTCAGTATGACCAACCTTCCGTGTACATGCGTAGATATCGTGAACTTATGTTGTCAGTATGACCAACCTTCCGTGTACATGCGTAGATATCGTGAACTTATGTTGTCAGTATGACCAACCTTCAGTGTTCGTGAACTTATGTTGTCAGTATGACCAACCTTCAGTGTACATGCGTAGATATCGTGAACTTATGTTGTCAGTATGACCAACCTTCCGTGTACATGCGTAGATATCGTGAACTTATGTTGTCAGTATGACCAACCTTCCGTGTACATGCGTAGATATCGTGAACTTATGTTGTCAGTATGACCAACCTTCAGTGTTCGTGAACTTATGTTGTCAGTATGACCAACCTTCAGTGTACATGCGTAGATATCGTGAACTTATGTTGTCAGTATGACCAACCTTCAGTGTACATGCGTAGATATCGTGAACTTATGTTGTCAGTATGACCAACCTTCAGTGTTCGTGAACTTATGTTGTCAGTATGACCAACCTTCAGTGTTCGTGAACTTATGTTGTCAGTATGACCAACCTTCCGTGTACATGCGTAGATATCGTGAACTTATGTTGTCAGTATGACCAACCTTCAGTGTACATGCGTAGTTATCGTGAACTTATGTTGTCAGTATGACCAACCTTCCGTGTACATGCGTAGATATCGTGAACTTATGTTGTCAGTATGACCAACCTTCAGTGTACATGCGTAGATATCGTGAACTTATGTTGTCAGTATGACCAACCTTCAGTGTACATGCGTAGATATCGTGAACTTATGTTGTCAGTATGACCAACCTTCAGTGTACATGCGTAGATATCGTGAACTTATGTTGTCAGTATGACCAACCTTCAGTGCTCGTGAACTTATGTTGTCAGTATGACCAACCTTCAGTGTTCGTGAACTTATGTTGTCAGTATGACCAACCTTCAGTGTTCGTGAACTTATGTTTTCAGTATGACCAACCTTCAGTGTTCGTGAACTTA
The DNA here is from genome assembly GCA_029721355.1 of Tegillarca granosa. Classification (NCBI taxonomy): domain Eukaryota; kingdom Metazoa; phylum Mollusca; class Bivalvia; order Arcoida; family Arcidae; genus Tegillarca; species Tegillarca granosa. The sequence continues at coordinate 5,094,284 of CM056601.1, read as the reverse complement.
TGTTGTCAGTATGACCAACCTTCCGTGTACATGCGTAGATATCGTGAACTTATGTTGTCAGTATGACCAACCTTCAGTGTACATGCGTAGATATCGTGAACTTATGTTGTCAGTATGACCATTCTTCAGTGCTCGTGAACTTATGTTGTCAGTATGACCAACCTTCAGTGTTCGTGAACTTATGTTGTCAGTATGACCAACCTTCAGTGTTCGTGAACTTATGTTGTCAGTATGACCAACCTTCAGTGTACATGCGTAGATATTTATCTTCTCAAAATCATCAAACTCGGACATAATAGTCCATGTTCAAATAACGATCCCATAAGTAAAGAAAAACATTAAAAATTGGCAAATCAAGTGAAACACGTATGTTTCCACCGGGAAAGTGAAACCGGGTGCTCGAAAGGGTAACCTCCTGTCTAGCTAACTACATCCGCCACGTGTGAGATCAGACTGAGAACGAATGAAATAGATAAAATAGAAAAAAATTCTCTTCAATTCAAGATGGATACTTCTAAAATTACTTCAATGTCGGCACCGACTTTATCCTGATCAAACGTGTTAATTTTTATCAATTAATGACCTTTCAAAAACATTTTAATTTGATATTTTTGAAGTGACGTTTTTACATATTTACATCAAATGTAAATCCATTTAAAACTTAAAAACGGTTGTAATTGTAAAACTATCATGTAACATGTTTTTCTATTTATATATCGACTAATATGAAGAAATTGTATAATAGCGTTGCTTCTTTTTTAAATCTTCTTTGCAGTTACATCAAAACTTCAGGATGCTGAAGATTACTTTATGGTAAAAATGTCCCTTTTTACAGTATAAAATAATATTTGGTATACCACAAACTTGTATTGTCAATCTGTATTATCGGAAGCATTTTTCAATCTAAGGCAATGGAGGGAATAACCAGTAAAACTTTCAATAATAATAATAATAATAATAATAATAATAATAATAATAATAATAATAATAATAATAATAATAATGAGAATCAGTTATGAGTACCAAGTGTCTGTGAGTTCTGTATATAACAAAGTATTCAGTACACAAAATGAAGTTGCAGTTACCTCCACCGACATTACAGATTATCACCGAATCTTACCTGTAACAAAGGGAAGACAAATTACTCCAAACACGAAATAACTTAATTGTTTCATTATTCAGATACTTTGAAGATATGCTTTTTATATTTAAGCTGATCAGTCACTATCTATAGTTCATTTAAAAAATTATCTATAATCCATATCGCAAAAGGTAACTGGTTAGGTTACTGAATCTAAATATTAATAAAAGCAAATCAAAGTTGTTTTAGAAGAATCTTTTTAATGATAGCAATAGGGGTTTTATGGGGAAAAAGGCATCCGTGAAACTTGGATGATAAGGAGCACTGTGTGGGAAATTATTGTATTCTAAAATTATGTCATAGATTAACTTACTACCAAATTAAAGCTACATTAAGTTCCTATGAACAATCTATAAACAGTGCATTTTTTCTTAACTATGCCTCTCGTGAAAAATGTATTACTTGATTCCATGATAAAACCTTTACTTACCCCGACATTTGCAGGGAGCCTACTGCTAGTTTGAATTACAAAACTATCATTTTAGAACATTGATCACGTGATTCGAAAACGAGGCAACGTCACCAAACACAGCAAAGAGGCTTTATTTCTGAAACGGAAGCAGTGATACGGCATCATTTATGACTGCATGAAGGGATAAATGTTCTATTGGATTCAGTTTGTCACAGTAAGCCCTTGTTCTTTTCTTTGCAGGATCTGTTGTCGTTTTCGCACAGACGGCGCTATTGTTTACTTATATGTACAGTACAGGCCTGTCGAAAGTTAAACACTTTAGTGCCGAAAGTTAGTGCCGACTCGGCATGTCGTCTCGACCCCTCGGCAGTTATGTCTCGACCAATAGTAATCAACAGCTCGGCACCTTTTCAGCAGCTACTGTCCATCGCTCGGCTGTTTTTCGGCCACTTTTCGGCTGCTCGGCACTTTTTCGGCTGCTAGGCACCTTTTCGGCCGCTCGGCTCCTCGGCACTTTTTCGGCCACTCGACCCCTGGATCGTTAGCTAGAAAACATCAGTTCAGTAAACATGCCTGTAGTTACGCGTATATCGCCATATTTTAGAGAGAAAATTGTGAGATTATCTAACTCTGGAGTACGTCAGAGAGATCAGTAGGAAAATTAGTAGAGAAGATAATATATCAACAGTGTCAGTAAACAAGTTTCTACAGAGTTTTAAACGACTTTCTTCTAAATCAAAAGTTTGATGACAGGCGTGGGAGTCTGGCCGATCTCGGAGACAATGTGTAAATAAAACTCCGTTTGTTCGAAAGAATGTCTTGGTACTGAGAAGGTTTTGAACGTCGTGTATTGAAGCCAGGTATCTGATGATGACATGGGATACACAGATTAGGATTATGACACCTGATGTTTACCCGTATAGGTACATTTAATGACTAAATTAAAAGTGCGATGGCAGAAGTCCAGTTTTTTGTTTTTAAAATTCCGCTCCATAATGGAAAGTAAAAATTTATGCAATTCTGAAAAAAACAATCACATATGTATCTTTTCCACCGTCCATTTATTTAATGGTATTTATTTATTTATTTATATTTATCTAATTATCTATTTATTTATTTATTTATTTATTTATTCATCTTTTATTATTCATTTATTTATCTATCTATTTATTAATTTTTTATTTTTATTTTTTTTAATTTATTATTATTTTTAGCTTTATTATTATTATTTAATTTATTTAATTTATTTACTTTGCACTTAAAGTCCTTATCATTAACGAATGATATATTTTATTGTTATTATTATATATACAATTAATCTATCTCAATGTACAATGTAAATTGTTGGAAAAAATCACATATGTATCTTTTTCACCGTCCATTTATTTTATGGTTTTATTTATTTATTTATTTATTTAATCGGTATATTTTTATATATACAATTAAACATTAATCTCTCAGATGTTAGTGCCCGAGACTCGGCTACTGAGAGACCGAACGAACTGCCAAGTCGTGGACAGTTCAAAGTGCCGAGGAGTCGAATGAGTTGCCGAGACTCGGCTACCGAGTAGCCGAGCTGTGGACAGTTCAAGATGCCGAGGGGCCGAGAGTTGACAACTTTTCGGCCACTAGTTGTCCACAGCTCGGCCCCTCGGCAGCCGAGTCTCGGCTCCTTTTCGTCTGCCCAGTGTTAAACTTTCGACAGGCCTGTACTGTAGGACGTCCATGCATGCTCCAAACTGATAATTAACATATTATCGAGTTGCCCCAAGCTTTTATAAATTCCATTTGTTTTAGGCTTAGAAAAGTGAACTTTAACAAATGAATCGCACAGATTGCAATTGATTTTTATTGATAAAAATATCTATATTTTTTTCCATTGGTTTACTAAATGCAGCTTTTACAAACACTACAGTAGCTCGGTTGGTAGAGTGCTCGCTCCGTAATTTGGAGGTCGTGGGTTCGAACCCCGACCGGGTCTGACCCAAGACTTGAAAGTGGGTAGTGACTTTTCTTCTTTCAGGTGGGAACTTAAAATAAACAAGGTCTCGTATCACGGAGGCGTGGTACGATAAAGAACCCTGCTGTATACTGCCATCAGCGCAACGCCCATACAAAACTTCTGCAATTTCGCCTAAAGCTGGCGATGACTCGATAAAAGTGAAATATTCTTGACTGGGACGTAAAACATTACTCGACTACTTTAAAATAACCATTTCCAGTTTTCACATTTTTACTTTGCTTATGACTATTCTTTGTGATGTTTGTCCAATCAAATCTTATTTGCTATGGTATTAATATTTGGATGGTGATTTTCTAGCAATTGGATAATTCTTGTGTTGTTAAATAAAATATCTTCAAAATTAAATCATTTAGCTAATGTTATTGCTTTCTGCACTGGACCAATTGTTTGTGAATTGGTTTGAAAATAGAAGATTTACACTTTAGATGTGTAAGAATATATATTATTTACCTTTTATAACATTAATTAGATTTCTAGTCGACCATAGTACAATAATACGAACTGTAAACAAGTATGATAGAGAATGGGAAGGAGTACAAGGTGTTTTTTTTTTTTTATTAAACTTTACTAAGCATTGGCTACAAATTGTATTTTTGTAATAGCTATTTAAACTGTTTAAAAAGTGAAAAGAAAACTTTTAGACTCCAAATCAACTTAAAACAGAACATTAAATCATGAGTTGGTTTAAGTTAAAACTATGAAAGACCATAAAAAAAACATTATTTGCTTTTATAGACTCAAAAGGTTTCAAATCGGGTTGCATATTTCACTTGGTCCTATACAACCAGTGTTACCACACTATTTCATTTCACTTTCTATTATACAACCAGTGTTAGCGTACTAAATGCACTTCTGTCGGTTTGTACATTTCACTTTAACAATACAACCAGTGTTAGCGTACCACTTCTTGTCGGTTTGTACATTTATTGTGGCTATATGACCAGTATTAGTGTTCAACTTCTTGTCGGTTTGTTCGTTTACTGTGGTTATATATAGATATGACCAGTGTTAGCATGCCGCTTCTTGTCAAGTTGTACAATCCACTTGGTGCTGTATGAACAGTGTTAATAACCACTTCTTTGTACATTGATTGTGGTTCCATACAACCAGTGCTAGAGAACTTTTCTCTGGTCAGGTTGTACATTTTACTTATATAAGTTAGACTTATATAAGGCTGACTGACTTTATTGCTAATTCAAAACTCTCCGTTTAAGTTAGTGCATTATAACATAAAACATTAAGATTATAATGTAGATAGTTTTATTTCTTATACTGAAATCCGTATAATATAACATAATATGTGCGATACGAAGTAAGCATCTATTTATAATTCGTCATCTCTCTCTCTCTCTCTCTCTCTCTCTCTCTCTCTCTCTCTCTCTCTCTCTCTCTCTCTCTCTCTCTCTCTCTCCTCCTCCTCCTCCTCTCTATTAAGAGCAGATCTGGCTAGCTTATAAGGCAAATAAGTTTCTGAAACTAGTTCTTAATTGAAGATAATCTTCATGTTATACTTTGAACATACACACAATTAAATTTCTTCACCTGTAAAAAAAAACAGAAATAAGGTGTTATATGCACTAGTATATTTACTTAAGAGGTAAAGAAGTTGGACAAAAGTGTTCAGACATTAATTAGCGTTCTCCTGTTTATATATGTACTAAATACTACGTAAGTTTTGTTCTTTTTAATTAATTAATTACGAACCTATTTTTAATGTTTCATTGTCCATCGTTCTTTTAGCATAAAAAAATATCGTTATTTTTTCAAATATGTTAAACTTCTGAAGTGAATCATAAAAAATATCAGCAATTATTTCGGCTTCTTTTTCAGCAAATGGGAAAAAAAATTCAGGCCTGATATCAGGTCGTTTTTATAGTTATTTACATAGAATGTATATTTTGAAAAGAAATTAAAAAATAAGTAACCATGAGAATAACTTTGTCTAAAGCTTAGGACAGGAATAACATTATAATAAGTCAAGTTACACAACACATAGCTTTTTGTGTTTAACAGGCAAAACACATAGTTTATGGCGTTTAACAGACACAACACACAGTTTATGGCGTTTAACAGACACAACACACAGTTTATGGCGTTTAACAGACACAACACACAGTTTATGGCGTTTAACAGACACAACACACAGTTTATGGCGTTTAACAGACACAACACACAGTTTATGGCGTTTAACAGACACAACACACAGTTTATGGCGTTTAACAGACACAACACACAGTTTATGGCGTTTAACAGACACAACACACAGTTTATGGCGTTTAACAGACACAACACACAGTTTATGGCGTTTAACAGACACAACACACAGTTTATGGCGTTTAACAGACACAACACACAGTTTATGGCGTTTAACAGACACAACAAGTAGTTTATGGCGTTTAACAGACACAACACATAGTTTATGGCGTTAAACAGACACAACACAATTAATGGCGTTTAACAGACACAACACACAGTTTATGGCGTTTAACAGACACAACACACAGTTTATGGCGTTTAACAGACACAACACATAGTTTATGGCGTTTAACAGACACAACACACAGTTTATGGCGTTTAACAGACACAACACACAGTTTATGGCGTTTAACAGACACAACACACAGTTTATGGCGTTTAACAGACACAACACACAGTTTATGGCGTTTAACAGACACAACACACAGTTTATGGCGTTTAACAGACACAACACACAGTTTATGGCGTTTAACAGACACAACACACAGTTTATGGCGTTTAACAGACACAACACACAGTTTATGGCGTTTAACAGACACAACACATAGTTTATGGCGTTTAACAGACACAACACACAGTTTATGGCGTTTAACAGACACAACAAGTAGTTTATGGCGTTTAACAGACACAACACATAGTTTATGGCGTTAAACAGACACAACACAATTAATGGCGTTTAACAGACACAACACACAGTTTATGGCGTTTAACAGACACAACACATAGTTTATGACGTTTAACAGACACAACACATAGTTTATGGTGTAACAGACACAACACATAGTTTATGGCGTTTAACAGACACAGCACATAGTTTATTGCGTTAACATTTTTGGACAAGTTAATTAATATATCATCACGAAATAGTAATTTTGTGGCCTCTTGTATATATATATATATATATATATATATATATATATATATATATATATATATATATATATATATATATTTATATATATATATATATATATAAGTAATATTGTCATTAATGCTTTCTCAAAATATTGCCCCAGTAACATGTCACAGTGATTTATTTGTCTAAGCATTTTTTTTACAACATTTCAGATGAACGTCTTATTTTTTCAACAACTGTGAGTTAATGACTTTATGTGAAGTTGAAACCCCCATACTTTAAGTTTTTCTCACAAGTTACGGTACACATTATTTCTCTTTGTAAACAGATCTTGTATTCACGAATCTAATGATAATACGGTTACCAATCATTGAATCATTGAGTCGTTGACAAACAGTAAAATTTTTTAACTGGTGATAATTACAATTTTTTAAAATTAAAAACCCATCTTCTTCATTTGACTCGTTGTGTTATAAACGTGAACTGTGTTGTGTTACGCCCATGTCAATATACTTTCATTTATTACTAAAGGGTCATTTTTTGGATGGTGTAGGAGACCGGAGTACCCAGAGAAAAAACCGGAATCGAGAAGCGAAATGACAACATTCTCCGAACTAAGATCTGCCCAAATTGAATTCGAACCAAGGTTGCGAATGTCACTGTAATCCGTCACTGTAAGCGTTTAAAACATTCCACCCCACCACTCCCAAATATGGTTATAGACTTACGGCTTAAAAATGATCTGCAAACTACCTTTCTTTTAACTCAGTACGTCATTCGTCGATCCAAAATAAATTCAAGAAAGAAAATTGGAAAACAATGATAAAAACTTGTTTAGATAGACTTACCTATGTTACTTTCCGCTCTTCATCAGCGTTTAAAAACGACCATCTGGTAGTGCAACCCCCGGCTTTTCTCTCTTTACCAGAGTTTTAAAACGACCATCTGGTAGTGAAACCTTATACGGCGCTTCTCTCTTCATCGACGTTTTAACAAGACCATCTGGTAGTGCAACCCCCGGCTTTTCTCTCTTAACCAGAATTTTAAAACGACCATCTGGTAGTGAAACCTTATACGGCGCTTCTCTCTTCACCGACGTTTTAACAAGGCCATCTGGTAGTGCAACCCCCGGCTTTTCTCTCTTAACCAGAATTTTAAAACGACCATCTGGTAGTGAAACCTAATACGGCGCTTCTCTCTTCACCGACGTTTTAACAAGACCATCTGGTAGTGCAACCCCCGGCTTTTCTCTCTTAACCAGAATTTTAAATCGACCATCTGGTAGTGAAACCTTATACGGCGCTTCTCTCTTCACCGACGTTTTAACAAGGCCATCTGGTAGTGAAACCCCCGGCTTTTCTCTCTTAACAAGAATTTTAAATCGACCATCTGGTAGTGAAACCTTATACGGCGCTTCTCTCTTCATCGACGTTTTAATAAGGCCATCTGGTAGTGCAACCCCCGGCTTTTCTCTCTTAACCAGAATTTTAAAACGACCATCTGGTAGTGAAACCTTATACGGCGCTTCTCCCTTCACCGACGTTTTAACAAGACCATCTGGTAGTGCAACCCCCGGCTTTTCTCTCTTAACCAGAATTTTAAATCGACCATCTGGTAGTGAAACCTTATACGGCGCTTCTCTCTTCATCGACGTTTTAACAAGGCCATCTGGTAGTGCAACCCCCGGCTTTTCTCTCTTAACCAGAATTTTAAAACGACCGTCTGGTAGTGAAACCTTATACGACGCTTCTCTCTTCACCGACGTTTTAACAAGGCCATTTGGTAGTGCAACCCTCAGCTTTTCTCTCTTAACCAGAATTTTAAAACGACCATCTGGTAGTGAAATCTTATACGGCGCTTCTCTCTTCACCGACGTTTTAACAAGACCATCTGGTAATGCAAACCCCGGTTTTTCTCTCTTCTCCAGCCTTTGAATACGACGATCAAGACGATATTCAGTTTCTTTGTGAAGGATTTTACCAGAATTTACCCCTAGCGTAAAAAAGAAATCTATTAAAACATTAGAAATATCGCAAAAATAAATAAATTGGAAAAAAATTTGATTACTGGTAATATATATGTAACTAAAACTAGTTATTATTTGCTTTACTGCTCTAGAAGTTTTGGTGGCGGTTTGATCATCCTCCAGTATATCTCTAGCTCCATCTTGTACACATACTACTTGTTCAGTCAATCCTATTCTCTAAGTTCGAATCCCATTGGACAGATTCTTTTGTTAGCTCGCTTTTCGTGTATTATGTGGTTAACCCCAGGTACTACGATCAGTTCAGAACTTCCATAACTAGCCCCACTGATATAAACTCAAATTGTTTTCGCCCGCGAAGTTTAGACACAATAATTCATTGACCCCTTACACTAGTGAAAAAATTTGCATAAGAGGTTATTGTCTGTAGCCTAATAATTAGCATAATTAACTCATCAAGTTTTGTGGTATAATTGGAAATAAAAAGATGGTTTTTGTTAAAAAGTTGATTATTTTTGTTTATTGACATAAAAATAAAAAAGTTCAATTTTCAATTTCAATTTTCAATTTATTCAGTTAATCACTCAGCCACTCCAAGAGTGGGGCATGAGGGCATACAATATATAGCACATTATATAGTAGTACTGGCTAACTGATATTACATTACAGTTTTACAATATAATATTACAATACAATACAATATAATATAAAATATTAATGCATATTTATGTATCATAACATAACATTTCAATGGAAATATTTTGATATAATATAATTATATCGTATATATGAATTATTATAGCGCATATTATTTATATCTATAATAATAACATAATGTTTTATTGAATTCTATATATGATGAGTTATGGTAACATAATAAAATCTATCTGTATTTATATAATATAATTATGTTATAATAACATTATTTTCAATGCAAATCTTTTGATATAATTTGAATAAACATGGAAATATTATATAATAATTTGACATTACAGAGACTTAACAATCTATATAATTTATCATATGACGGATATTTTATATAATAATCTGGTATATATTTGGTTCGAATGCTCGAGTATTTACTACAAATAAATAAATAATGAAATTCATCACCAACTGTGTGTGGACAATACGGACAAAATCTTTCTTCCCTGTTAACATTTAACCACCTTCCAGTTTCAACTGGTAACTTATAATTTGATGTACGCAGTTTACACATAGTTACCAGTGACTAATGACTAATGACTGAAAACTACTCACTGAAGAAACAAAGGATTTTCAAATTTCAATCAATTAAATATTAAATTTAAGTCCAAATGTAAAAATTTGATATCTATAATGACATCTAATTTGTCATCAACACTTCCACAAAAAATTACTTAATAATTCCGTCGCAGACCATTAAAATTCTCACTTCTTTGCAGAGCGAAAAAAACACCACCTGTACTCAGTTAGTCCTGTACACAATAGCCGTATTCGACTGGCCGTTTTCCGTTTAGCAAGAGGCTCTTCCATTAAACGATATTTTCCCACCTTTATTTTTGACCAATCAGATCACAGAATATAGTTTTGTATTTGTCATTCGACTGGTAAAGTGCTCAACACACTTTTCACTTCTAAAAACACTGTTGTTCACGAAGGTCGAGTTGAGAACAAATTACCAGTCGAATAAGAAACGTAAAGTTGATGTCTTTAGTCTGATTGGACAAAAATAAAGGTGGGAAAATATCGTTTAATGGAAGAGCCTCTTGCTAAACGGAAAACGACCAGTCGAATACGGCTATTTTCACAGTTTATCACGTCCATCACATGCTTGTCACGTGTTTGTAAATGCTACGTAAATCACACCTGAAAATACAGCCCACTTCATTCATTATACCGCTTTGATAAAAGAGAAAGTATCTTCATCGGGGCATTTAAGCCATCACTTTACTTTACTCTATACCTTCGCATTAATCATGTAATAAAGATACAATATGCTTTTTAATATGTATAAATGTATCTCATGTTTGCATGCGTCGTTAACACAGTTTTTTTACTTTCTGACACTACCGAACTGTTTTGAACTTGGTCAGAAATACATATGAGCCAGTGATTTAAGATTTTTTTATTCGTTGCCATGGCTAATAAAATAAATCAAAGTGATCCAAGATGTTTCAGTCAAACCTGCCTTAAAGGCCACCTCTCTATAAGGGCCACCTGCTTATAAAGGCCAATAAAATTCTAACCCAGCTTTTCTTTATTCATATTAATTGAACATGTATGTAAAGGCCACCTGTCCATAAAGGCAACTTTTACTTTTTCCCATGGGTGGCCTTTATAGACAGTTTTGACTGTACTTTATTCTCTTCAACAGATGTATGGACACTTAACATTATATTTGGGATTGTCTGGGAGGGGGGGGGGGCGTGGGTTAAGCATTTAATCTAATGTTTGCTCATTTTGTTGATTCGGTTAAAATATTGGTTGTGGATTTTTGAGTTTCAATTTAAACCTTTTCTTTTTATAATCCAAAAACGGTTAAAATCAAATGTTAAGGGGTCAGGACTTTTATTAGCTTTGTTTTTTCTATACTTTAGTTTATTTTTAAATATTCAAATGCAAACAATTATTGTTTATGTTTCGAAAAATTGTTGCTCTACATGAAGCCAAGTCTTAAGTCGGGAATAAAAATTAATCACAAACATACCAGTTAATGTCCAAATTACAATCCCAAAATCAAAGTTAAACTATTAAAAAACTGGTCAATTCAGTGAAACACGTGAACTTTCATCAAGGAATTGTTATCGAATACTACGGAAAAGTCAGCACCTCCCAGCTTCACCCGTCACGTGCAAAATCAAATTTGAGAATGAAAGGAACATGGAACTATGGTAAGAAAAATATATTGAGTATAAGTTTGGATACATCGGCGTCACATTGATCAACAATATTGTGATGGCGACAATAAAACTTTTTCAGGGCCTTGATTAGCTTCGGCTCGGCTTGCAATATCACGACTGTACGGAATAAGAATCTTTAATTCGTTACAGCTTGAATACATGTAACTTAATGTCAGCGATTTTTCAGTTTTAATGTTTTTTTATTTATAAAATTACCTCCAGATTCGGTCAATATGAGTTAAAAGTTATGACATGAATGCTTTTTTTCCTAATATTTACCAAAGGTGATTGGTAAAGGCCATGCATACGCTATATTTTGACTAAATGTAAAGATTTCGGCATGGGGTACCGTTTTGAAGGGTTTTTGCAAAGCATTTTATAATAGATATGAGATCAAAGGTCAAGATCATAACCTAGTATTTGTGTTTATTAATTTTATTAGAAATTTAGCTATTTATGAATTTATTTCAAATTTTAATTTTTGTTATGACATCATCTCCATGAAAGTTTGATATTGGGGGGGGGGGGTGATGTGGGGTGATATTAAAAACTACATTTAGCCTGCTATGTATTAAATGTGATATATGAATTATTGAATCAGCTCTTTATAAAAGATATTTTGTTATATATATATATATATATATATATATATATATATATATATATATATATATATATATATATATATATTTCATGATCTTATTAATTTAGTTTTATGAAACCTACAAAGCAAAATAAGGTCAACATATTTTTAAATCAAAACCTTATAGCATTTTAGCATTGTCATTACTTTGTTTTTTAACAAAAATCATGGGGACAAAATTAATTGATTATTTAAATAATTAATTTCAGATTTGAATGTTTTTTAAATTAATTTTTTAAACTAATATACTTACAATAAGTATACACACACACACACACACACACACACATATATATATATATATATATATATATATATATATATATATATATATATATATATATGGTAAAATTGTTGTCACAAGTTATTTACTGGCCAATCGAGTATTTATTCGGTGTCTGTGTAAGCAGACTCAAGATATCGTACCTTGCTTACTTTTTAAAATGTTCTTAACAATACAATTTATAAATGTTTTGGAAAAAATACAGATCTGGGTTTTAATATCAAAAAGTGTAAACAATATTTATCATGTACAATATTTATCATGTCATCAATATTACAGATTGATTTATAGTGTTCTAAACATTTAAAGACAATTATAACACGTACCTAGATAACAATTGTTGAAGTTGGATTTACATGAGCATTAAGTATTTAGCGTAAAAAAATTATTTTACCTATTTTCAAAGATCATACATTTTCGCTTCTGACATCAACTGACTTAAAGTTACTTAGAGAATATTTTGCTGAAATACAAAAGCCAATTTGCTTGATCTTACCTATAACAAAGGAAAAGAACAAAAATCCGAACATAAAATCCCGAAATTGCTTCATTTTATAAGAACAAACAAATGGGTCAACGAACTTGCATTATATACTAAGTTTTTGACCTTGTTTTTAGGCACATGTTATTAAAAAAAATAAATAAATGTGTTACGATATTTGTGTTTGATTAATGGTTGAGGACAGAGTCCGAGGCAACAGGTTTAAGATGTATACCATGGGTTGAAGTAAGTCTGAGGGCAGAGATATTATTTACACCACTGTAATATATGTGATTTTTTTTGTCAGCAACTATTGTTCAATTTGAATTTTATGTCACTAAAATGTTTATACATGTAACATTTTTCTAAACCATTGTTGGACACATTTTTCACTTTTACCTGTTAAAATTCTCAAAATAATGAAGTAGGCAGACCCTACCTAGATGAAAATATGCGTAAATATTTAGCAAAAATACATGTTTAATTTTGATGTGTCATATATACACATTTCGGAAACTCATTCTTCATAGGGGCCGAAAAAGTTGATAAATAAAAAAGTTGATAATTCAACCATTTAAAATAATGAATCCAAAGTTCCAAAATTACATGTATATAAATCCAAGTCAAGATAAGGTATGCTTTGCATGTAGTAACACACCTTAGTTTTAAATAAATTTCAAAAATTAAGACGGCTGATCATTTTGCTACATGGTACATTGTCTGACAGCACAACGTACTGCCTCCTGAGTTATGGATACCCTCGGAGAGTTTTATTCCACCAGCAGCGGTACCTGCTCAGGCGTAGTGAGTATGTTACAAATAATTAACAGATGATAATATTTACAACCAAATTTAGATGAAATGCGGTCATTAGCTCTAAAAAAGTTGAATATTATATTTTCTGAGATGGTTTTCACCTTGATCGTATTAAAATATGAAGCAAAACCTTTGTAGATGCATGTTTTTCATTCAAATATATAACACAAATACCATTAAAATTTTGATGTGCCAGCTGGCACATTTCGGAAATTCATTCCTCATCAGATACACTAAGACCGAAAAGTTTGATAGATAAAAAATATAAGAAATGCAGATAATCTTTGCTTTTCCACCAATATGTTTGCAAAATATCTTTGTTTTACCTTATGTGTCGGCTTAATAAAAAAGCAGCTAATTAAACAGGAAAATGTGATTTGATGATTGTGTAATATTTAATAACTTGGTTCTGCTCATAAAAACTAGTATTGAAGGCGTAATACGCCATTACTCCACCCCTTTTCAACTTTTGTTTACGACCATAAACACACATTATTATTTATATTAAGAAAAATTGTGTGATCACAAATAGCTGAAAAATTGCACATGTGACATATCAAAATTAACTAGTATTTTTATTAAATAACACTTTGCCACCTAGTGTCACTGATGATTAATAAAGTTCCAAAATTTGCATATATGACACATCAAAATTAATTTTGTTACCGCTGGTAAATTGCTGATGGAGTAAAACTCCCAAAGGGTATTCTAACTTCAGAAGTCGTATTTTGTGCTGATTGAAAATGTACCATTATGCAAAATTTTCAATTCTCTTACTTTTTGAAACATTTTTAAAACTAAGGTTTCTTCCCACACGCAAAACATTTCTCAGCTGGATTTCGATTTACATAATAGCATATTTTCCATTTGCTTTTTAAACTGAACTATTAATTAAAGAATCAAAAATAGCACAAGAAAATAACTTAAACTTGCAAAGCTATTTGGCGCCAAATTACACAAGCATAGGAAAAGCGTTTGACAGTAAAATATTGATCCCGTACTTATTTTTGTTTCTATGATTCAGAAACAAAGTTCAAACTAATACATAACTTTAAAAACAATTAAGAGTTTGAAAATTATTGGTGATATCTTGTTTACGTTATAAAGAAAAATATGCCCTATGGTCTATGGTGTAAATGTTTTAGTGGTTTACTTCATAAGATAAGTAAGTGAGTAATATAGTGTTTAAATCCGCGTCAGCAATTTTGCTCTAATTCGTGGCTAGCATATATATATATATATATATATATATATATATATATAGAGAGAGAGAGAGAGAGAGAGAGAGAGAGAGAGAGAGAGAGAGACATTACTAAATAAAAGTAAAATTTTCAACGTAAGGATTTTTTAAATTTGAATGTCGCTGGAAATTGAATGAAAACCAATTTTAAATGTTTGTATAAATAAGGCTCACGAAAAATATCGCCCACTTTACACAAATCGGAGAAGATCATTTTGTGATAACTTTTGTCAGTTCTGAGTGCTGTTGAATTTTTATGAAATTATGCATTCAAAATTAGCACATGACAATTTGACAGTTGTTTGCCAAAAATACCAGGCACTCCTTCTCTATCCAAGAGCTAACTACCTCAATTTAAGATTTTGAAGTAGTATGCTTGTCTGCGGCATACTTATTTGGTGAGCTAGCAACTTATCAAAAAATCCCTCTGAACCAGTACACGGTAGGCCATAATATTTACTTGCACATCACACGCATAATTAAACTTGTTCTTAGATTAATCCGTAAATATTAGTAATCTTGCTGTAGCTGATCCGACGTTAAACAAGGACAACAACAACAACAACGTTATAATCAACTACTATTTCAACAAATGTGTGCCATTTTAAGGGACAGTGCAAGTCCATACTTATTTGGTGAGCCAGCACCTTATCCGAAAGTCCCTCTGAACCAGCACAGGGTTGGCCATAATATTCACTTGCACATCACACGCATAATTAAACTTGTTCTTAGATTAATCCGTAGAGATTAATAATCTTGCTGCTAGCTGGTCCGACGTTAAACAACAACAACAACAACGTTATAATCAACTACCATTTAACAAGTGTGTGCCATTTAAAGGGACAGTACAAGTGCACTTCAATGGCGAAATTAAAATATCCATCTTTACAAATTTGAGATCTTAAATAGTATTGTGGGGTTTCAGCTTACGTATATACTTTGGGGAAGCAAAGTGGTCGTGCAATGCCTCCTATCTTTTCACCATCTAGGTTAGAATTTCACTCCATCCAGATTCTAATGTAACAAAGTACGTCAGTATATTCCCAAAGGCAGATTAATATCTGCAAGTAATTCACTATCCCTATTGTAGAACTAGCCGCCTCGATATGGTTGAAATCACTTCGATTCTAGCTAAAACTTCATTTATATATAAAAAGAAAAATAACTCAGAGTACTCTAAGTACTATGCCGTATATATATATATATATATATATATATATGTGTGTGTGTGTGTGTGTGTGTGTGTGTGTGTGTGTGTGTGTGTGTCTATATATCTTTATTTAATTTCTTTCTTTCTTTATTATTTATTTATATTTTCTATTTCCAAATGTTATGTAACCTTTATTATTTAAAAAAAACCCTTAGCACTACACTTTCGATTTGAAACAATTGGTCTAAAGCACCTGCTTTCGTAAAAAGAGCATTCACTGCTTACGTTAGATTACTACTCTAGAAATGCTGCTGTAGAGAATTTATCAGATTGCTTACCAAAGGTAGGTAGTTTTTATCCGGGACACTCCGGTTTCAAACATAAAAAGATAATGAGCTAGATTTATGTAAAAGAATAATATAATTGGATGGAGTAAGAATATTTTACGCCTCAGTTAAGATTTCAATCAAATCAAGGTGATTGATTTATGGTTGTTTAAGGAATCCAGGGTATCAGGATACGGCAAGCAAACTTACAAACGTTTTACACTAGGATCTGCCAGAATGCGATTGAATCTAGTCGAGTCGGTGAGAGATTTGATCCGTAAGCACACAATTTATTTAGACTTTATTTTGACTGGTTCACCGAATGAAGGAATAATGAATGATTATGAATCCAAATTACTCCTCTCCACTCCGCTTCTACATTAAGATTGTCTTGGTAGATGCTTTATAAAAATTGCAATGGAAAAGAATGATGCGTTGGTGAAAACATTTGTGATAAAAAGTATGGAATAACAAACGTAAAAAATAAGAAAACACAGGGTTGACACAAATGTTCAATAATAATGAAGTTTTAAACAAAATCACTGTAAAAACTTCAGGAAATGTGTGGTTAAGGCTTTTCACCATTTAACTCAACCTTAACCTCGAGTGATTAGTTGGGTTTCTTGTCGTAAGGTTTTACTGGTTAGACCAGTGTACGTATAATGGCCCTATAACGAAAATAAATGGTTTTTTTTTATTTTAGAAAAAGCAAGTGAAGTATAAGCACTCCAAAGGTCTCAAAGCAGATCGATCAAAAGCACTTGCATAAATCCACATAGCATACTTTGTAAAAATTTATTCATCATTGAGATTAATTAAAAAATTGCCTTATCACAAATGCCTGAAAAATTGCGAATGTAAAGAATTAATAATTAAACAAACATACCTGTCCGTCCTTGTCCATATCACAATCCAAAAAACAAAGTAAAACCTTTGCAAACTGGCAAAATATGTTATACACGTGAACTTCCATCAAGAAAGTGAGGCTGGGTGCTCCGGAAGGGTAAGCACCTCCTCTAGCTAGCTACACCCGTCACGTGCAAGTCAATTTTAAGAATGAAAGGAACAAAGAACTATGGTAGGTCAAATATATCAAGTATAAGTTGGGATACAGTGACTACATACTTATCAACAATATTGTGATGACGGCCATAAAACTTTTTAAGGGCCCTGATTAGCCTAGGCTTGCAATATCCTTGTGTCAACAATTTAATTGTAAGTATTTTGCTTCGTTGCAGAAAGTCCCCATAGTTGGAACAAACATACATTAACAATTGTTTTTTTTTATCTTCCTTTGAATTTATCTTAGCAGCGACCACTAATCGCATTCAACTGTTGCGAATTTTACAGTTTTATAAACTTTAAAAAAATTACCAGAGACTTTTTAGAATGGATTCAGTTAGTACATGTTAATTTAAGTTTCTAAGAATGTTCATGTTATTTGTGGTTATGTAACCAATATAGGTCAAAAGACAAAGGGTGCGTAACTAAAATGTCAGATGTGAAAATAAAGTAAATCTATTTTCTTTTTTTTCTTTCTGTCTTTTCTCGAATCAAAGATCATGTGAACAGTTTCTCTAATCAGCACAATTAAATATACGTTTCTATTGATGCGATACAACCAGTGTGAGTGCTACTGCCTGCCTATTTGCTTATATTTTTTCTCTTATTTTATTAACAAAGTTGTCCAAAGTTTTTGTTATAGAAACACTACACTTTGAACTCAAATATAGGAGTTATTAATTTAATATTTTTCTGTTATAATTTTGTCATTTCTGTTGTTCTAACCTTAAACACTTGCTCAAATAACAATTAAGATTAAAAACTTGTGTAAATGAATGGTGATAATTTTAAAACACACGTACACGCGGCTAACACACACACACACACATTCATATATATATATATATATATATATATATATATATATATATATATATAAATGAAATTAAATAATAAACGTAAAGGTAAACTGAAATAAAAGTTATTTATTTAACACTGGAAATAAATAATCAAACCATTAGTTTTAGAATAAACACATTTATTTCCGAAATGATTTTATTTTTTACCAACCATTTAACGAGAGAACAAGGTAGCATCAGCTATGGCTTTTTCTTCTTCACAAGCCTTTTAACAAGATTATATGCTTGAAATCCCTCATCAGGCGTTGCTTTATATTGTATAATTTGAATACGACCATCTGGTAATAAAACCCTATAAGATCCATCGACCCCATTCAAATTAAAATCATTACCATCTGGTATTAAAACATAATCATATCCTGCTCTCTTCACCAATTTCTGAACGCGACCGTCTGGTAGGATAACCCTATACGGTGCTTCTCTCTTCATCATCTTTTTAATACCACCATCTAGCTGTTCTTCAGATTCTTTATGCAGACTTTTAGCAGAATTTACTCCTTAAGTAAAAATAAAAGTTCCGTTTTAGACAGGGATTTAAATATGTAAAATCATTTTAATCTTTACACATTATACGAAGAATTTGTGACATGTAATTTTTCGATAGTTAATGCAAAAATATTGTTGTTCATTGTCTAGGATCAAAAGATGTTTGATGGATTTTCGGTTATTTAGAAAAGTGGTGGGGCCATGGCTCATGCAAAATATCGCTCACCTTACCCAAATCGGAGAAGATCTTTTTGTAAGAAATTTGTAGTTGTGTCATGTTCTAATTTTGAAATTTCATGAAATAATGCATCTAAAAGTAGCATGTGTAGGATATCACAATTTGACAGTTGTTTGCCAAAGATTATTCCGGGCACTCCCTTACAATACTAGAACTACCTACCTCAATAAATGTTATTGAATCTTGACTTGGTCGTTAAACATAATTAGTGTACTTCTTGCACGGTCACGGCAAATGTTGCAATGGTGCCTTACCATCTTAAGAACTTAACACATTAAAATATTTTTTTTTGAATTTTCTAAAATCAGACATATTGGCCATCACATTCAACGAATTAATAGCAACGATAATTCAACAAAATTTTATGCAGAAAGGATAAGGCTTTGGTAGCATATCTGCTTGATCTTACCTATAACAAATGAGAAGCACAAAAGTCCAAACGTCCAAAATTACTTCATTGTATTAGTATAGATAAATATTTAACGTACTCGCTTTATATACCATTTTACATTGTTTATATCATTTAAAAATAATATATCAAATATGTATTATGGATAACACCTGTTTCGTTTCTTATAATTAACATGTCGGTAAGTTTTCACGTTAATCAATTAGAATTTTTAAAATATTGACTGAATGTACAACCTGCCACGGTAATAATATTCATCTTTCCCAAGGTAAAAAAATGAACATATGGTGATGTTAACAATCCTATTAAAAATACGAATTGGCTATTATTTTGAACGAATTAATAACAATCACAATTAAACAACATTTTGTGCAGAATGAAAAAGGTTCAAATAGCATATCTGCTTGATCTTACCTATAACCAAGGAGAAGCACAAAAGTCCAAATACGCAATCCCAAAATTGCTTCATTGTAGAAGTATTGATAAATATTTAAATGTACTCGCTTTATATACCATTTTGCTTTTTTTCTATATCATTTAAGTATAATCAATCAAAAATGTATTAACTTCTTCAGTTGAAATAATAATTGAGTATGTGATTTGTTTAAATCCACACTTGTGTCAGTATTTTGTTTTTTTTAGTTTTTTTTGTACTTTATGTCACTTAAATGTTTATAACACCTGTTTATAAACACCACCACGTTTTTAATGTGAGCAAATATAAAAATATTGTCAGAATGTACATCCTGTCAGGGTAATTATATTCACATTTCCCAAAGTAAAATAATAAACATGTGTTGATATTAACAAATATAGGACCGTCATTTAACGTCAAATTTGATCTTTTTACATGATTTTTACATATGACGGTCCTACAAATAATAAGTGGTCATTAGGGCTACAAATGCAGTCACTTCGTTTGTGACAGCGAATTTTGTTTATTGATAGAAAATCAAATTAAGTTAGCTTTTAGCTAGTTTCTTTTAATTAAAATCTAGTCGTAGCTGAAAAATTGCTATGCAAATTGCATATTTCTGCATACAATAACATATATGGGATTTTACGTGTTAAAAACAAAACAAATCGTGATATCGGGATATTTTTCGCCTAGAGCATCACTTCCAGTGTTAACATTGCAATTTCTAACATCGCGGGTGCAGAGCGATTATCAGTTACGACTAGACGGAGGTAATTCAAAAATATACTTAACTTAAAGTTTTTATTCAAAGTTCAATGTCACAAACACATTGACTCCAACAACAGAGCTATGTTAAGGTTAAAGGTAAATATTTTCATGATGCACAGTATGAAAGATAGTTGAATAAGATTAATAATATACATGCACATAGTAAAATCAATTCACCACACCATATATATCATATAAGTAGAGTTTTCCAATTCACACACACGCACACACACACACGCACACACACACACACACACACACACACACACACACACACACACACACATATATATATATATATATATATATATATATATATATATATATATATATATATATAATACAAATACCAGTTAAATTTTGATGTGCCAGATGTGCACATTTCGGAAATTCATTCCTCATCAGTGAAACTAAGACCGAAAAGTTTGATACATAAAAAATAAAAGCCAAACAGTTGAAAATAATGAATCTAAAGTTTCAAAATTATATCAATCCAAATCCAGCTAAGGAATGCTGTGCATGAGGGAACAAACCTTAGTTTTAACTTAATTCCAAATTTTAGACGATTGAAGATTTTGCTAAATGGTACATTTTCTGACAGCACAAAGTACTGCCTACTGAGTTATGGATACCCTCGGGGAGTTTTACTCCACCAGCAGCGGTACCCGCTCAGGGGTAGTAAATATATAATACAAATACCAGTTAAATTTTGATGTGCCAGATGTGCACATTTCGGAAATTCATTCCTCATCAGTGACACTAAGACCGAAAAGTTTGATACATAAAAAATATAAGCCAAACAGTTGAAAATAATGAATCTAAAGTTTCAAAATTATATAAATCCAAATCCAGCTAAGGAATGCTGTGCATGAGGGAACAAACCTTAGTTTTAAATTAATTCCAAATTTTAGACGACTGAAGAGTTTGCTAAATGGTACATTTTCTGACAGCACAAACTACTGCCTACTGAGTTATGGATACCCTCGGGAAGTTTTACTCCACTAGCAGCGGTACCCGCTCAGAGGTAGTAAATATATAATACAAATACCAGTTAAATTTTGATGTGCCAGATGTGCACATTTCGGAAATTCATTCCTCATCAGTGACACTAAGACCGAAAAGTTTGATACATAAAAAATATAAGCCAAACAGTTGAAAATAATGAATCTAAAGTTTCAAAATTATATAAATCCAAATCCAGCTAAGGAATGCTGTGCATGAGGGAACAAACCTTAGTTTTAAATTAATTCCAAATTTTAGACGACTGAAGAGTTTGCCAAATGGTACATTTTCTGACAGCACAAAGTACTGCCTACTGAGTTATGGATACCCTCGGGGAGTTTTACTCCACTAGCAGCGGTACCCGCTCAGAGGTAGTAAATATATAATACAAATACAAGTTAAATTTGATGTGCCAGATGTGCACATTTCGGAAATTCATTCCTCATCAGTGACACTAAGACCGAAAAGTTTGATACATAAAAAATATAAGCCAAACAGTTGAAAATAATGAATCTAAAGTTTCAAAATTATATAAATCCAAATCCAGCTAAGGAATGCTGTGCATGAGGGAACAAACCTTAAATTTAAATTATCTCCAAATTTTAGACGATTGAAGATTTTGCTAAATGGTACATTTTCTGACAGCACAAACTACTGCCTACTGAGTTATGGATACCCTCGGGGAGTTTTACTCCACTAGCAGCGGTACCCGCTCAGAGGTAGTAAATATATAATACAAATACAAGTTAAATTTTGATGTGCCAGATGTGCACATTTCGGAAATTCATTCCTCATCAGTGACACTAAGACCGAAAAGTTTGATACATAAAAAATATAAGCCAAACAGTTGAAAATAATGAATCTAAAGTTTCAAAATTATATAAATCCAAATCCAGCTAAGGAATGCTGTGCATGAGGGAACAAACCTTAGTTTTAAATTAATTCCAAATTTTAGACGACTGAAGAGTTTGCTAAATGGTACATTTTCTGACAGCACAAAGTACTGCCTACTGAGTTATGGATACCCTCGGGGAGTTTTACTCCACTAGCAGCGGTACCCGCTCAGGGGTAGTAAATATATAATACAAATACAAGTTAAATTTTGATGTGCCAGATGTGCACATTTCGGAAATTCATTCCTCATCAGTGACACTAAGACCGAAAAGTTTGATACATAAAAAATATAAGCCAAACAGTTGAAAATAATGAATCTAAGGTTTCAAAATTATATAAATCCAAATCCAGCTAAGGAATGCTGTGCATGAGGGAACAAACCTTCAATTTAAATTAATTCCAAATTTTAGACGATTGAAGATTTTGCTAAATGGTACATTTTCTGACAGCACAAAGTACTGCCTACTGAGTTATGGATACCCTCGGGGAGTTTTACTCCACTAGCAGCGAAACCCGCTCAGGGGTAGTAAATATATAATACAAATACCAGTTAAATTTTCATGTGCCAGATGTGCACATTTCGGAAATTCATTCCTCATCAGTGACACTAAGACCGAAAAGTTTGATACATAAAAAATATAAGCCAAACAGTTGAAAATAATGAATCTAAGGTTTCAAAATTATATCAATCCAAATCCAGCTAAGGAATGCTGTGCATGAGGGAACAAACCTTCAATTTAAATTAATTCCAAATTTTAGACGATTGAAGATTTTGCTAAATGGTACATTTTCTGACAGCACAAAGTACTGCCTACTGAGTTATGGATACCCTCGGGGAGTTTTACTCCACCAGCAGCGGTACCCGCTCAGGGGTAGTAAATATATAATACAAATACCAGTTAAATTTTGATGTGCCAGATGTGCACATTTCGGAAATTCATTCCTCATCAGTGACACTAAGACCGAAAAGTTTGATACATAAAAAATATAAGCCAAACAGTTGAAAATAATGAATCTAAAGTTTCAAAATTATATAAATCCAAATCCAGCTAAGGAATGCTGTGCATGAGGGAACAAACCTTAGTTTTAAATTAATTCCAAATTTTAGACGACTGAAGAGTTTGCTAAATGGTACATTTTCTGACAGCACAAACTACTGCCTACTGAGTTATGGATACCCTCGGGAAGTTTTACTCCACTAGCAGCGGTACCCGCTCAGAGGTAGTAAATATATAATACAAATACCAGTTAAATTTTGATGTGCCAGATGTGCACATTTCGGAAATTCATTCCTCATCAGTGACACTAAGACCGAAAAGTTTGATACATAAAAAATATAAGCCAAACAGTTGAAAATAATGAATCTAAAGTTTCAAAATTATATAAATCCAAATCCAGCTAAGGAATGCTGTGCATGAGGGAACAAACCTTAGTTTTAAATTAATTCCAAATTTTAGACGACTGAAGAGTTTGCTAAATGGTACATTTTCTGACAACACAAAGTACTGCCTACTGAGTTATGGATACCCTCGGGGAGTTTTACTCCACTAGCAGCGGTACCCGCTCAGAGGTAGTAAATATATAATACAAATACAAGTTAAATTTTGATGTGCCAGATGTGCACATTTCGGAAATTCATTCCTCATCAGTGACACTAAGACCGAAAAGTTTGATACATAAAAAATATAAGCCAAACAGTTGAAAATAATGAATCTAAAGTTTCAAAATTATATAAATCCAAATCCAGCTAAGGAATGCTGTGCATGAGGGAACAAACCTTAAATTTAAATTATCTCCAAATTTTAGACGATTGAAGATTTTGCTAAATGGTACATTTTCTGACAGCACAAACTACTGCCTACTGAGTTATGGATACCCTCGGGGAGTTTTACTCCACTAGCAGCGGTACCCGCTCAGAGGTAGTAAATATATAATACAAATACAAGTTAAATTTTGATGTGCCAGATGTGCACATTTCGGAAATTCATTCCTCATCAGTGACACTAAGACCGAAAAGTTTGATACATAAAAAATATAAGCCAAACAGTTGAAAATAATGAATCTAAAGTTTCAAAATTATATAAATCCAAATCCAGCTAAGGAATGCTGTGCATGAGGGAACAAACCTTAGTTTTAAATTAATTCCAAATTTTAGACGACTGAAGAGTTTGCTAAATGGTACATTTTCTGACAGCACAAACTACTGCCTACTGAGTTATGGATACCCTCGGGGAGTTTTACTCCACTAGCAGCGGTACCCGCTCAGGGGTAGTAAATATATAATACAAATACCAGTTAAATTTTGATGTGCCAGATGTGCACATTTCGGAAATTCATTCCTCATCAGTGACACTAAGACCGAAAAGTTTGATACATAAAAAATATAAGCCAAACAGTTGAAAATAATGAATCTAAGGTTTCAAAATTATATAAATCCAAATCCAGCTAAGGAATGCTGTGCATGAGGGAACAAACCTTCAATTTAAATTAATTCCAAATTTTAGACGATTGAAGATTTTGCTAAATGGTACATTTTCTGACAGCACAAAGTACTGCCTACTGAGTTATGGATACCCTCGGGGAGTTTTACTCCACTAGCAGCGAAACCCGCTCAGGGGTAGTAAATATATAATACAAATACCAGTTAAATTTTCATGTGCCAGATGTGCACATTTCGGAAATTCATTCCTCATCAGTGACACTAAGACCGAAAAGTTTGATACATAAAAAATATAAGCCAAACAGTTGAAAATAATGAATCTAAAGTTTCAAAATTATATAAATCCAAATCCAGCTAAGGAATGCTGTGCATGAGGGAACAAACCTTCAATTTAAATTAATTCCAAATTTTAGACGATTGAAGATTTTGCTAAATGGTACATTTTCTGACAGCACAAAGTACTGCCTACTGAGTTATGGATACCCTCGGGGAGTTTTACTCCACCAGCAGCGGTACCCGCTCAGAGGTAGTTAATATATAATACAAATACAAGTAAAATTTTGATGTGCCAGATGTGCACATTTCGGAAATTCATTCCTCATCAGTGAAACTAAGACCGAAAAGTTTGATACATAAAAAATATAAGCCAAACAGTTGAAAATAATGAATCTAAAGTTTCAAAATTATATAAATCCAAATCCAGCTAAGGAATGCTGTGCATGAGGGAACAAACCTTAAATTTAAATTAATTCCAAATTTTAGACGATTGAAGATTTTGCTAAATGGTACATTTTCTGACAGCACAAAGTAATGCCTACTGAGTTATGGATACCCTCGGGGAGTTTTACTCCACCAGCAGCGGTACCCGCTCAGGTGTAGTAATATATATAATACAAATACCAGTTAAATTTTGATGTGCCAGATGTGCACATTTCGGAAATTCATTCCTCATCAGTGACACTAAGACCGAAAAGTTTGATACATAAAAATTATAAGCCAAACAGTTGTCACTGATGATGAATGAATATCCGAAATGTGCACATCTGGCACATCATAATTTATATATATTAAGTACCATAAAACAGAAGATATTATGAGTCTATAATCTTGTTACTTTTTCGGATTCAAGTCCGCAGTAGCACTACTTTTCAAGGTTTAAGAATTTAAATGCTAGTGCTACAACAGACCACAGGGGCTTGGTGTCAGAATTTTTTCGTTTTTGTTTTAAAGATTATTTATTTGTGTTTTTATTACATCCGAGGTTGATACAAGTTCATATATATCGATAACTTTGCCTGAAATCCATTTCTAACAAACTTAAAAAAACCCCGAAAAATATCCAGTATCAAACACAAGGGACGAAAGTCGCCATTTTAAAAATCTACCCCTCGCTTGGAAAAATCTAAAAAAATCAGCCAGCATATGTTTTCACATAATTTTCGTCTGTTTAAACTTTTAAAAGGCTGTAATATAAATTGGTTGCTTTTGCGATTTGTGCGATTCAGTTTTTTAAGTTCACTCTTATTTGTCTATAAGAAAGAGAAATTCAAAAGCTTGGGCAACTCGATAGTTTGTTAACAATCAGCTTGGGGCATGCGCGGGCGTCCTAAATTTAAGTAAACAATATCGTTGACAGAAAGTAAACGTGTTCTTGCTAGAACAATTCAGCTGAATTGAATCCATCAAAACAACTAGATTTATCTTATATAATGATATCTATCCCTTCACGGAATCATAAATTATATATTTATTAAATATGTGTGTTTAGTTACCGTATCGCTGCTTCCGCTGTCAGAAATCTTTTTTTTTTTTTGTGGGTGTGTTAACCTTGCCTGATTTTCGATAAAGAATCATGTGAACAATGTTGTAAAATAAAGTCTGTGGTAGATCAAACTAGCAGAGGTTTCCTAGCGAATTTTAAAATATGTAAAGTTTCATCATGAAACCAAGAATTGTTTTCAAGAGAGGCATAGGTAAGAAAAAAACGCACTTTTTAAAATTAGGCATAGGAAAACATAGTTTTAGTGAACTTGTAAATTTTACTGTTCAATAAATAGCGCAATAATGAAATACAATCATTTTAACCCAATATTGACCTTGCATTATTAAGTTAAATCGTTATTATCACCTGTTAACTTTTTTATTAGGGGATATCAGTATTATTATGCGGGTAGGTAGTACTTTCTTGCCTGTCATTAATTGTTTATAGAATTTTAATTGGATAATGTCGGAATAATTGATAGGTTTGAAATAAATATGTATTTTTTATTTCTGAACATAAGCTATTAATCATATATAAAGAGGATATTTAACAGTGAAGCATGAATATGAAATTTTTTTTGTCGAGTGAAGTGAGAAAATCAATATTTTCACGAGACAAAATAAAATTCATATTCATACTTCACTGTTAAATGTTCTATTTATTTTATATCACTGTTTGAATTGTTTTTATATCTGACATGTTTGGTTAATTAAAACAATGGATTGCGCTGTCGACGTACAGATTTGATCGTTTTTGACAATAATAAACAACATTAACAAGGCACACTGTTATTCGCTCGTCTAATGGTTGACGCAATTCAGAAAAACCTGCGGCACCGAAGTGTGACGAGAAACAAATACAGGACACCCCTTCGCAATAATTAAAAGGGGAGTAAATCTAATTAAAAATCTAAATTGCACGTGAAGGAATTCGGAGTGAAATACATACATTTTCACCGGTGAAAATATAAGAAATTTCACTGCTGTGAAAATATGTGTTTTATCAGTTAAATATTTTCCATTATTTCATTTTTGATATAATAAAATAGCGCCACATCCTGAAATTAATTGACCTCTAATTCATTGCCTAGAAGCAATGTTAATATATATATATGTAACTAATGCAATAAAATGTGTTGTGTATTGATCATTGTGATATTTTTTACAGTTTATTTTATTGTTAGTACTAGTGCATTGTTATGTTGACCTTTAGAGTGTTCGTACACTCTTTCCAATGTACTGGTTCCTTATAAACCGGAAAGTTAACCTTTTTTTACCTGCGGTCGACTGGAGTCGAACCCATCGCCATCGCAGTGAGATGCCTTGAGCCGTCTTGTAATAACATGTTATATTAATTCTTATTTCAGACAAAAGCATCGTTTTCTACTGGTTGAAGGGTTTGCTTTTATTCAAGTCTTCTTACCTTTTCTTTTCGAGCTGCAAAGTCGACTCTCGCCAATAAAATTTTATTGATATCCTTAAGAGTAAATGTTGGACAGTAATCGTAATCTTGACTTTAATCACACTCTTTTTTGTTACCATAAATGCCTTTTGCAGATCAGGAAATTTTATTGGCTTAAAGCTAGCTACCATGGTTTTCTATAGAGTAACGATTGCTGTATAACCTCGCGAGCTAGAAATTATGTACAATATAATATAATAAATTTGGTAAGAAAAAAAAAACTATTTTTAAACACAGATCACTTTTTGAAAATTGAATCCATAGAGGTAATAATGTTACTGCTTGCTGATCCGACGTTAAACAAAAAAAATATAATAATAATTTTTTTTTAAAATTAAAAAAAAAACAAATACAAAACATAAAAAAAGTCATAATCAACTACCTTTTCAACATGCGTGTGCACTTTCGAGAGACAGTACAAGTGCACTTCAATGACGACATTAAAAAATCGATCTTTACATTTCGAGAGTCTTAAATTGTATTGAGAGGCTTTAGTATACGTAAATACCTTGGGGTAGGTAAGTGGTTTTATGCAACACCTCTGTTCTTTTCACCATCTGGGTAAGAATCTCACTCCATCCAGATGACAATGTAACCAAGCACGTACGTAGATTTTAAAATATTTTTAGAATTTTTTTTTATTAAAAAATAAAAATTCCTTTTTTAAGTCAAACAATTGTTTATGTGTTATTTTTTTGGTTATAAGTTTTTTTTCTTTTTATAACTCACTCAATTCCCTTCAAAGGAAAAACAAAGTTAAAAAAGGAAAATCTGTTAATAAACTAATTAAGACTTTAAATGAATTTGTTGTAAATCAATGATGATAATGTTATAGCTCAAACATACAAACATTTTATCTTGTTTACGTTTTAAAGACAAAAATACCTTATACTAAATGTATCAGTTGTTTACTACAGAGGTAAAGTTAATATATAACACAAATACCAGTTAAATTTTGCAGTGAGTCATTTAGTGTTTGAAGCCGCATCAGTACATTTGCAGCTATTTGCGGCTAGAATATATATAAATATAAATTACTAAATAAAAGTGAAATTATAATAAGGTAAACTGTTACCAGTTTTATATATAAAAAGAGTTATTCAAATGAGACTGGAAATAGATAATCAAATTATTAGATTGATTGAGATTAAACAAATTTATTTCCAAAATTATACCTGTCCAAACCCAGCACTTTTAAACAAGTTGTCTTATTTTGTGTATATCTTGTTCATATATCTGTTCAAGACCGGTAGTCTCACACTATCATTGGTCTCATTTTGCGTATACCTACTCCTGGACACTAGATAAAAAGACAAGACAAACACATTATAAGGCTGATGATAACGTGAGACTACCGGTCTTAAACAAATATTAAAAATAAGTATATAACCGTTTTTCTAAACTTACATTTGAAACACAATGATTGAAAAAAAGTTAAGGGCATGAAAACAAAGTAAGTGATAAAAATCGTAAAATGAAAAATTTACATTTGAATAAGCCTTTTTCTATATGTACACATTCATTACTGCAAATAAATAATTTTTTTCTTCATCAATTTTGACATATTTCACTGTTTCCCTGACATCGGCATAGGATACATACCATAATAGAATGTCACATCAGCAATGTTTCAGCTATTGGTGACCAGACAATTTTTATTACTCTCGAGGATTAACCTTAACACAAGTTTATATTGTACGTGAGTGTGCAAATGTTTCTGATCTTCTTATAGTGGGCAGTTATGTTAACCTTTAGAGAGCTAGTACACTTTGTCTACAATGTTGAAGATAAACATCACAAACCACTCGGTCCCTGTACAGGTACTGAGCCAACCAGTTATTACCTAAGGTAAGGAAACCCTTTTTCACTCACAGTAGACCGGGGTCGAACAAATAGCGGTGAGTTTGAAAGCAAACGCCTTAATTACTCCGCATGCGCGTACCTCATTATAACATTGCTATGCACTACTTTTGAATTCTTATGAAATAATTTATTCAAAAATATCATATGACAATTCAACATGTTCTGTTAATTATTATAAGAAAGACATCGTTGTCTACTAGTTGAGGAGTTTGTTTTCAAACCAATCCACTTATTTACTCGAGTCCGACTCTAGATAGCCGACAAATTGTTTTACCGGTTGTCTTTATTAGATTTAATGGTAGGAAAGTAACCTGCTTTCTGACATAATTTGCACCCTGTAACCATCGGTGAAAATTGCAGATCATAATATTTTGATGGGATTAATACCACCTACCATCTTTTTGTATTCAGTATCAAGTGGTGTATTATCAAACACTATCAATACTAAGTATTTCTTAGGATACTGTTGGTAAAAAAAATGTTCTTCAAAATAAGAAATGCGAAGTTGAAAATTGAATAACTCAATTTTGTTAGACTTGATACGCCATATCACCTATCATTTTCAAAATTGTACGTTATTTAGAGTAATGGCACAAGTACACTATAACCACGTGATTGAAATATCTATTTGTACTAATTCGAGTTTAAAACTAGGGAGGGCTTTTACAGAATAAAAGGATACCTTGTTGACAGAGTTGTCTAAATTGCTAGCTCAAAGATCTCAGCGTCTCTGATAGCACGGGTTTAAATGCTGCTAAAGACAAATCCACGTAGAAAGTCTGTAAGTTTGCATGTTGAAGGTCGGATGTTTTCTCCGATTTTTTCGAACATTCCTTCCCTGACCGCCTTGATACAGGTTATTGGGAGGTCGGGGGGGGGGGTTCGAACCCCGGCCGGGTCTAACCAAGGTAGTGACTGTTCTTTCGCCAAGCAGTCAGCATTTAGAGATGAAAGTCAATGGGCCCTTCGGATGAAACTTGCCCTTAGTGCACTGCAAAGGTAAAAATTTCTGCCACTTCACCTTTAAATGGTGACGTGTCGATATAAGTGAAATTTCTTGACTTGGAAAAACCCCATGAAATGAAATTAATATAGGTTATAAAATCTTGACGTGGGTGTAAATTTCATTTTACTTTGTCTTAACAATACAAAAAACACGTGTGAAATTATTGAGTTTAATAGGCTTCTACATCGGTTTACAAATGTATTTCACATTACATATATGTATAAACAATACATCAAATCTTTGTCGGAATCATTATCAGGAATTAACCCTGTAACAGAAAATAAAATAGAAACGTTACATTTTCACATTTTACGATTGAATTTATGGACCCTTTTTTTCAAAAGGGTTACGGTTTAAGATTATCTTACTAATATTTAATATATGTTACTGAGAGTCAGGATCTGTCTGTTGAAATTTACTCCGGAGTGTAATTTTATAAAATCACTATATAATCACATGGGTAATGTAGCAGAAAACATATTCAACAATTTTCCTGAAGGTATTAAACTGATGCTGATGATGAAATAAAATAAAATAGTTTTTCCACATGTAAAAGGGTAAAACGTTTGGCAAATAAAAAGCATTTTAATATAGGTAGTTGACAAATTTCATAATCAGTTTCACAATCATTCCCAACTTAAATCTGGCTTATCTGAAATCTTTTCATATTTTGTTCATTCATAAAGTATTTCGGAATTTAAATTGTCATTTTGAAGATATTTTGAAGCTTATAGCAGCTGTAATATTTTTTCTTTAAATGTTTAAAGAAAAAGTTGCTTATAATTTCCGGGTTTAAATTATGAAAACACGTAGATAAGCATTTGCTCTATAACTTCGGCTTGCTGCTTTCTCACAGTTTTTTTTTTTTTAGATGTTTATTTATTTATTATTGTTTGCGTCTTGTGCAAAATTACAGTCCGTTTTAAAGTGTATATATTTTATATTGTATATCCATTTTGTATTTTACTTACCACGTTTATCGGCCATCGTATACGGTCTCCATGAGGGTTTTACAAAAGGCACAACAATTGTTTGCATTCTGTACGTTATAACACATAACCGACGGATATCTCGCCTGTTGCAATATTTCTCGGCATTGGTTTACAGAATACTTGTTGACACAGGCCGAACCTACAATTGACATTGAATAATAAACAATGCTGAATTGCTAATTGCCAATAATAACAAGTAAAATAAAGTTATTAGGCACTTTGTTAACTAAGGCGTCTCATTGGTGTGGGTTCGATCCCGATCGACCACCAGTGGGAAGAGTTTTCCTTGTCGTTGGCCATTTCTGGTTTGGCAGATATATAATCGACTGAGTGGTCCTGCGATGTTTATCTGCTGTCGAGTTATTTGCATTCTAAAAGACGCCATGAGGGTGCCCTCAAACATTGCAGATCAGAAACAGCCGCAAACTTTGGTCCCACCTAAATTTGTTTTCAGATTAATCCTCAAAATTGATAAAATTGTCTCGTCACGAATAACTGAAATAGATGATGTTACGTAAAACAACATTCAATAAACCAACTCACCAACCAGTCAACCGACCCTTATTAACTTGGTTAACTTACTCATTGCCACAGAATTTTGAAGTCATACAGTCAATTTGTTTATAACTTTCTTATAAATCTCTGAAAGCTGTGATTTAGTACCAAAACCCTTTATAATACAAAACTATCCCCGTACAAACACGGTAACGATAACAGAATTTACTGTGTGTAAGATTGTCATAAGCTTTGTACGTGCCTCCAAACAATTACGGAAATAACGAAACTCTTTCCTACAAATCGAAGAATAATGAAATGAAGCAATAGTATTAGCTGTAGTTACAACAACAACAATAATAATAAATAAATAAATAAATAAATAAATAAATAAATAAATAAATATTAAAATACCTCGTCGTTGTGTTTCACATATAACATAATTTTCTTCTTTATTAATAAAGACATTAATTATTCAAAAAAAAAAAAAAAAAAAAAAAAAAAAAAACATTTCATACTTTCTTAACTTTTCATGTGGTTTTAAATCATACCGTTAATCTCTTTTAGGTCTGATTCTCTCAAAAATTATAATTGTTTTTGAACGTATTCACTGTACTTAATCACAAATACTTTTATGGCACCACTTTACCGTACTTACCCTAAAACATTTCGTAGCATTACTTATCTGTACTTACTTTCAAATACATATACTTTCATGGCATCAATTTACCTACTGTACTTGCGATCAAATATCCTCGTGGTCCTACATTATCGTGCTTTACTTCAATTTTTTCACGTTACCGCTTTACCATACTTAATCTTAATTTTTTCCATCTAAATACCATTTACCTCAAATGTTTTCATGTTACCACTTTACTTGCCGTTAAATAACTCAAGGTACTAGAAGTACTTTACCATACGAATCCTTAAATATTTTATGATACCACTTTATCTTACTAAACCTTCTCTATTTCAGCGTAATTTTTTTACTATTTCATTGTGCTTATTTATCATTTCATTCCTCGAATATTTTCTATGCATTTCTGTACCGTACTCAACCTAAAATGCCTTTGATGTCTAACGTTGCCGTATTTTACATCAAGTGGTTTCATGCTTCCACTTTACTTTGGTATTTCTTTACCACTTAACCACACTTACCCTCTTATATCTTATTGAACCACTTCACAGTACTTTTCCTCGAATATTGTCATTGCCCTTCTGTACCGCACTCATCCTCCAATATTTTTGTAGTCCTACGTAACCGTCATTTACCTCAAACATTTTTATCTTAATACTGTACCACACTGTATCTCAATGCTTTACTTTATATCAAATGTTTCATGTTACTTAACTTACCCTAATTTTCATGTTTCAAAATTGCCTCAAATATTTCCATGATACCACATTACCATGTTTAACCCAAAACCGCACTCATTGCATCACTTTACCAAACTCATCTGAAATATCTCCATGCTACAATTTATCGTTTTTTCTTCAATAACCCTACCTTACACTTTTGTTACCACCTTGTCGTATTTTACCAAATTTTTTTTCCTTTTGAAACTTTACCGTACATTACCTTTTTTCATTGTTCTACTTTACCGTATTTTTCTCTTACCTATCTCAATGTTAACAGAAAGTGCAAGAATTAGAAGACAAAGAGTTACAAACTGACGCATTGTTGTCTTTAAAGATCACGAACTAAACACTATAACTCCTTTTAAATTAAAGATACATTTCCAACAATACACATGGGATATATATATATATATATATATATATATATATATATATATATATATATATATATATATATATATATTAACAATTTGTTTCTCGGGTGAAATAGGTCGTAACAAAATTCATCCATATCAATGTTCAGCATCTGAATTTTTACTGACCTCTGACGATAAGAATGTTATCGCCTTGTATTATCATTCTAGCTGTTTGGACATGTCTAATTATATATTCAAAACAATTTTATGACACATTATAATAATAGAAAATATAAATTATCTGGAAGTTTGTATCCGATTAATATCATCATAAATAACACTGGATGGTACGTCCTTAGGGGTTTGACGTAGGTAATTGCGTTTCCAATTTTGATTAACGATCTTTTTTCAACATTTTGTTTACAAACAATATTATAAACAATTATCAAAAATCTCTATTTCTTTATAAGAGTTTTAACAGAAAGTAATAGGTAATTAATTTAATTTTTTTAAATTTAAACAATATTTTGTTCTATATTAAACATCAAATATAATTACAATTTGTACATAGGATTCTGGAACAAGAGCAATAACAAAGCTCTTATGTCAACCAGTCTCCCTATATCTTTAAATTACAATAGAAGCCTGTCCAACAGAAGACATTTAACTTGTAGCAATGAAGGGAGAAAAAGAACAGAAATGATATAAGAAAAAATTAAATTTAAAATGATGGCATGTTGGTAAAATAAAGTATAATTACATATTAGCCGAACAATGAAAAATATGAAAATTATGTTTATCCTTACGATAAAAAAGTTTGCTTCTTATAATAAAATTTTGGACTTGAATAACAATTTGACAATTTGCTTCGAAGGATTTGGCAATGTGACCAAATAAAAGGATTTTTGTGTTTATTTCAAAAGGTAAAGTGTTTGTTGTGATTGTGTATTTTGGTAACGATGACAACGTAAAAGGAAATGATCTGCACTCTCAATTTGCCCGCATTCGCAGTAATGGTTGTCTACTAAATTCTTTTTAAACGATGTAATTTGAGTGAACTAGATTCTAATCTTAGTTTAGCATGAAGAGTTTGTCCTAACCTTGGGCCCACATAATACCATTTCGGAACTTTTGTTTTAGATTCTAAATACTTACAAATAAAGACTGGGAACCATTTCTTGTTTCGGTAGGAATTTCATTCCAAGCACGAATAACAGAGGGAAGAAAAGATTTGTAGTAATAATTAGTTTTGCAAAAGATTGTTTCTAAATTTTGCTGATGTTTGGAATTATACTAATGAATTACAATATATTTATTTGGTACCAATCGACAAAGGTAGTTAGGTGCTATTCCATGAAACATTTTGTAAAATAGTTTTAGCTGATGATTTATACGTCTGTTTTTCATACTTTCCCATCCCGTTTCTTTATAAAGTAGCGAAATGCTAGTAAGTTTAGTTGCTCCTGTGACTATTCTGGCTGCTTCTAAATTTATTTTTAGCTCACCTGACCTTTCGGTCAGGTGAGGTTATGGCATGGTGCAGCGTGTGTATGTGCGTGTGTGCGTGCTTGAGTGCGTGAGTGCGTGCGTGCGTCGTTAACACCTATTTTTGACTTCTCCTCCAAAACTGCTTGACAGATTTCAATGATACTTAGTCAGAAGCATATATGGGCTAGTGCAATTCAGATTTGTTCATTGCGTTACCATGGCTACCAAAACTAGGTCAAGGTGACCTAGGGGTACAAAAATCTTAAAAATCTTCTTCTCCGAAACCGATGATGGAAGAAAAAATCTGATGTGATATTTGGCTTCTCTAGGGTCTTAAGCCTATAGTTTGTTCAATTCGTGAAATTTGGTTGAAAAATGGGTTACGCGTTTTTGCGTTTAATTTAAAAAAATTCGTAAAATGGCTTCAATTTGTAATAACTTGACTATTTGAACAGATAATGACATGAGGTTTTCAGTTTTGACTTTTTCTTGAAATGACCTTTAAATTAGGGTCAAGGTCACAAATCAAGGTCATGACCTAATTTGTGATTTATGCAGTTTGAGGCAATTTTATTGCAAGTATTAAGAGATATATGAATCAAAACATTGTTAAAATATTCAGCATGACAAAATTTAAAAAAGTACCAAGTTTCGTAACTATATGATAATCCATGTAGGAGTTGTTGCCCCTGAAATGTTATTTTTGGCTTTTAAATACCAAAATTGTGCATTAGCTTGAAAACTATAATCTTTTTGTATAGGCATGTATATTAGAATATTCTCGGTATTGTGACAACGATCATTTTGATATATGGTTCAAGGTCATATGATCAAAGGTCAAGGTCACAGATGCAAAAGAAGACATAAATTGCCAATTATCTTGAAAACTTTAACTTTTTGTATAGGCATGTATATTAGAATATTGTAGGTATTAACATGGGGATCATATATGGTTCATGGTCATATATGTTCAAAGGTCAAGGACATAGCTGCATAAGTATACTGAAATTTGTTAATGATTTGGAAATTATTCATTGCATTACAGTTACTTTATGCATATTATATGACCTACTTATAAATGAAATGTGACTGGATATATTTCTGATTAAGTTTTGTGGGAGTTCTTAACTTGAGAAAACTTATAAAGTTACTGTACTTAATATATTTATTGTCTATTGCTCTTTCCAAACAATTTTGGACATATCCTCAGGTGATCGTTAAGGCCCATGGGCCTCTTGTTTCTATTTTATTTTCAAGATCATCAGTAATATTTCCCCATATAACATTTGCATATCCTAATAAGGGCCTAATGAATGTAAAAAACATAGTTTCTAAAGATTTTCTATCAAGCTGAAATTTTAATTTCCGGAATATAGCTATTCTCTGATTTGCTTATATGGTGATATATTCTATATGTTGCTTCCATGTACCATCAGAAGAAAATATTACCCCAAGGTGCTTGTGATTATCGACTTCATTTATTAAGACGTTGTTCATATATAAGGAAGGATGAAAGGGTTGCCTGATTTTACGAGATATTATCATGTTTTCATTTTTTTTGCGGATTAAATGTTACTAGCCAGTCATTTGCCCAATTACTTATTTTAGCCAAGTCACAATCTAACTTATGGGATGCTTGAAAAGGATCATCTACAATAATGTAAAGAGATTTATCATTAGCAAAAAGTTTAATTTGACATTTTATTTCATTTACTATATCATTTATTTAGATAATAAATAACACTGGTCCTAAAATTGATCCCTGTGGAACCCCGGCCCTTATTACCTCCCATGTTGAAATTTTATCACGAATAACAACTCTTTGTTTACGATCAGTTAAATAATTTTTAAACCAGAGTAATAAATTTTCTTTAATTCCGATACTTATTAATTTTGCAATAAGACCCTTATGCCAAACTCTGTCAAAAGCTTTACTTATATCACAAAAAACCAGCCTCATTTCATTACCATCGTCTAAAGCTTTAAATATGTCATGTGTTAAATCAAGAAGTTTATTAATTGCCGAGTCCCCATGTCTGAATCCTGATTGCAGTGAAGTTATTATATTATTTTCGATTAAAAAATTATTTAAATGTTTATAAACACACCTTTCCATAACCTTTCCTACTACGCTGAGCAAAGATATTGGTCTATAATTAGATACATCTGAAGGATCAACTTTTTTTATAAACAGGTATCACATTGGCTTCTTTATAGCATTCTGGAAAAACGCTTAATTCTAACAGTTTGTTAAAGAATTTACTCAGTGGATAACAAAGGACGCCAGCGCTATATTTTAAAAGTCGTGGATTTATTAGGTCGGGACCCGAAGCTTTACTAATATTCAAAGTAAGAAGAACGTCTTTTACGTCATCGGGTGTTATATTAATAGAATCAATAGTTATGTTTGGTTCTGAAAACAATGACAGATTAATATCAGAATCGATTAAATTAGACTGAGTCTTAAAATATCTGTTAAGTAAATTAACTTTATCTTGATCACAATCATAAATTTTGTCGTTATAAAGTAGAGGAGGGATGTTAGAGGTCTCTTCGATGCCTTAAAATGTTTTAGCTATTTTCCACCAATTGTCAGAATTAAGTTCACCGTTATTTAATTGTTTTGAAAGATTTTCCTAATAGTCTTTTCCAGCTTTTCGTATAATGTAAGTACATTTGTTTCTAATCTACCTAAAAGCAGCCCAGTGGGTTGGAAGATTGCTACATTTGGCTCTTTTATGTGATCTTTTACGCCTTCGTATCAGTGTTCTAATATGATTTCTAATCCAGGGCTTATTTTGTCGGACAGTAACTTTTTTATTTGGAATAGATGAGCTAGCACAATCTAAAATATTATAATTAATTTGTTTTGCAATATTTTCTATGTCATTTAGAGCAAGTATAGCGTCCCAGTCGATATCTGACAATTTATACCTGAAAGTATCATAATTTCCTTTCTAATAGTCCCACAGTGTTCTCTTAAAGACAGTTTTGTTTGGTTAACTTATATTTAGAATTAAATAAACAGGGCAATGAAATCGAACGTTGGAATCATAAAATACTTCACCAACACCACATTTTTCAACAATGCTCATATCGCTAACAATAAATAAATCAAGTAAAGCAA
Organism: Tegillarca granosa; assembly: GCA_029721355.1. NCBI lineage: Eukaryota > Metazoa > Mollusca > Bivalvia > Arcoida > Arcidae > Tegillarca > Tegillarca granosa. The sequence goes on along the minus strand of CM056601.1, from coordinate 5,055,305 downwards.
TAGAATACTCAGTAAAATATGTAGGATTACTAATTGACTGATTAATATTAAAAGTTTCTAATATATTCATTACCTTCTTATTTGATAGATCTAACAAATTTTTCATTGAAATCACCTGTGAAAATATAAAAATCTGCATTATAATTAAATGCTAAATCAACCGACTATTCTATTCCATCCCAAACGTTTCGATCAGGAGGCCTATAAAATGTCCCTAATAATATTTTTTTTTTTACTGTAAATGAATAATTCAATCCATACACATTCTATTCAGTTTACCTCGAGATCAAATCGTCGTTTACAAAATATAGATTTTCTAACATAAACAATAACACCCCACCTTGTCTATCGATACGCTCATTTCTGAATGGTTTGTGATAATTTTCAATAAAATATCATATGGGTCTAACTCAGTTCTGATCAAATCAAGTTTATAGGTAATTGGCAAGATCAAGGGCATCTATCCATCCGTGTTCGGTCAAAATTTCTGCAGCATGTTTTATGTTAATTATGTGTAATGTTTGATTTTTTTATTGATTAAAGTTTTAAGAAAAAAGATTTTAAACAATTTTACAATAATAATAATGATAATAATATAATAAAATTTTAAAAAATAAATAAAGCATCTTGTAATCTATAACACAATGTACAAATGCAAATTTATTATTTTATTCTTAAGTTTTTCAATTTTCACCAGAACATACTTAAACCACACCCTTTCCGATCGACGGGTGTTAATCAATAGCAACATTTTTTCCCTGTCTAAAGACCGCTATTGTTTGAACTTATAACAATTAAACTGAATAAAAATTACGGTTTTGCGGCATGTAGTACAATTACTTCCGTTTCTTTGCACATGGAATGAACAACGTGCAATGAAAAATAAAATATCAATAATTTTATTATATTTTTAAAGTTTTGTTTTAGTTTTATTTCTAAAACATGCATACCGGATCAAAAGAACAACCTTATATATGACGTCACATGTCATATGCAAATTTTAGAATCTTGGGATTTGTAACTTATATAAACGCGATTGATCAAAGTTAAATGGTACAAAATTTTTCGCAAATGTTGAAAAATATTTTAACAAAAATATAGTTTAATTTTGATGTGCTATATGTGCACATGTCAAAAAGTAACACTTGGGGCCGAAAAAGTTGATAGATAAAAAAGATACACCGAACAGTTATTTGAAAGTTCTTAAAATTATATAAATCCAAATCCAGCAAATCAGTTTCAAAAATTAAGGCGAATTAAAATTTTGCTACATGGTAAACCAGAATTTAGACTTTTTTCCCCAGATGTGTCTTATAAAAAGCAGCAAGTAAAAAAAATCATATTGATGGATATAAATTTTGCTTCATACTTCTTTTTTTTAAATGGCTTCTATCAAATTGAAATAAAAAGCATTGCGTGGTTCTGGACTACACGTGTCGGGTGTGTGCTGGATTTTGACATTTATTTTAAATAACAGAAGAAAAAATTAATAAAGCCATGTTCTGCCTTGGAATTAAAGTAGGGCTTTGCGTGCCCTTGGTTAACGCTTGTCGGTTCATTGCTGCAATTTAAAAGTTATTTTGAACAACGGAAAAATGAAATGAAGGCGATTTCTACCTTGGAATTTAAATAAGTATCGCTGAATTTTGAAATTTATTGAACTGAAAAAAATGAAGGCGTTTTCTACTTTGAAATGCGAAGTAATGCTTACTTTTTCCAAGTTATCTTTCTTAGTAAGCAATACACATTTATTCTCGCTTATCTTGTACATATGAAGAAAGATCGTGGCTTTTAGATTTCAAGTTAAAAAAGATGAATTATTTCCTGGCATGTAAGTGAAAAGATCTTGATCATTAATGATCTTATGAAAAGACAGAAATATATATGTCAAACAACATGATCTAAACTGTCATAAAAAATGTTCTTAAGAATTGTATAGCGCATGCGTAAACAGGAAGAACATGCTAAAGAAATGCTATAAAACAAGCTGTATAAAATGCTTTATGGGGTCCAAATGACTTAGTGCAAGTTCTGTCAACAATTGAAAAAAAACACTATGTTGCCTATAGAATTTGCCGGTTCTTAAGTTACAATGTTAAACGATTGACTTCGCGCCACGTTATACCACTACGGTTGCTTAGTTGGTGGGGTGCTCCACTTCGCTTGTGGGGAGTCGGGGTTCGAACTACAACCGGCCTGACTAAGTAACTATTCTTCGCCAAGCACTCTGCATTTAAAAATGAACCTTCGGAATAGATCTTAAAATGCCACAGTAAGCGTGGCATGCTACAGAATCCTCCCTGCACATTGCCCTGCCGATTATGTTCTGATATAAGTGAAATATTCTTGACTATTCTCGAGAACTGCGGGCGGTTTTTTTCCTGTCCAAGAAATGTCCATCTTGAGCGGTATTAGTGAAACAAATCTTGACTTGGTCGTAATAACGCTTTACGCTTTATTACTAGAAGAAAAGATCGATATCTTGAAGCCAATTGCGTGAGCTAGCTACTCTAAAACGGTCAAAATCCGGGAACTAAAGACTGGCTTTCCAACAATGCTCCAACTAGAAAGCTGGATACTAAAATGTCATGGTATATAATATATATAAACATATATATTTGTTTATTCAAAATTGATAGTTAAGTCCTCTTGAAGTAAGTTAACATTTTATATTTTAAAGTGTTAATTCTAGTTTGTGTATTTTTGGTAATGTGGCTATTGTTATGTTAATATTTTCATATTCTTATTCACAGAGAGCACGATATTTTATTATCAAAGAATGAGTCTCAAAAAACCGAGCGATCCGCCTATAGGAACAATGCCAAGAAACAAGGGAATACCTGTGGGAGACCTCTATATCCAACATCGACTTTAGGCCAAATGCAAATTAATTTTAGCATAACGTACCTATATAACATAACATAATAAAGGAATCTCAAAATTGTTACTAGGAAAAAAAATGAAAATGTGTCATTATTATTTTCTCACTATTATTACCCGTTATTCTGAAGAACAAAATTCACAATAAATTATTTTCGCCAGTGAACTAATGCGGCGCCTATATTGCAATGATAATACACGTAGAACTACTTTCCGTGTTATATGCTTTATAATGTTGCTTTGTATACCTTAAACTTGTATAAGAAACGCACGTGTATTGACCAGTAGCCTGATGATTGATCATAACGTTGTTAGATATATACGACATGTTTTGAAACTATTTTAATAATATGCTCAGGTGCGCAGTGCATAATTTAATTGGCTTATATGTTGATGAAGCACTTACACTGAGTATTAATGAGAAAAAATATTGTAAAAATAAAAAAAATACTATAAAATATATAAAAACAGACGACATTTAAAACTCGATCCCAAGACTTTGAGGTTATCATTCCCTACGTTTTACCACACAGCTAGCGCAGATGATATGGAAATCGTATGCTAGCTAATATCAAGTATGTATATTGTTTGGGGCGATTAAGGGGTAATGTGCCCAAAATTTCAATGTCAGCGCATCCCTCTCCATCAACCAAACTTCGCAAAACAGAAGATAAAATATAGAAGTTTTAGTAGTCAAAACATCTTTGATGGAGAAGAATGCGCTCTATGTGTATTAATTGAAAAACGCTGTTGTTTCTATCATTTTTTCGTATTTGTATGGAAGTATACCGAATGCAGTATTCTGAAATGTATGTTTAAACACATAACGTAATGTTTTATCAAACTTATCATATTCAAAACCGTTTCGTTTTGCTACTCTCTTTTTGATGTTTACAGTGAAAATATTATTGTGACAAATAAATTATAAATTCTATAGGCGGATGCCTCGGCTTTTTGAGAATCATCCTTTGAATTGTGTTTATCCTTCCTTCTTGTTTGAAACATGGAATGTTTACATCTGTAACTACTGAGAAGGTATGCCCCTCCTGCAACCCCCCCTCACCACCCCGGCCCAAAAAAAAAAAAAAAAAAAAAAAAAAACAAAAAAAAAAAAAAAAAAAAAAAAAAACCGACTGAATAAAAAAACGTACATGCTGAATAATTCTATGATTTTTTAAGATGGAACAGAGTTATTTACGAAAACAAAAACGTACTTAGATTTGCACATTTCAAAAAAGTCAACTCAAGATACTAATGGAAATAAGATCTGACCACTGATTATAAAATAGAACAGAATGATATCCCTTATAGTGGCTAAAGAAGATTTTGAAGGTCTAATCATCCTGATTCTTTTATATCCAGTGATACAGTTATTTTGATATCCGTTGATACGGTTTTTTATATCCGGCAATACGGTTTTTTTATCCGGCGATACGGTTTTTTTAATATCCGGTGCTCCCTATATATGTAAGTTTAAAAATTCTTAACAAAATTAAGCAATAAATAAAGCATAAATATGTGACCCAAAATATTTATTTATAAACTTAAAAAGATAAAACAAAAACAACATTTCTTATGATTTGGCGATAATTCAATGTTAAGGCACAAATTGTCATGGTAACAACTAAATCATTTGGTCGTCAACATAAAAAGCAGTATGGAAGGTAGATGTTGATTTGAAAACGTTTAATTGATTGATTCTGTAGTGTAAATGTTATAAAAAATATTAACGAAAAATATAGGGCAACAAAAACATACAGGCCAAAAATTTGCAAAACCGCTGAATATAATTAAAACAGCTTAATTTTCAAAGGGAAAATTTAAACCATAAAGATGTGTAATAATGGTTACATAAGCATAAAAATTAAGTGACTATAATGTATCCGTCGCTTGGTATTTTTGAATGCAATATTTTAAAAAAATACATAAGAAACAGGAAATGACATAACTATCAGTCCAGCTGATAGAACTGCCCGAAAGCTGCATAACACCAAATGTTTTGAAATAAGAATATAAATATTGCACATCAAAGTACTAAAAATCTTCACTAAAAGATAAAATTCCACTATTTTAAAGCAAAAATTACTTAAATAAAGATCTTATATTTGTTATTTGTGTAAAAACACCGATATTTTATCTATAACTAACCAATTCCTTTGGGATTTTTTAATGTCAATTGAAATACATTGAATATTATTTGATGGCGGTGGGAATGTAACTCCTTGAATCAATGTGTCTACATGACCCTCTACAAATTTTGCTACTTCAGTCAAATGATCACACTGTTTTGTTTTTCCAACTTTTAAAGATCCAAATTTTAAAATATCATTTTTCTTCATTCTATCACCCGTTGATACAATAATTTGTGAAATGTCTAAAGGTTTATCAAATATAATACGGTAATATTTTCCAGGCCCTGGATCTGAAGCCCAGAAAAAGGATGACGAATTTTTGTAAGCATATTCTGGTAAATATTCGTTAGTGGCGGCTCTTAAGTTCGTTTCTATTTTAGCATCTGGATTATCTCCTCTTGGTACCCTCATAACATCGAGTACTCGTGATCCTAGTTCTTTAAATGTGTTATCAATTGAAGGCATAATTTTATTTTTCAAAGATGATACTTTTCCTATGTGTTGAAATAAGCTTTGTTTGGAATGGATTGGTTTCTTCTGTCCAAGTAAGGTTCTTATACTTCCCAAGAGTATATCACATGGCATAACGTCAAATAATGTTAGGAGAATATTAGCTACTTTATCTAGTAAATTTGTTCTAAATAATTTTCCTATAAATCCAAGTTTTGAAAATTCTAGACACACCCATTTTTGTTTTGTTTGCTGCACTATAAATTTTTTTATGTCTTTTAAAAACGATTTTGCACTTATAACATCATCTTCTAATTGCATATAATAGACTGAAATACTTTTAGTATATAACATCAACAACGCAAAATCAATATTTTGTTTTGAACGCCACACTACCCGCGGCATTGGATCGTTAAACGTTCTCTCTAGCTTTGAAAATGGCGGATATATTTTTGATTTAGCATGTATAACATGGATAAATCCAGATTCACAGAAGTTTTTATATGTATTGTAAATGTTATGAGCTGTCAATAAATTCCATGAAGTGTTAAAATCAGCAACAAATATGACAACAGTAATTTCTTCTTTGTCCTCATCGCTTGTATTTTCTATCAATGAGTCTAATGTTTCATATAAATAACCTTTTTCATTAGACAATCTACTCACTGTTGGAATTCCGATTGAAAGAAGGTCTACAAAATAAAGAAGTCTATTCATATAATATCTTAATTTTTTAAAAATTAGAAAAAAACGAGTTTTTGCACAACAACGGGAACTTATTTCGATAATTCAAAAAGTGGATTCTACATAATGCTTGATGACCAAAGCCACACTTAAAATATCGACCAAATACCTGGTCATCTCCAGTTTTATTAGAAATGTTAGTCTTGTATGTAAATATATAACAAATACCTGCTAAATTTTGAAGTGCCATATGTGCACATTTCGGAAAATTATTCCTCCTCAGTGACACTAGGGGCCAAAAAGTTTGCTAGTTTAAAAAACATAAGCCAAACAGTTGAAAAATAATGAATCTAAAGTTATTTTGAAAACTTCAGTACACCCAAGTGCATTTTTAGCAATAGTCCAAAAGTATTTTGAGCTTAAATTTAAAATTACTTGTGCATATCTTGAAGTTTTTCATATCACTTCCGTGGCATCAAAGTGACAAAAACTACAAGCAAAATACAAAAGCTTAAAGATCAAGCACGCAAAAATTACTGAAACAATATAAAGAAAGACTACATAAACGCAACTTAAAGACAGATGTATATACCTTACATTTCGAGCAAAATATTGCAACCCTTTAGTCGCGGCATGCAAAGCGCCGATTTATAGTATTGGTGAAAAGTTTCGACTTGACCGATATGAATAGAGACACGTATGTATAACTGTACATAATTTTGTGTAATAATTGCATAATTTTCCTTTCTCTAAATGAATTTATTGCCACATCGGAAAAGATAACGCATTGCTCAATACGAAGGATTGTTCTTAGTTACAAGTGTTCCTATACATACTGTTGTCAATTCTTCGACCAGTCCTAAGGCAATTTTTACTTTTGTACTGTTAAAATTTGAACTGAATTAACATGAGGCTTATCAATAAAAATGTTCTGGTAGATACCGACATTTACATATAATTTACATTTGAGTAAATATATAAAACAAATACCAGTTAAATTTTGATGTGCCAGATGTGCACATTTCAGAAATTAATGATTAAGATATTGGATTTATAAAACTACCTAAGTGTTTCCTTTGTTTCCCATATAACAAAGTAAGATTTTTGTTCAAAGATGAGCTGCTTTCTGTCATTTGAGAATCCTTTTGTATTATTTCTTTAAATTTCAATTCTTCAGCTTCTGTCAGTTCCTGAAATAGTGAATATGAAAATGTAATGTTTAACAACAGATACAGATAGACCATACACATACCATTGTTTTGCTTTGTAAATTTGATATATATAAATGTAAAATTACATCGTTTTATTATCAATAATTCAATTTAAACATCAAGAAAAGATAACTTTAAATGAAATTTATTAAAAACCGTGATTTGTAATTATAATCTTTGTGTACAATGCTTCATTAGATCTACAATCATGATATAAGATTTATAACAATAAGGGTATTTTTGAAGCAGCAATATTCCTGCTTTTAAAAAACCACTTATTTAAGTATCTTTGGAAATAAATATTCCAACATCATACCTAGAACACTGTTACTCTAACTCTGCCCAAAATAACATAAATTCAAGCAAGACTGAAAATATATTGTTTTAAATTAAGAGGAATAAAGGTATGTTGGATCGAGAAAGCAACAACCAAAAAAAAAAAAAAAATAAATAAATAATAAAGGTTTTGGAACTAAAGCAATTCAATCAACAAAATATACGCTGCAGACAGAAAAATGCGAGCGTTACAAAAATATATGTAAATACATAAAAGCATACAGTTTTTGTTAGTTTCTCCCGCAATAATAATGTTATCTTCTTAAGATATTGAAAATCCAAAACTGAATTCATACTATCTCCCAAACTTAACCCTGTGTAACAAAGTCAGGACATTTTAAAAATTGTTAAAATTTCAGTTAGTTCTCCTAGCCAATAAGATGTACAAACAATTTTCAACACATTTTCTACTAAACTATTTTACTATTCGTTGTATTAAGTAAATGAATCGGTATTACTATACGTGATGTCCAGTTTTGATTTTTGAAATAACATAGTATAGGCAAGAAATTTGTAAAGTCTTTCTAATACATCTACTTGTATAGATGTTACCGCTATCGCATGGTGCATGGTAATATATATATATATATATATATATATATATATATATATATATATATATAATACCCACTTTAAAACGTATATACTTAAACATAATCTATTATGATTTAATTGGTTTATTTGTCAATAATTTTTCTTTTTTAAAGTCTTAATTTAATTTTTCAAAAATCTTTGATTTAAGAGTGCATCAATTTTTAAAAAGTTTTTGACTACAAGGGTAAGATTCTGAGTCTTAATACTCAAGTTTTAAATCTGAAAGAAGTAGAGGAACAAACACGTATCTATACATCATAATATAATGTTGCTCTTTGACCAAGTGTACTGAAAGCAAAATAAAATCATTATCAAAAGCAGACATTTAATAACTACAAAACATATAACTTATATCAACTTAGGTTAATTTAAGCATGCTTTATCTTTGTAAATATACCTTATTTTTATGTATTAAAACTGGAGGCCTTATACTTTTCTCTCTATATTTATTAATTACCTAGAGGCAGTGCAAATAAAACAGTACAAATACAGTACTACTAAATAATGAAAGATATTATTACATATATATATATCAAAATGAAAATCTTTAAAAAGAAAAGAGTTTCATAATAATTACTAAGATTGTTCGTACACAATATATATATATATATATATATATATATATATATATATATATATATATATATATATATATATATATATATATATATTGCTTTTCCCAAAATCTACCACTTTAGCATTTATGAAAATCTTAGTAACAATTGTGAAAATGGAGGCAAAATCTAAAATAAGGGTTATCTAACTATTCTAAGGGTTCAAAATATAAAAATTAACACAATAAATTACAGGTAAAATTAAAGCATAAGTAAAATACATTTGTGTATGAAAACACGTGGTGAAACTCATAAATATTTCTTTGGAAAGTATTAAAATGGAAACAAAATTTAAAAAGCCCTAAAAAGAATGCATACAATTTACTGGCTGCAGTAATAAACAAACTTTAATTCTTTATTCCATGAATGAATGATTTAAGAATTGTAGTGATAATTGACAATATTTTAACCGATTTTCTTTTTAAATGTTTCCATATAAACTGCTTTGTTTTAAATGTTTTCGGATAAATTTATTTTTATAGAAAGATGTTTTTTAATCACAACTACTATTCAGAGATTTAATTTTAGTATATAAAAATGCAGAATCTAATGTTGTTTACAACTACGCAGAAATGTATGAGTTATCTCGGTTGTATCTCTGTATCAAATCTCTATGCTGACAACATACTTATATGATCAAACGAATGAAGGTTTCCTTTTAAAAACACCTTAGATACTTGCTAAGATATGTTTTTAAAAACATGACGGATAACTGAATTTTAGTGGTGATGTAGTTCTGACAACTTAAAATCCCATCCATATGCTGCTATGTGCATCAGTTTTAATCTAATTCATAGTTAAGAATTTGTTTTACTTATTTTTTAAAAATAAACCATCGGACCCGTTTTTTATTTATAAATGTAAGGTTCGTTAAAGATATTTTCTAGTTTGGAAAAACGATATCTGTTGAGTCATAAAAATTCAAAGAAGCTTTTCAGTTAACAACTGACTGTGTAACTTTTGCAAGCTGCATGAATTATAAACATAAAAATAAGGGAATTTTTTTTCAAATTTCATATTCAAAGCTGATTAATTTGAAAATTGATATGAAACAGGATTTTAGAACTTTGACTAAACTTTATTAAAATTCATTAATGATGTCTCACGCCAGAAATCACATGAAGAAATACATGCTGCTGATGTTGAAAACAAATGTGATGAAAGCAGAAGAAAATAACTAAAACGGAGTCTTATACACTTATGTTAAAAAGAAAAAATATATAAAAAGCCAAATGCTTTTTCTACAAAATATACCTCAACTTTATGTGCAAAAGACTTCACTCTGTTCTTTACATATGACTGTGATGGTACCTTGTTTATGTGATTATCATGAATTACCCGGTAGGCAGTGCAAATAAGTATAAAACAGTAAAAATTGTGTAATATTTCAATTGATTTATTGATCAAAAATCGTACTTTTTCTAAAGGAATAATAGTAATGTCATTCATAAACATTAAAACATTATTATCTGATAGTTCTGATATACCAGTAATATTTTTTTCAGAAAATTCAAAAAATACATATACGGCAATAATTTTGAATAAAATTGTTGAATCCTGTTCTCAATTAATGAATCATTTTTTGACAAAAACTATAATAACGTTAAGTCTTGCCAATAAAACAACTGAATTCTTTTGTAATTTTTAAGATATTGAGAACTTTACGATATAATTCTGATGGTCACTTAACCGATTTTTTTTCAAAATGTTTCCATATAAACTGTTTTGTTTTGAATGACCTGTTTTCCGATAAATTTATTCTTATAGCAACATGTATCTTTGTCACAACAAGCGTTCAGAGACGATTATAATTTCATTTTAGTATAAAACTAAACAGAATCTTATGTTTTTTACAACTACATAGAAATGTACGAGTTATTTCGGTTGTATCTTTGTATCAAAACTATATGCTGACAACATATTCATATGATTATACAAATAAAAGTTTCCTTTCAAAAACATTTTTATATATTTTTAAGGTAATAATAAGTAAAAACTTTGAAAACTGGCAAATTTAGTTATACACGTGAACTTCCATCAAGGAAGTGAGGCCGGGTGCTCCGGAAGGGTAGGTCCCTCCTGTTTAGCTAGCTACATCCGTCAGGTGGAACGTCAATTTTGAGAATGAAAGGAACAAGAAACTATGGTTAGTCAAATATATCCAGTATAACTTTGGATACAGTGACTCCATACATATCAGCGATATTGTGATGACGGCCATAAAACTTTTTAAGGTAAGGAATACGTAGATTTTAAGACAACATAACGGATAATTGAATTTTTGGTAATGACGTAGATCTTACAGCTAAACATTTTATCCGTTAAAAAGAAATATGTGCTCCTTTGTGCACCGGTTTTAAATTAATTCATAGTAAAGATTTTCTTTTACTTAGCTTTAGATAAAATACCATCGGACCCGTTATCATTTATAAATGTAAGAATCGTTAATATATGTAAGTTTATAAAAACGAAATTTGTTGTATCATAAAAAATCAAAGGAGGGATCATTTTAAAGATAATAATTAATTAAATGAGTAACTTTGCAAGCTGCATAAATTATAAACATTAGAAAAAGGGTTATTTTTTTACATTTCATATTCAAAGCTGATTAATTGTAAAATTGATATGAAGCAGGATATATTTTAGAACCTTGACTACACTTTATTAAAATCCATTAATGAAGTCTCACGCCATAAATAACTTAAAGACACGCATGATTTTTAAAACAAGTGTTATAACAGCAGAAGAAAATAACTAAAATGGAGTCTTATAAACTGACTACGGTTAAAAACCCACATGCTTTATCTCTACAAAATGTACCTCAACTTTATGTGCAAATGACTTTGCCCTGTCCTTTACATCTGACTGTGATGGCACCTTGTTCATGTTATTATCATGAATTACCTGGAAGGCAGTGTAAATAAATACAAAAACAGTTTTAAAAATGTGTAAAATTTCAATTGATTAAATGATCAGAAATAGAACTTTTACTAAAGGAATTATAATAACAATGTCATTTTCATAATTAAATATTCAAACATGTATTATCTGAGAGTTGTCATATAATAATTTTTCTTGGATTTTTTTTTCAGAAAATTAAAAAAATATTTATACAGCAAAAACATTGAATACAGTGGTTGAATTCTGTTCCATTCTTTGACAAAAACTATACAAACATTCAGTTTTGCTAATAAAACATCTGAATTCTTTTGTAATTTATATATCAAGATATTGAGAACTATACGATATAATTATGAAAGTTATTATACGCTGATGATATCTTTATAAAATATATCTATATATAATTTATTCGAGATTATGGTACCATTAAAAAAATTCTCGAAAAAAATCTAATTTAAATTATATAAAAAATTAGAAAAGGTCTGCAAGTCTTGTTTTGAGACCATCGTGAATTTGTGTTTTACAGACTAAAGAGGCATTATATACCTACCACATGACGTATTGAATTTTTTTCATTTGAATTAGGGGCCTCTGGTATTAAAACAGTTTCACAATTTCAATAATGAAATATTTTAAACAAGACAAAATGTTTTACAGAAATACCCGTGTTAATTTTAATGTGCCATATGTGAAAATTTCGAAAAATTCATTTCTCATCAGTGACACCAGGGGCCAAAAATGTTGATAGATAAAAAAAGATAAGCCAAACATTTGAAAAAGAATGAACAAAGTTACAATATTAAAAGAATCCAAATCCAACTAAAAATGCTTTCCATAAAGAAACAAACCTTAGTTTTAAAGACTCGTTAAAAATCAGAAACAATTTGTGGAGTTACGCATAATAACATATTTATCAATACAAATTTTATATGATTATATGAAATTCCAGAAAAAAAAACATTAAGAATTAAGAAAGCATTCTGATGATTTTTTATTTGAGAGATAACGAAGTCAATCAAGTTCCGAAAAAAAGTGGTTTTCTATTTTATTTTTTTGTAAAAACAGAAAGATGTACTATAAAATTCACGTCTGTAAGCTACAATAATGCTAGCTTGGCTCAAGTAAAAAAAGATACTCATTTACTCTTTCTTATGCACTTTGTTTAAATGGTGAGACTTACAGGCCATATTTAAAAACCGTATTTATAATACATGGCCACTTTTTACAAATGAAATGATATGTTGTTTTGAAAACCATGAACAGAAAGTGATTGTAATGGTGATTTATTAAAAGAATGCCCCTCCCAATTCAGAAACATATATGTTTGAATCTGTGATCTGATATATTTTTAATGTTGCATATACAGCAACTAAGATATATGAATGGATAGTTATTTAAATAAACAATACTAAATGTATATGTAACAAATTATTGTATAATAATAAAAATTTGATCATAAAAATCCCACATTATAAAATATTTATGTAAGTGTGTGTGTGTGTGTGCGCGCGTGTGTGTGTGTGTGTGTGTGTGTGTGCAATTATTGTTACTTATCAATCATAATTATATTATATAACCAAATTAATTATATGAATATATAAAACAAAATACCGCAATTGATTATAAAATATACTGCAATAAAAATATTTAAAATATATATTTTTGTTGGTAAACAACATTATTAAACAGTAATGTGTAATTAAAAAAACCGAATTGTATGAAAACGATTGCGTTTTCAGGTTTGTTGTCGTTATAAATAATAAGAAGCAGTGTAAAATGTAAAGTTGTTTTGCTATCTAGAGTCTGATATGATTATTTCTTAGTTTTTGTAGCAGTTTCATGTGATACATTGCTTAACCATTATGCTGTAATTCGGCGTGACAAATTGCTCAACCCATTTGCAGCAGTTTCACATAAAAAATAGTAAACCCTTTTGCAACAATTCTATTCAAATTGCATAATCCAGTTTTTAAAAGTTCCGTTTTTCAACAGCTTGCAGTTTGAGGTGTAAAGCTCAACCCTTTTGCAAAGTTCTGTGTAAAAAAATGCTCAATCCCTTTGCAACAGTTCTATATGTCAGATTGCTCAACCCTTTTGCAACAGTTCTGCCGGAAATATTGCTCAATCCTTTTGCATCAGTCCGAGTGACAAATTGCCCGATCTTTTTGCAATAGTTTCGTGTGAGAAATTGCTCAAATCTTTTGCAGCAGTTCTGTGTGACAAATTGCTCAACCATTTCGCATCATTTCTGTATGACAAATTGCTCAACCCTTTTTCAACAGTTCTGTGTGAAGAACTGTCCAATCCTTTTGCAACAGTTCCGTGTGACAAATTGTCCGATCTGTTTGCAATAGTTTTGTGTGAGAAATTGCTCAAATCTTTTGCAGCAGTTCTGTGTAAAATATTGCCTAACCTTTTGCAACAGTTCCATATGTGACAAATTGTCCAGTTCCGGTTTTCAAAAGTTCTGCGTGACAAATTATTGTTCAACCTTTTTGCAACAATACGGTGTGACAAACTGTTCAAAGGTTGTGTAGCGGATCGATGTGACAATTTGCTCGAACATTTTGCTGTAGTTCGGAGTGACATCAAGCTTTACCTTTCTGCAATGATGTAGTTTAGAAAAAAACCACTGTGTTGCGTTTTAATTAGGACTAATCAAGAAAATTAAAAATTATTTTAAATCATTTTATGAGATGTTGCAAAGCAAAACCTCGGGGAAAGCGTCCCGTTAAAAAAATTTTGTTGCTTCAAATGGTATTTAGAAAATAGAAAAATGAAAAGGAAAGAAACAAATAAAACAAAAAATGTTGATTAAAAAGTTAACGTAAATAAAGACATGCTTCATTCATTAAATTGATTCATCAGATATCCTCTTCTTTAATGAACAATTTTAATGCGATTTCAGTATGGCATACCAACACGCACAACATTTCAAAATTGATATACCTTTCTGTAAATTACACCGTATTTTAAACTGAATGCTTCAAAATGCAATTAAATATACACACTTCACAATTAGATTGATATTATAAAATTTCAGCCATTCGTGAAATACAAGACTTTTTTGTTTGTTTGTTGTTGTTGTTTTTTTTTATCTGCAATAATAAATCATTCCCTCATTCCCGATCAAAAATGTTTTTTAAGAAATCCTTTCTTTGCATAAATATTTGGAGCCTACGCTTTTATGTTGTTGTAAATCAGCAACACCCTTCATCATTCTTTAAATAAGATTCTAACAAGCATTTAACATTAGCCTACATAAAATACAATAGCTGCTACTAACTAACTACATCATTTCTTCTCAATTAACTTTTAAATAACAAATAAGGTTTTAGATACGCTGTTACAATTTCCGCAATATTGCAAAAGGCTATCGTTTTACTTATATTATTATGGTTGCCATAGTAACGGAAATAAATATCTTACCATGGATTCTGGTTGTTCTGTGATTTGTAAAGATGCGTCAATTTGGCGATAAACTGGAAAAAAATTTTAAAACTGATTTAGTACTAAGTAATAAGTATAAATACATCATCTGTGTTTAAGATAAGGTTATTGTATAAAAAAATAAAAATGTAAATATTGATTTGAACTCGATCATTTGTGAAGGCTGTCATCATTATGTGATTTCTCTTAACTATATATTATATGAATGACTGACTGACTAACTTAATGTTCGTATGGTTGACTGACTGACTGACTGAATGTTCGTATGGTAGACTGACTGACTGACTAACTGAATGTTGGTATGGTTGACTGACTGACTGACTGACTAACTGACTAACTGAATGTTCGTATGACTGACTAACCGACTGTTCGTATGGTTGACTGACTGACTGACTAACTGAATGTTCGTATGGTTAACTGACTGACTAACTGAATGTTCGTATGGTTGACTGACTGACTGACTAACTGAATGTTCGTATGGTTAACTGACTGACTAACTGAATGTTCGTATGGTTGACTGACTGACTAACTGCATGTTCGTATGATTGACTGACTGACTGAATGACTGACTGAATGAATGAATGAATGAATGAATGAATGAATGAATGAATGAACGAATGAATGATGGATTTACCATAAACGAATGAATAGACGAATAAATGATTGAATGGATGGATGGATGGATGGATGGATGTTTGAAGGTACAATAGATAAATGAATAAAATAAATTAATGAATAAATTGAATGAATGAATGAAAGGGCGGATGGATAAGTTGATAAATGAATAAACGAAAAATATGAATGAATAAATGAAAAATGGGTAATTTAAGCATTAGAACAGACTAGTATTTTTCTAGTATTAAAATATAAAACAAAACAATTGTTTTCTAAACGACTTCACACCAACCAACTAATAAATAATTTGACACCTATTATATTTATAACAAACGTTATCAATGGCCAGATCCATTTGCGGTATAATAAAATTACGTCATCAATGTTGTATGTGTATTTCCAATAGAAAAAGCCAAGCCGAAATCAATAGTTGTCATCGGTTGTCATAGTGATGATCCCCCAGGACCGTCATGTTGTATTATTCTCAAGGGAAAACATTCTGCGAGTTAATTTGAGATTAAGCATTTTAAAGTGTATTATTGTGTATCATGTTACGGTCTTTGCACAAGAGCCGATGCAGAAACAGCCATTGTTCGTCATTAACAGCAAACAGAAGGCGTTTGTCAGAAATAAATTGATGTATCGATGGGTATAATACAAGTGTTAACTGACTGATAACGTAATTAGTAATTGTGATGTATAACACGTTTTAAACTCTTAATTGGAAAATCACGGTCAGATTCTGATATATTTGTGATTTTATTGTGCAATTATCGACGGGCTTACTCTGATGACAAATGGTGAAGTAATGAAGATTTATATATTCCTAAACTATTAATATCTCTCTTTGTAAATGAGTGAATTTTCAAACTCGGTTGAAAACTGCCGAACCCTGTGTAAACCATATATCTATAGCGAGTAAACTACCCACACTATGATCTACTCGGTTAACAAACTTCATTTATTTGAAATATGCTTTGTTATTTGGTATTTAAAGCAACAATAAGTTTCCCTATGCATAATATATAAACGGCAAATTTTAAGTAACTTTGCCTAAATGAAAAACGTTATACTTTGTTCGAAGATAAAATGTTTAATTCACGGGGAATTTTACTGCTAGTTTGATTTACCAAAGATCATATTTTAGAACACTGATCACATGATTCGAAAACAAGGCAACGTCAACAAACACAGCAAAAGAGCATGTGTTCAATAGCAACGCGGTCACTTTGTCGTGCGTATTCAAGTCAAGTTGCTGTTTTTTTTTCATCTGAGCCTGGCCGATTCAGATTCTTAGAGTAAATTTGCGGTTCCGGTTGGCTCTTTTTCCTTTCTTTGCAGAAACTTTATCAAAACATTGTCTTTCTGCCGAAGCCATTGTGTACATACTTGTAAATGTCCGCGCATTCCAAGCTGATAATTAGCGTTTTCTCGAGTTGCCCCAAGCTTCAGTGATTTCCACATATTATGGGCTAATAAGTATAAACTTAAGAAAATGAATCACAGATCGTAATAACAACTGAATTATGTTTATTATTTTTTTTTCCAAATTTGGTAAATTTATTGTAGCTTTAAGTGTCATTTGCTAATTTTCATTGTTTATTTCCCTAAAAAAAGAAAATAAAACCCAGATGGTATTTTTGAGATATTTTTGAGGTTCGATATGGAATAGAGTTTAACAGAATTATAGTAGTATCAGTAAGGCCTCAGTAAAGATTCTTTCACAGTTATAAAGAATAGTTCAGTCCTCTGTTCGCGGGGGTTAACCGGAATACCTGACAAACCTGAAACAAGAAAACTGAAGAACTATGATTTGGAAATGGTTTCCGAACCTTGTCGGAAGGAATCGATTTCAGCCGTAGGCGCGCACTTAAGACCACTCTACCATTCGACTTGATAAGCAATGCCTTAACAAGAAACCAATACATATACCATTTTGTTAATTTTCCCTATAAACCCTTATCTTGTATCGCCACATTTTGAATGATAGTCGGTTATCGTTTCTTGTACTTGATTGTTTTGTTTATATTGCAATATAATGTTCCAAAGCTTCAAATTAATTTCACCTAGTATTTTATCTAGAAACAGGACAAGACGTCTTTTACTGGTCATTTCAAAAGGAATGCATTTATTGATTAAATAACTGACAGAAATTGTGAAAGTTTTGTATTATTATTGAATTGTCCGCATACCTTTGGGACAAAAGCGTGTAACAATTTTCTCATATCTGGTTATATATTTCCTACAAATGTATAAGACTGTCACATACAAATTATTCCCTTTTATTAAATGGATATTCCATTATTGATCAAGTAACTGGTAAGTGTAAAGGAACTCTAAAATTGCAGTCTACATAAAAAAATCAATTCTGATTCAGTCTAAGATAGGTGATTATAGGTTGTAATGTTATTTAACGTCGCATCAGCAGTTGTTTTGGGTTTCGAGACGGAAAGCAAGGCTAATAATCTCTATGGATTAACGTCTTCAGCTTTATATTTTAGAAACATGTCCTTGACCATGGTTTATTTCAGAATAAAAGAAAACTGATTTCAACTCTCAAAAGAAATGTTTGTTCTTTCAAAATTAAAAATAATACTGTGTGACGTGGCCTATATATAGCAAGGTGGTCATGAATGGAGTTTTAAATGCATAAAAAATAACATCACATCGTATATATATATATATATATTTTGAGTTTTCTTAAATATGTGTCTTTGAGCAACTCTAACATGACCTTCATTTTAGATAATAAATAAAATTAACTTAGTATAATTTACCGGGTTATGTACAATTTGTGTTCGAAAATTTTGTTTGAAAAAATGATAATAGTTTAAAATCACTTCATTATAAAAGCATTTTTTTTAAAATTTAAAAAATAACATTTAATGGCTCTCCAGAGAAAAACAACACGAAACTCTGATATGCTGAAATACCGTTAAAACAGTTTTCCCTTCAGAGACAAACAACGCGATACCCCGGTATACCGGAAATACCACATAACTTCGCAAAACGAACGCTTGGTGTCATAATCAATATTAAATATATCATAGCACTAAAATCCAAAAATGTCTTCTGTTATTTCAATAAATAATTGCTGTTATGTTAGATTTTAAAAAAATCATATCCAATAATATCAGAGATAAACTAATAGCTCGCTTAGCATACTAATCAGATATTTATATGCCCAAAAACATAAATATCTTAGTATCATATATATATATATATATTTCTGTAAGATGAAATATAGAAGAAAAAATAACATGACAAATAAACTACGCAGGTCAAATAGTAATTGGTAGAGTTTAATCTAACGCAATCTAGAAGCCATCATCATCTGAAGAAAAATAAACGATATTAAAATTGATCATGACGCTCAGCATGATTTTGAGTAGAGAATTGTGTGAATTGTGATTCCCACTTGTGTAATAAAAGTATTGATTTTAACAGAGAACAATTTTATATACAAGATGGCATTAACACTGACATATTTATGGTCTGTAAATAAATTTTTTGATAGTTTGATAAATAAGTTAAGAGACGAAATAAGCATCAAGGAATTAAATGGTCTTTTGACGAAATGAAACAAGCTTTTACAACATAAAATTTATTTAAATCTTCTGAATCAAGCACTAATTCAAAAAAAAATTGTGACAAAAATCAAAGATTTTAAACAAGCATAAAAAATCGATTAAACGAATTCCACTAAGACTTATTTATCTGGCAGATATATAGGTATCTCATTACATACAGAGAGCTAATCGGCTCTTGTTCAGTCCTTATTTTTCTATATAGACAAGGTACTGCCAGGATTAAGAAAAACTTCATTTTATAGCAGTTAATGCTAAAGCCATGTGCTACTGAAAAATAGAACTGTCTCTTGAGAGCCAAATACTCCCGCCAACTTATCGATGTAGCCATCTGACCTTGACCTAGAAACTTAAAAGTGTTCACGAATAATATCTAGGTCAGTTTGAAATCAGTAGTCTAAATGTGTCTTAAGTCCCATATTTAGCCACCTTTTGATGCTCCTTCAAAGTCGACCGGTTCGAAATCATTGGTTTAAAATGTTTCGAATGTCATTTTTGTAATCTTTTAATGCCCCTTCAATGTTGTCCGGTCTTAAATCAATGGTATAAATGTGCCTTGGGTGTCATATTTAGTAATCTTTTAATGTACATTCAAAGTCGACCGGTTTGTGGTTTAAGGGTGCCTTGGGTGTCATATTTAGCAATCCTTTAATGCCCCTTCAAAGTCGGACATTTGAATTCTTGACTGGGACGTTAAACACCATTACTCAACTCAACTCAACTCGGACATTTGATAAACAGTGGTCTAAATGTGTTGAGTGCATTTTAATTTTGTTTTAGTCATTCCTGCAATTGCCAAGTAAATTCGCTCCTCAGCGGGAGTTTACATAACACACATCGAGTTTAGCAAGTTAAGATTAATTAAAGCACCTTGCAGTCAAGATGTGAGTGATTATGTAAATATAAAAAAAATAACACACACACACACACACACACACACACACACACACACACACACACACACACACACACAATTAGTAGTTGTATGCAACAAGCATAACATGATAAGGGAAAGAAACAGACGTGTCTGGAATATAAAATTAATGCTTGCAATCCTAATTATTACTAATTAGATGACGTCACTAAATCGAAGGATGTGTTTCAGATATATCAAGAGGTTACATGTACAGATCATTTATTGCCTTTTTTACGATTTTTACACATTTTGTATTTTGTGAATTTTTTTAAAAACATAATTAGGTGTTAATTTATCGGTCATCATCCGATTTTCACACATTTATTACTTATTTATTTATTTATTTATTTATTTATTTATTTATTCATTCATTTATTTTTTGTATAATTTTTTTTTTTTTTTTTTTTTTTTTTTTTGTGTTATAATATCGTTAATTATCTTACCTGTGTGACTAGGAAATAAGATAATAACCAGCACGAGTAGAACAATTCCTGACACTGAACGAACGGCTAGTCTTTTGTAAAACCGCATGTTAAATCTAAATAAAATTCAAATAAACCATGATTTATTATGCCATACAAGTAATTTAGCTGAAAGTGAATAAAATACATTAATGCCTCTTAGGGGTAACGTAACAATTAATAGCACACACACACACACACACACACACACACCTTTTTGAACTTAAGACGTTCGATTCCTCCTCCCCCTTTATCCCCCCACACACCTATATGAACTTAAGCCGTACGATTCCTCCTCCCCTCTACCACACACACACACACACACACACACACACACACACTTTTTATAAGACATACCTACTAAGTCGTGATAATAATAGTTATTCACTTATAATTTATCTTCCTGGTGCATCATATAATATCATAATCTGCTGAATCAACATTGCAGGAACAAAAGCCTACATAAAGTCTACATTGTATGACAGTTACACTTATCTTATCACTATTGTTTTCAGACAACAGGTGCCCGTTCGTATTTAAAAACTGATGTCACTTACAGTTCCAATGTTTCCACCTTAACCCCGTATCTTATCGATAAAATAAATCGCTAATACCATGACAACGAAGTATATATTTCTAAGTAAAATCAGGCAGAATATTTTATTTCTAATTTGCTGCTGCATTGTTATATTCTCGTCAGTATGATATTCTTTAGTTCTATTAATTCAATAATACAAGACTGATTCTTCGGATGGATTTACAAATGTAAATATAGAACTCTGAATAAAATCTAGAGCAGCAATGAACATTGAACATTTCACGACAATACGAGAATAATCGTGTCGGACAATAGCTTCGACGAATTTAACAATCGTCTCATTAAGATTGTTCTTAATGACCCAAATAATACACATGCACATATTAAACTCTACATTTAAATTGAACTGTTGGGCGTCAGTGATGAACATGTGTACATAAGGTCAAAATTGTACTGTTGGGCGTCATTGATGTACTTGTGTACATAAGGTTAAAATTCCACTTTACTGTTAGGCGTCAGTGATGTATATGTGTACATCAGGTTAAAATTTTACTGTTAGGCGTCAATGATGTACATGTGTACATAAGGTTAAAATTGTAATGTAAGGCGTTAGGGATGTACTTGTGTAAAAATGACACTAAATTAAATATGTACTGTAAGGCGTCAGCGATGTACATGTGTACCATTGACACTTTACATTAAATATGTACTATAAGGCGTCAGCGATGTACATGTGTACAATTGACACTTTACATTAAATATGTACTGTAAGGCGTCAGCGATGTACATGTGTACAATTGACACTCTACATTAAATATGTACTGTAAGGCGTCAGCGATGTACGTGTGTACAATTGACACTTTACATTAAATATGTACTGTAAGGCGCCAGCAATGTACATGTGTACAAATAACACTTTACATTAAATATGTACTATAAGGCGTCAGCGATGTACATGTGTATAATTGACAATACACTGAATATGTACTGTAAGGCGTCAGCAATGTACATGTGTACAATTGACACTCTACATTAAATATGTACTGTAAGGCGTCAGTGATGTACATGTGTACAAATAACACTCTACATTGAATGTGTACTGTAAGGCGTCAGCGATATACATGTGTACAATCGACACTCTACATTTAATATGTACTATACGGCGTCAGTAATGTACATGTGTACAAATGACACTCTACGTTAAATATGTACTATAAGGCGTCAGCGATGTACATGTGTACCATTGACACTCTACATTAAATATGTACTTTAAGGCGTCAGTGATGTACATGTGTACAATCGACACTCTACATTAAATATGTACTATAAGGCGTCAGTGATGTACATGTGTACAAATGACACATAAGATTAATTCATTTTTACTGTTGGGGTCAGTAATGCTCATGTTTTACATATGTCACTACATTAAAATTTTTAACCTTGGATGTGTGTGATATACATCAATGTACAATATTGCATTAATTTTTTGTGTAAAAATGTAAAATGTTATGGCTTACATTGATCATCGTTCCTAGTTTTATATATCTATGTTGTTTAATTTGGTTCAATGTTTTGTCATGTTTCCAAAAATAGTTTAAGACCTGACACAAAGTAAGGATTTCATTACGATTTCGTTTTTAAAACTTTGCAATGACAATTTTTACGGAGAACAAAAAATAACACAGGAAAATATTTTAAAAAAACGCAAAATAAATATCTGAAGAACCAACAGATTATGAACAAACATTTGACATTATAGCAAAAATATGTCCAGATGTGTGGTTAAATGAAAAGAAAACATTTTGTGGACCCAAAACCATTATTTTACATTTGTCATATCAAAATTTTGATTTTTATAAAATTAAACATATAAAATTCAGCATATGACAAAATTTTTGATGTTTCATTTTCTAAAAACATAATTTTTTGCATGTGACTTATTAACCAATGTTTCGTTATACTATATATTTTAGTCTTCTTACCAGCGATAAACCAAGAATATGGTCTGTGTACGGTTTGAGAGTTATTGCTTATTTACTAGTATATACATTAAGTAATTGGTACTGACTTTGCTAATGTAATCTACATTATAAACATGTACGTAATACTCTATATATCAACATAAATATTTGTTGATGTGTTAATGTGCTAATTTATAAATGAAAGTATGATGTAATTTGCAGATAATACGGTTCTGAAAATATATATTAATATCAGATCAGAGTTAACTTTGATGAGTGCCGAAATATGCTTAAAGAATTTACTTTACAACAAAAAAACTGTTGAAAACTAACAGTCATTTTTTAACAAAAAAAGCAACTGTCCCTATTTCAAGAACCGAGATCCGAAAACAACATTACAATAATCAGCAGCAACATATCTTTTGAAGAAGAAATACGCTTAAAGTAGTATTAAGAGTTAAAAAACTAAAAACTGATTTAAAGCAAAGAAAAAAATTGAACAAAATTATGTTTTTTAAATTAAAATTTCCATTTTTCTTGTTTTTCTTAAGTATGGCAGTGATGATGCCCATACCATTTTTTCGGAGAAAAATGAAGCCTTTGAACTCATCAGATTTGTTTTATCCAGTTTTACTGACGTAAACAACAACAACCAAAATAATAAATAAATAAATAAATAAATAAATAAAAATAAAATAGAATAAAATAAAATAAAATAAAATAAAATAAAATAAAATAAAATAAAATAAAATAAAATAAAATAAAAATAAAATAAAATAAAATAAAATAAAATAAAATAAAAAATAAGTAAATAAAACTTACTTGTTGGCAAAATTTCAGTTCGGTTGCAAGGTGAACTTCAAGAATATATTCTGGTAAACTATTAGATTACGCAATATTAATGTTCGATAAATTGAATTTAAACGCACGCTTAGTTTTCAAAAGGAAATCAATGTCTTTGAATGCTATTTTAAAATCCAATACAAATTAGTATATACTTTTTTTTAAAAAAATAATTCCAGAACAATAAAAACTTCACAATCTCCAACGCAGGATAGGTTCGAATTTATTCATATACTATAATGAAATATAACGATTTCCTCTTCAATAATGAGAAACGTTAAGCCTTTGCATTGCTCTGGAGAAAAATAGCCGAATTCAGTATAGATTATTCCAATATAGTCTTAAACATTATAGGTTATATGATTTCTCTAAGTCTCCAGGTATATGTATGAACTAATAAACGATAAAAGATTATATATATATATATATATATATATATATATATATATATATATATATATATATATATATATATATATATATACAGCTACTGCTAAAAGATGAACCGATATTGACGATAATATTGATAATCCTCAAATTAAATACAAATTACAATTCTTGATGCAACACAATAATACCGATGATCTCTAGAAAAAAAAACCATCAACACGCGAAATGCGATATCAATCTTCGTTAATGAAACCATCGATACTGCTCACGAGCATGATATAATTATAACCTTTATGAGCTGTATCTATAGAAATCTACATATGTTCATTTCAATATTTAAACACTGTTTATTACGTGCATTTAGAGATCGATTTTATCGGACACTGACCATCCAGAATGACCAGAATGAATGCTTACTATAGATGGACATTGGCTTTGTAGTGGGCACCAGTAAGATAAGGTCAGTTTCAGATAAAGATTTGACCATCAATGTTTTATGTTGGTTAACAATGTAAGATTTATCTTAACGATAGAAAAAACCCATAAAACATTTGTAAGTAATCTAAACATGCAAGGAAATAAACATACAAATCATGTGGTTTAATATGTGTACATTTTCAAGCTAAGAGAAACTGTCAAAATTATCGATCTTCCACCATAATCATATCTATCAGTTATGTTTTATGAAGAAAATTGTTTATTTATTAATTTATTTTTAACCAAACATTTTGACACTGCTGATCGACGACAATGTTGATGACAAAACCCTGACGACAACGATCGGATGACAAGACACCGACAACAACGATGATGACAAGACACAGACGACAACAATGATGACAAGACACCGACGACAAAGATCGGGTGACAAGATACCGACGACAACGATCGGGTGACAAGACACCGACGACAACGATCGGGTGATAAGACACCAACGACTCGATCGGGTGACAAGACACCGACGACAACGATGATGACAAGACACAGACGACAACGATCGGATGACAAGACACCGACAACAAAGATAGGGTGACAAGACACCGACGACAACGATCGGGTTATAAGACACCGACGACAACGATCGGATGACAAGACATGACTTTAGTAACATCAACGATATACATCTGTATTCTAGAACATGACAATGACGTTTATTGTACCTGACAGTGATTATATAGACATCACGAAGACACACCATAATTCAAATACATACGAAAGAAAACTCAAATTTATATACTATGCAAATGACTATTAAATGTGTACAAAAACATACCGTCAAGGCTTATAAAATGTTGTCCTTCTATACCACTTGGATAACCACGTTGTTAAATAAAAGTATATGCTTAATGAAGGGACCGGTACCTGGCCACACTTAACACTACGTCATTCAATTAGTACTCGAGAATAAGTAGGAATAGATTAAAATTATAGATAAGAAGACTATAATTAACCATCGGCAAAACTACAAGTAACATCTGATGACTTTTTACAATAGTTCCTTTGTTCAGATTTCCGTTAACAAAACTACATATATGTACAATGCAATTTTAAAAAATATTTAGTGTTTTAAAGTGTTGTTATGAAGATCATATCAAAGAATATGATACATGTATCCATGTCCTTCCAACCTGGAATAACTAAACCTCATCCCACTTGTACCTGGACAAATAAATAATGTATCCTCAAGACCTTGACTGTTGACCTGTACACCATTATTTGGCATGCGGGTAATTCTCTCGTGTTGATTTACATTTGTTTTAAGTTTGACCAAATCCGCCGATAGATGTGGAAGTCGTAGAGCGGACACAATATTAGGACGGAGTAACAGACGGATGCACGGACAGACGTAGAGAATGGTAATATACTATATTATAATTATTTAATAAATAAATGAAAGCATGAATGAATGAATAAATAGATAAATAAGTAAATAAATAAATAAATAAATAATACATTAATACATTGATTGAATGATTGATTGGCAATCTTGTTTTTTCTTTTTAAATGAAAGATCATGTTCTCAATAAAACTCAAAGTTACAAAAATATCCTATAAAAAGTGTTGTCTAGTCATATTGGCAGGAAGAAACAAAATGATATATGTTGCATTAAAATAAATATCACGCCGGTAAATCACGTGTTTAATCATCCTGTTGACCAAATCTATGTAATAGAACTAAAGATCCATTTCTTCCTTCATGTTAAACGACATGACTAAAGCAGAAAATTACATACAAATTGACGGGAATATATCCGTTTCTATTTCCGGTAAATCGATCGTCTGCTTAACTTCTATCATTTATATTCATGTTCAAAATCCAATCCAGAAGATCAAAATTAGGATGGTGAGTTGATTCCTTCCATGCAACAAGCGAAAATAAATGTAATTTTCTACATTTTTCAATAGTTTCAATGATATCCTGGCATATATTTTACATTTTCATTTGTTTGTGAAATTATTTGAATTAAACGGAAGGAGTGCCCGATGACTTAGTGGTTCAAAGCTTTCGCCTGTGGTCATTTGTGTTTTATTCCTACTCTTTGCTATAAGGTCCGCTCTTACTGGGAACTTGGGTTCCACCAGTCTCAAATCGTATCCGGCAATGGAAAATTTAAAGTCACAAATGCATTATTAAACCAACCAATTTTCCATCTAATTAACTTAAATTCAATAAAATCTCCACAATATATTGCACATGACAACCATCCATACACGACGATAGAACACTATAATGTACAACAAATTTCACAACCACCGACTGCCACGACACCAATAGGCCTCCATAATGTGCAACACAAGTAAATCAACCATCCATCACCATAGCACGAACAGGCCATCAAAATGTATAATAAATCTAAACAAACTTTTCACTAGCGTGGTTCCTATAAGCCACTATCATATACAACAAATATCAAACCAATTATCCATTACAATGACACAAAATAACAATCATAATTTACACCATCTACTGCCATGACACTAATACGCCCTTAATGTCAACAATCCATCTACTCCCATGACATTAATACGCTCTAATTGTCAACCAATCATCTACCGCCATGACACTAATACGCACTAAATGTCAACCAACCATCTACTGCCATGACACTAATATGCCCTTTATGACAACCAACCATCTACTACCGTGACACTATTACGCCCTATATGTCAACCAACCATCTACTACGGTGACACTGATACGCCCTATATGTCAACCAACCATCTACTACCGTGACACTAATATGCCCTATATGTCAACCAACCATCTACTGCCGTGACACTAATATGTCCTATATGTCAACCAACCATCACTGTCATGACCTTTATACGCCTTAAATGTCAGCTGACCATCTACTTCCATGACACTAATTAATACGCCTATATGACAAACAGCCATCTACTGCCATGACACTAATACGCCCTATATGTCAACCGACCATCTACTGCCATGACACTAATACGCCTATATGTCGACCAACTATCTATTGCCATGACACTTATACGCCCTATATGACAACCAACCATCTACTACCATGACACTTATATGCCCTATATGTCAACCGACCATCTACTGCCATGACACTAATACGCCCTATATGTCAACCGACCATCTACTGCCATGACACTTATATGTCCTATATGTCAACCAACCATCTACTGCCATAACACTAATATGCCCTATATGTCAACCGACCATCTACTGCCATGACACTTATATGCCCTATTTGTCAACCAACCATCTACTTCCATGACACTAATACACCCTATATGCCAACCACCAATCTACTACCATGACCTTAATACGCCTTATATGTCAACCAACCATCTACTACCATGCCACTAATATGCCCTTTATGACAACCAACCATCTACTACCGTGACACTAATATGCCCTTTATGTCAACCGACCATCTACTGCCATGACACTTATACGCCCTATATGTCAACCAACCATCTACTACGGTGACAGTAATACGCCCTATATGTTAACCAACCATCTACTACCGTGACACTAATATGCCCTATATGTCAACCAACCATCTACTGCCGTGACACTAATATGTCCTATATGTCAACCAACCATCTACTGCCATGACCTTTATACGCCTTAAATGTCAGCTGACCATCTACTTCCATGACACTAATTAATACGCCCATATGTCAACCAGCCATCTACTGCCATGACACTTATACGCACTTTATGTCAACCGACCATCTACTGCCATGACACTAATACGCCTATATATCGACCAACTATCTATTGCCATGACACTTATACGCCCTATATGTCAATCAACCATCTTCTGTCATGACACTAATATGTCAATCAACTACTACTGTGGAAGCATTGATCACCATAATGTAAAATACTTGTTAACCAATCACCTTCTTCCATGGCAACGATAAATCACGTAATGTAAACATAAATGTATCAAACATATACTACCATGACATAATTAGGACACAAAAATATAGTTAATATATCAACAAACCATCCACTACAATGACACAAATAGTCAACCATAATGTACAACATAACACATGTACATCAATAACCATGACACCAATACACAGCCATCCATCAACTATCATGACACCATTACAGAATTAACTGTCCACTTCTGTAATCAACTTTCCACTACATTGACACATATACAAATACACAACCATCCACCCACTATCATGACACCCATAAACAACCAACTTTTACCATGACACAAATACAAATACACAGCCATCCACCCACTATCATGACACCTATACACGATCAACTTCCACCATGACACAAATATACAACCATCTATCCACAATCATGACACCCATACACAACCAACCTCTACCAAGACACAAATATATTTTCATCTATCCACAATCATGACACCCATACACGACCAACTTCTACGATGACACAAATATACTTCCATCTATCCACAATCATGACATCCATACAAAACCAACTTCTACCAAGACACAAATATACAACCATTTATCCACAAACATGACACCCATACACGACCAACTTCTACGATGAGACAAATATACTTCCATCTATCCACAATCATGACACCCATACACAACCAACTTCTACCAAGAAACAAATATACAACCATTTATCCACAAACATGACACCCATACACGACCAACTTCTACCATGACACAAATATACTTCCATTTATCCACAATCATGACACCCATACACGACCAACTTCTACCATGACACAAATTTACAACCATTTATCCACAATCATGACACCCATACACGACCAACTTCTACCATGACACAAATATACAACCATTTATCCACAAACATGACACCCATACACGACCAACTTCTACCATGACACAAATATACTTCCATTTATCCACAATCATGACACCCATACACGACCAACTTCTACCATGACACAAATTTACAACCATTTATCCACAAACATGACACCCATACACGACCAACTTCTACCATGACACAAGTATACTCCCATCTATCCCCAATCATGACACCAATACACGACCACTTTCTACCATGACACAAATATACAACCATTTATCCACATCCATGACACCCATACACGACCAACTTCTACCAAGACACAAATATACTTCCATCTATTCACAATCATGACACCAATACACGACCAACTACTACCATGACACAAAACACAATCATTCATCCACTACCATGACGAAAATACACAATCAACCATCCAGTAAAATGACACTAATACACAATCAACTATAAACTTCTATGACACTAATGCACAATCAACCATCCACATCCATGGCACTAATACAAGACCAACATACACTACAATTGCGCCTTAGGCCACCATAATATACACCATACATGTAAGTAACCAACCAATTACTACAAAGGTGCCAATAGATCACCATAATGTCGAACATCGCCAGCATTTTGTGTCATTCATACATCTTTAAAACCAAATAAAATGTTCTCTTTACCAAAGATTATAATCTATTACATTACATTATATGTTATTACCTGAATTATTCATTTAATCGTAAAACAATTCCCACATTAGAAACAGTAAACAGTAATTACCAGATATATTACTAAATATAGCTATCCCTAGAGGAAAGTTAATAAGATCGTAAGAAAACTATATGTTACCTTGAATATATATATATATATATATATATATATATATATATATATATATATATATGCGTGTGTGTGTGGGTGTGGTTTACGATGAAATAGAAATAGGGAATAAATGGGAATAAACTTGTTCAATAAAATATAATTTTTATCATACATGTATATTATCCAGTCTTTTATTATAACTTATCTGGTTGAAATCGGTTTAGCAGTTGTTTTAGAATCTTTTCTAGTTAGTTTTACATAAATTTGATTTTTATACATACTGTTATATTTTTTTCATTCTCTAGCCGCGAATAGCTGCAATAATGCTGATGCTGCTTTAAATATTCATTAACTAACTTACTTATAAAATAGATTGGTACTGAATAAAGTATATTGAACACTGAATCGGATAAAAACAGGTTTATAGCATATTTTAAGATATAGGGGGTTACAGGTGTTTACAATGCTTTGGACTGACGCTTGTCGACGGTATGTGACTATCTCTAGACACTCCGGTTTTCTCCACCATTACAAACAGTTTTATCGTTAATTTAGAAATATTTTTAAGTTAAATACGTATCGATTGATATCTTAGAGTAAAAACTTGTAATCAATGTTTTTTTTTAATTAATAATAGGTTTTGTTAAGTTTTCTTCAGGTTAGTTATGCATTTGTATGTAACAATATACAAATTTGTATATAATGAATATGAATAAATAAACGAGAAAAACAACAGAAACTTGGTGGTAAAAGTGGACTTTACAAGATCTGGGTGCAAAGATCAAACTCATGTCCAACCGCACTGAAGTTAACTTCACAAGCTCTGTCCGTGCAGATATCAATTACATCTATTGTAAAATGCAAAAAAAAAAAAAATAATAATAATAAAATAAAATAAACAATAAAAATAAAAATTTGGGGAGTTAATTTTACCATTTTCTTGGGTTAGTGAAAACCACGAAATTTAATGTCAATGAAAAATTTTTAATCACCAATTTCTCTAATTGAAATTATTTTTACAAAACTCCAATATACAATTTTTTTTATTTTTTTTTATTTTTTTTTTTTTTTTTTTTTTTTTTTTTTTTTTTTTTTTTTTTTTTTTTTTGAAATTGCAATGATTCTACAGTATTTCATTTGATAAAATACATAACACCTCATTTTTGTTTTTAATCAATATCCATTATTATTTTTTTTTTTTTTACATTATTTGACTTATAATGAATTTTCACAAATTCAAAGTGCAAAACTATCAAAACAAATCAATATCTGGTTCAGACCTTGCCATGATACAAAAAAGTTGCCTACACCTTTCATTACCCGAAAAAAACCTGCAAGTTTGGAACAAATGCGTATTCCTGAGTCTAATTTGCAAAGTTTCAAGTTTTTAAATTATCAGAACCCATTCTTACCTAGTTCAGACCGTGACAGGTTATTTTCGACAACATGGTTAATTCCTCGAATGATTGCAGAAAGATGAGTACATATGTACATTTTGTGTACAAAATGAAATTCCTGAGCGTAGTCCAGTAACAGAATTCCACACACTACACTATCTCTACCAACAAATTGAGAACGGGAGATTACAACTGCTTTGTCTAAATGTAAATTATACCTCAATAAACTTAACCTGATTAAGACAACGAAAATATACTTCAGAACAGATATGAACGTACACTAAAATAATTAAAATCTTCAATGAATTTTTAAATTTTGATAAAGAATTACTATTTTTATACATTCTTCGGGAAGGGGGGGGGGTAACTTGAAAATTTTAAAGTAAATAGGTGATAATTTTGAAGGTCAACATAAAAACATTGAATAAAATATTGATAATTAATTATCAGCACAGTTTCTTTTCAAGGACCTTGGAGTTTCAGTTACAGCCAAGGTGTGGTATAACATTGAACCTTACTTAATCAAGCACCTAATTTAAATGAAATCGGTAAAACTACAGGAGAGAGAGAGAGAGAGAGAGAGAGAGAGAGAGAGAGAGAGAGAGAGAGAGAGAGAGAGAGGGATGAGTGGAGTGGAGTTGAGTGGAGTAATGATGTTTTACGCCCCAGTCAAGATTCTTCACTTATTTCGAGACGGTCAGTTCTGGGATGGTGGAGGAAACCGGAGTGCCCGGAGAAAGCCACCGACCTTCGGCAAGCGAACTGACAAACTTTCTCACACTAGGATCTGTCTCGAGTGGGAGTCGAACTTATGTGATGAGAGGCACTGTGATCCATAAGTGCGCGCTTTAGACCACTCAGCCAACGAGGCCCCGAGTGGATGAGTGAGATTTGCTGTATGTACACTAAATATTTTATACTTTATAAATTTACCCCCCCCCTCCTCATATTGCATATAGTTTACTAGTAATTGGTAACCTTGAATGCACCAAAAGGGAATAATTTAACGGCTCAAACGACAAAACAGAACCAAAACACTTTGACTTTTGGTCTATATATGAGGCCAAGGTTTGTTTTAAATTATCTCAAGTGATATAATAGACCAAACAGCTTAAGTAACGACCACAACAAGTTGTATCTTTTAACGCGCATAAGTATACATTTATGCACGTAAATTATTGCCTACATGTGCATCTCATTAGACAAGATCGTAATCTCGACTGAAATAGTGTTGATCATGATATAAATGCGTCATTATTAATAAAAAGTTAATCATCAATTATATCAGATTAAAATGATCAAAATATGCATAATTACTAACAATTTTTCATTCCTGTACCAAAGAGCGTGTAACTTACTACAAAACATTGTACAGCTAGAATGTTGATAAAGGTTAACTCGATCTGACTATATGTACTGATGTTATGTTATCAATATCAGGAGCGTGTGGGTTACAACAGAGAGAGAGAGAGAGAGAGAGAGAGAGAGAGAGAGAGAGAGAGAGAGAGAGAGAGAGAGAGAGAGATTTTCTTCTTTTCTTTCTTTCTTTCTTTTTTTTTAATTTTTTTTTTTTGAGGAGGGGATGTCAATATCAATTTCTTCTCATTTAAATCAAACACGATTTAAGTATTATTATTATTATTTCATATTATTATTTATTTATTTATTTATTATTATTATTATTAAATTTTATCAACCAATCACTTGCCTACCCTATTTTATTCTGCCTTTCTCCTTTTCGTTCTAACCCCGGTCGGGTATGACCAAAACATAAAAATTGTAGTGACTGTTCTTTCGCCAAGAACTCGGCATTTAGAAATGAAAGTCACGGGGTCCTTCGGAGAAGACCTTAAAAGCCGATACCCCAGGTCACGGCAGGCGTGGCACCGTGGCTAAAGAACCCTCCCTGCACATTGTCATAAGCGCACTACAAATGTTAAAATTTTTGCCGTTTCACCTATAGCTGGTGACGTCTCGATATAATAAGTGAAATATTCTTGACTGGGACGTAAAACCACATGATATCAATCAATCAATCAATCCTTCTCCTTCTCTCCACCATCAACACCACAATCATCATTGTCATAATTTAAAACTTACCTTTTCTATAAAGGCTATCTGTTAATACATGTACACCAATCCTACTTCACACACTATTAAACGTGATTGTAACTGAATACCCCTTTTTACAATATTTATTAAAGAAAATTTAAATTAATGTTATTAATGTCTTTCCTTACTTCTTCCTAAATTTAAACTGCATGAGAAATTTAACCAATTATAGTTCATTTATTTTTTTTCACTTCCCGTGCTTTTTTCAATATGTAAGTTAAATCGATATAAAATGTCACAGTCTGATTCCGTCACATGATTAAATAAATGTTTATGTTTTTGCGTCGTGTCCATGGCAATTATGCGTCAACTCAAAAGAAATCAATTTCAATTGTTTTCTTTGTACATCTTGATTATGAGACCTGTCATTTTATAAACTTTTTGAATTTTCTGAATATATATATATACTTGCCAAAAGAAGAAGGATAATCATTCTTTTGTCAAAATTTAATGATATTAAATAAGAAAGACATGATACTGTTCTGTATGTTTTACATTTAAATGGTTCACTCATATGTGTGAGGAACTAAGTGCAAAATCAGGATATGTCAAGGCTCAGATATAGTGTTTAGATTACGGATAGGCGCTTCAAACATTTCAAGTCCAAAGATCTAGTATTGGCTCTGACACCACATATAAAACCAGGGGTAGGACAATGTCGACTGCGGGACCTAATCTTATCTTGGATATAAGGGACGGGCGCTGAAACTCTGACAGGACATTGGATCTGGGACCGATTCATGTCGGGATATCAGCATTCTGATTAAATCATGACCAGCCAAAGGGATATCTTGTATATTCATAATTAGATAGTCATGTCGCTGTCGACTGAGGACCCTAATCTCTGTCGGGGTGTATCATTTTCGAATGGAAGGTGAAATGGTACTAGGAAACCGTCCGTTCAGGGACGTGGTCTTTTAGGTTATAAAATTTGGTTTCAAAAAGAGGCGCTAAATCATGGCGACCTTAGGGACCAAAAGTCCCTGAGAGGTATCAGAGAAAGGCGTTAGAGCCAGGACCTAGTATTTGCAAGGTTATATTTACTATCGGATGGGGACACTTAATTACGAACAGTTTAGGTCATCCGTCAAT
Organism: Tegillarca granosa; assembly: GCA_029721355.1. NCBI lineage: Eukaryota > Metazoa > Mollusca > Bivalvia > Arcoida > Arcidae > Tegillarca > Tegillarca granosa. The sequence goes on along the minus strand of CM056601.1, from coordinate 5,020,038 downwards.
GTTTGTGTGGCTTTCAGATTTATTACGAGGTAGGGACTAAACACTGCAAGCCCAAAAGGATCATTAGTTTCTCCGGCATAACATTAATAATCAGAGGTAGGAACCCTTAAACATTGCAATCCCGAGTCTTTGCACGTGTATTAATTTATCAGACGTAGTAAGGACATTTTGTTTGTCGGGCATAATATTTATTACCAGAAGTATGGACTAAAGCATTGCTAACCCGAGACCTTGAAAGGGTGTAACTTCATGTATCGGAGGCACACAATAAAACACTGCCTAACAAGAAACGGGTACTTGTACATAACATTTATCATCACTGAAACAGAGCTAATTTTTATAAGAGGCAGGTATTCAGACAATGTAAACAGACGGATCTTTTATTTCTCGGATATAGCATTTATTATAAGATGCTGGAAATCAAACAGTGCGAACCCTGGCAACAATTGTTTGCACTGTATAGCAGTGGCTAGCACCCAAACAGCTCTAGATACATAGTTTCTATAATTAATAATTCGTTCATGATGTACAGATTTATATTCATGTACATTTGTTTTTATTTGTAAACACCAAACGAAATAAATAAATAAATAAACAAATTAATTAATGCACGTCATAAAATACGAAAGCCTATTAGGCTCATGAATAAAAAAATTAAAAGGCGTAATAACGCGAAATAAAGGCGTAATAACGCGAAATAAAGGCGTAATAACGCGAATTAAAGGCATAATAACGCGAATTGAAAGGCGTAATAACGCGAAATAAAGGCGTAATAACGCGAAATAAAGGCGTAATAACGCGAAATAAAGGCGTAATAACGCGAATTAAAGGCGTAATAACGCGAATTGAAAGGCGAAATAACGCGAAATAAAGGCGTAATCACGCGAAATAAACCATAATAACGCGAATTGAAAGGCGTAATAACGCGAAATAAAGGCGTAATAACGCGAAATAAAGGCGTAATAACGCGAAATAAAGGCGTAATAACGCGAATTGAAAGGCGTTATAACGCGAATTGAAAGGCGTAATGACGCGAATTGAAAGGTGTTATAACGTGAAGTGAAAGGCGTTATAATGCGAAGTGAAAGGCGTTATAATGCCTTTTTGTCTATATATAGAGCAGTCACTTCCCTTTGAGAATCGTTTCTCTCCAAAGGTTAATATCCCTTTCCACAAACAGATTGATTTTAGTTTAAATTCTTTTAGACAGCCTAAAGCAAATGAAAGTGAATAAACCTTGATCTGTCGATATTAACTAAGATAGACACAAATGTCATTTAATCACTATTAAAAGTTAATCAGGATCTAATTCATAAATAGCCATGTGTACAAAGACACTCTTTATGAAAAATACTTTAAAATCGACAAATGGAACGGTTTCAGAAATAACTATTCATTTCAGCGCAGGATCGGATGATGTACAGTTTTTTAAATTTTCATAGAAATTAAACATATAAAAACTAATTACATTACATATAATGTATATGTGCAGGACACACACACACACACACACACACACACACACACACACACACACACACACACACACACACACACAGACTTTTAATAATGTATGTAATGGGGCGGAAAATAGATCTTTAAACCCTGGACCTCCACACCATTATGGTAAGCAACTTGTGTCATAAAACGAAATAAGGGGTTTTAAGGCGAATTGAAAGGCGTAATAACGGGAAATAAAGGCGTAATAACGCGAAATAAAGGCGTTATAACGCCTTTCAATTCGCATTATTATGCCTTCCAATTCGCGTTATTACGCCTTTATTTCGCGTTATTACGCCTTTCAATTCGCGTTATAACGCCTTTATTTCGCATTATAATGCCTTACAATTCGCGTTATTACGCCTTTATTTCGCGTTATTACGCCTTTATTTCGCGTTATTACGCCTTTAAATTTACGTTATTACGCCTTTATTTCGCGTTATTACGCCTTTAAATTCACGTTATTACGCCTTTATTTCGCGTTATTACGCCTTTCAATTCGCGTTATTACGCCTTTATTTCGCATTATTACGCCTTTATTTCGCGTTATTACGCCTTTTAATTTTTTTCATTCATGAGCCTAATAGGCTTTCGTAATAAAAACATATAACATACAAGGTAAAAATGTAGGGTTAAATACTCGCATGGTTGATTACAATAATACACGTAACATAAATTATTAAAATTTATATAGTGTAAAAAATAAAAAAAGGGTTTCCTTTTAGTTCGGCTTCGTTGGTTACAATTTTATGTTATACTTGATTCCACAAATTGATAAGACAAATTATCATAAATGCTTGGGGTGTTGATTGATTTTTACCTTGTGTCTATGCAAGTGAAGAAAAAAATGCCATATCCAAACTTAAAATTCAGATCCCAGTTAAGGTTGCATGGATATTAATTTGTTGACGTCATAGTCAGTTTGAGATATTTTCTTGATGATTTTTTTCCTAGACAGGGATTTTGATTTTATAAGACTAAATGCGTACTGATATTTGTAAAGAAACTGATCGGTTACTGGTCGTAATGTTGTTAAACGTCACATTTAAAAAAACGGTTGGAGTGAACGTCCATCTCAAGATTCTATTTAAATATCGAAGGAATTAGTTCAGGATGGATGAAGAAACCGGAGTTCCCGTATAAAATTATCGACTTCCGGCAAGCGAAATGACAAAGTTTTTTCACAGTAGGATCTGTCCAAGTGTGATTCGAATCCAGAAGTTGAAAGCTGCTGTGATCCGTTAATTGGCGCCTTGGGCCATTCGGCCTCTAAAACTCTCGCAAAGAAAACAAAGAGATAGATAGATAGATAGATAGATAGATAGATAGATAGATAGATAGATAGATAGATAAGGGAAAGCATTCGCCTGACTATCGACCCAGTCATGTTCTATCTTTTGGTTTCATCTTAACTAGATCCCCCTTGCAAAGAATTATCAGTTTCTCTCGAAGCAAAATATTTTCTACTTTGATTTCTAGCAAATTCAGCCCTGTTTATTATGCAAAAGAGCATGAGATTTATTATTGATATGATTTGTAGTTAAATGTATAATTTATTCCAGGTAGGGTAACTGTCATATTATAAATTTTTGAATTTTCTGAATGAAATATTCAAAAATTTATATGACATAACTCCCTCCCGATAATTAAAATTTTCCTGAAATATTTAAGGAAACTTTAAGGAAACTTTGTGAAACGCAATTTAAGGAAAATCTTAGCTAAGGACGGATATTAAAAATTTAAGTTAAAGAAATTCTTAAGGAATAATTGTAAAACCGGGGCCAGGTACTGTAACCCTTTCCTGATGTAATACGTGTTAATTTCCAGGAAACTGAAATTTGACAAGTTTATCACGTGATGTAAACCCTTTTTCGAAACCCATTCATGCTTCCTCGTAGAGATAAAAAGTATGTATTTTTGTATTCATTTTTATTTTTGAATGGTTTCGTTTATAACAACTGTCGTTTCTGTCCTTAAAACTTAAAAATCACTAAGTATAAATATAAATTGTTTTGTTTACACAAATGCAATTTCATAAAAAAAAATCAATTTTCAGCTTGTTATATATATATATATAGTTAAAAGGACACCCGAAACGCAATTCCTTGACGCTTCATATTGATCTATTGCATATAAAAACACATAAGGTGAGCAAAGTATAATAGAAGGAATCGGTTCACATGTACATGTAAAGACGTTCTTATTTAAACGTAAATATTTGTGATACATTCTCAGATGGTATTGATTTGTGTTAAGTAAAAAAAATAAATGACAATAAAAAGCTTTTAAAATGTATTTAAGTAGTCTAAACTTTTCTACTGTTAAAGAGAAACATCCGATTGATCGCATCTTTCTGCGTTTAGACAAGACAGATTCCGATTCCGTGTTCGAAATCTCAACTATACAACAGGAACAAACGAAGTTTCGTGTCCCCGATTCCTTGTTCGAAATCTACATCTATACTGTACAGGGACGAACGAAGCTTCGTATCCCCGATTCCGTGTTAGACATCTACATCAATACTGTACAGAGGCGAACGAAGCTTCGTGTCCCCGATTCCTTGTTCGAAATCTACATCTATACTGTACAGAGGCGAACGAAGCTTCGTGTCCCCGATTCCGTGTTAGACATCTACATCAATACTGTACAGAGGCGAACGAAGCTTCGTGTCCCCGATTCCGTGTTCGACATCTACATTTATACTGCATAGGAAGAACGGAGCTACGTGTCCCCGATTCCGTGTTCGATATCTACATCTAAACTGGATAGGGAAGAACGGAGCTTCGTGTCCCCTATTCGGTGTTCGATATCTAAATCTATACTGGACAGGGAAACGAAGTTTCTTGTCCCCGATTCCGTGTTTGACATCTACATCTATACTGGATAGGGAAGAACGGAGCTTCGTGTCCCCGATTCCGTGTTCGATATCTACATCTATACTGGACAGGGGCGAACGGCGCTTCGTGTCCCCGATTCCGTGTTTGACATCTACATCTATACTGGACAGGGGCGAACGGAGCTTCGTGTCCCCGATTCCGTGTTTGACATCTACATCTATACTGGATAGGGAAGAACGGAGCTTCGTGTCCCCGATTCCGTGTTCGATATCTACATCTATACTGGACAGGGGCGAACGGCGCTTCGTGTCCCCGATTCCGTGTTCGATATCTACATCTATACTGGATAGGGAAGAACGGAGCTTCGTGTCCCCGATTCCGTGTTCGATATCTACATCTATACTGGATAGGGAAGAACGGAGCTTCGTGTCCCCGATTCCGTGTTCGATATCTACATCTATACTGGACAGGGGCGAACGGAGCTTCGTGTCCCCGATTCCGTGTTCGATATCTACATCTATACTGGATAGGGAAGAACGGAGCTTCGTGTCCCCGATTCCGTGTTCGATATCTACATCTATACTGGATAGGGAAGAACGGAGCTTCGTGTCCCCGATTCCGTGTTCGATATCTACATCTATACTGGATAGGGAAGAACGGAGCTTCGTGTCCCCGATTCCGTGTTCGATATCTACATCTATACTGGACAGGGGCGAACGGCGCTTCGTGTCCCCGATTCCGTGTTCGATATCTACATCTATACTGGATAGGGAAGAACGGAGCTTCGTGTCCCCGATTCCGTGTTCGATATCTACATCTATACTGGATAGGGAAGAACGGAGCTTCGTGTCCCCGATTCCGTGTTCGACATCTACATCTATACTGGATAGGGAAGAACGGAGCTTCGTGTCCCCGATTCTGTGTTCAAAATCTACATCTATACTGGACAGGGGCGAACGGCGCTTCGTGTCCCCGATTCCGTGTTCGATATCTACATCTATACTGGATAGGGAAGAACGGAGCTTCGTGTTCCCGATTCTGTGTTCAAAATCTACATCTATACTGGATAGGGAAGAACGGAGCTTCGTGTCCCCGATTCCGTGTTCGACATCTACATCTATACTGTACAGAGGCGAACGAAGCTTCGTGTCCCCGATTCCGTGTTCGATATCTACATCAATACTGTACAGAGGCGAACGGCGCTTCGTGTCCCCGATTCCGTGTTCGATATCTACATCTATACTGGATAGGGAAGAACGGAGCTTCGTGTTCCCGATTCTGTGTTCAAAATCTACATCTATACTGGATAGGGAAGAACGGAGCTTCGTGTTCCCGATTCTGTGTTCAAAATCTACATCTATACCGGACAGGGGCGAACGAAGCTTCGTGTTTCCGATTCCGTGTTTGAAATCTGGACAGGGAAGAACGGAGCTTCGTGTCTCCGATTCTGTGTTCGATATCTACATCTATACTGGGCAGGGACGAACGAAGCTTCGTGTTCCCAATTCTGTGTTCGACATCTACATCTATACTGTTAAAAAAGTATGGGATACAATGGTTGGAGGATACTATTTTTTTCTGTAAATGTTAAACTGTGAAATTCACAAAAGGAACCGATACCTCACCGGACCACCCACCACACGCACCATTTTCTACTTAACAAAATAAACAAATGTGTTTTTATGTTGTTGAAATTAGAACCGGTTTCTGATCAAAATTCAACGACGTGGCTCATTTTTCAACGGATTAGGGTCTACTTTCAACACTTTTGGTCTCAATATACAACGCTGAAAAATGATCCACGGGTCCAATTTCAACCTGAGTCAATATTCTCCGTTACACAACCGGCCGTGAAAGTCCCATTGTAGTGTATTACAAAACCTCCACCTTATGGAAAATTAAATGTTTAATGGAATTTTTTAAATCGAATTTGGCACTTATTGTTTTATTGTACAATAAAAAATTTTTTTATTTCAAGATGCAAATCAAATGGAAAACAATTATTAATCTTGAAATTAAAAACCCTTTGAAATAAGCATGCAGAAACCCTACACACGAAAATCGTTCAACCCCGACAACGTGTTAATATTACTGTGACAATGGCGAAGCCTATGTCTTTTCAATTATGCATGGATCATATACGGGATACGTAAATAATCATTTTGTGTCAAGTTTCCAATTAAATGTTACCTTAAAAACATGTTATTTGAAATTTTATAATTCTCTAAAGGTTTAAAAAGCAGAAAAAATATATTGAAATTTTGAAATATTTGTTGAAAAAAGTAAATTAGTTCGGCCCGAAATTATGGTGAAACAGATGCCCGCTTTATATGTTTTAAATACCGTTCGATTACGACCTAAGTGGTTTTTTTTTATGCAAGTGACATGTGTCGGCTTCCGTATTTACCTTATCTTAGTCAAATTGTACACATTTTTCTTTAAGCGTTTTAACATTTCTTGTTTTATCAATGACTTCACTTTAAGCATCATAGCCGCCTAGCACATTATCACATTATCAGATACTTCAGTACATAATGCATAATAAAAGGACAACGTAAAAATGCATTTGCGTCAAAATCGACTAGAACAATCATTCATCGTTTAATATTTACAACACCAAAAACTCACCATAAAATATAACAAAATAAAATACTTCGGTCACCATAATATTTTAAAAAATTCAGATAATGATGTAAATGAATTTGATATTGGTTTAAATAAACTCGGAAATATGTAAGTGGAGGATAAAGTTTTACGGTAATCAAAGCCATTTACAGGATGTTATGTGTTATGTTTTATAATCATGACTCGAGTAACATCTTTATATGAAAAATGGTTACGTATTTCGGATAAGTTTGAAAATTTATTGAGCCTTCTACCATTAGCCAGATTCAAATTTAGGAGTGAAAACATTATCTTTTCGTTTAAATAATTGGTGACTGTTTTAAAAAACCTGAATAACAAAAATGATATTGTTTTAAAACTGGCGTGTTACGATAATAGTTTGTGTTTTAAATTTGCTTATAATAATAATAATAATAATAATAATAAATCTTTATTTAAAGTCGAAATTTAAATAACAGTAACATATATAAGCTCTAAGGAGCTTTTGTTCGACTATACATATATATCTACAAAGACATGCAAACATACATTTACAAAACAAACATGCAATCGTCTAAACAATTACATAATTATACTATATACATCGTGTACACTGCAGCCTAGTCCGCGGGTCCTAAAAGGGAAATATAATATTGAATTTCATGATAAGTATGCTTGAAAAGTTCTTTTCTGGACCTAAACAACAGTGAGTCTATGCAACAATTCAGAGGCTCTGATGCACAGGCGCTTGTCTCGATATTAAAAAAAAAATTAAACCCCCTGACCCTAACATAAGACTTAAGTTAGGGATAAGGGTTTTTTTTTTTTTTTTTTTTTTTTTTTTTTTTTTTTTTTTTTTTTTAAATATTGAAACAAGCGCCTGTGTTCTGATGAATGAAACACATTTATTTTGTTATTCAAGAATATAGGGCTGAAGGACTTAATTTGGTTTAAAATAAGACCAAGGGGGTTAAATGTGGAAGCACCACACAGTGTGAGGTGACATGGAATGTGGTTATGTAAAGTGGCTACAGAGTTTACAGACGAAGAGTCATAGGTGGCTTCACTTATCCGTTTCAAATATCCAGATTCAAATTACCCAACCCATACATGAAATTTTTCCGGCACATTGTAAAGCTGCTTTAATAAACATTTTTGTGTTGTAATGGTCGTTAACTCTAGATTTTAAATATAGAGCTTGTTTATTTAAATAACACATGCATCACTATTGTATCAAGTTGATAATTCCGTGTTTAATATTTCCTGACACATAAACTTTTGTTCGGATATCCTTCAGTTATATGAATTGATTTCATGAATTGTTGACTTTGTTGTATTTAACTTTATTTCTCTATAATTTAAGAGGACATTGCGTTTTGAAACTTTTATATTATAAACAAAATGAAGCGTCATTCAGTACCGTAACTACCTATGAGGCAACCGAGGCAGTTGCCTCGGTAAAAATTTAACCAAGTACTTTTTCTCACAGAAGTGATAGCGCCCGCATACAATTTATAAACTTTGAAACTATCCTCTAATCTGGATAACGTGGTTTATTGGTGTGGTTAAATAAGTTTTCAAAACCATCCCACCTATTTTACAACAGCTGGTCCAGTTTTTAGCTTTCCTATTATACTGTGTTATAATAACTTCCTAACATGTAAAAGATGTAAAACATATATATATATATATATATATATATATATATATATATATATATATATATATATATATATATTGATCTTCAATTCTTGCCTCGGTTTATTTAAGAGCCTAGTTACGGTACTGTCATTAAATCTCTCTCTCTCTCTCTCTCTCTCTCTTCTCTCTCTCTCTCTCTCTCTCTCTCTCTCTCTCTCTCTCTCTCTCTCTCTCTGTAATGAGGGGTATGTGTACGTTTTCAATTTAACATACAAATTTTATTCCACAGACGAACGATTAAAATGTGGTACATTACGGAAGGAGAGAATTTTAATCTCGCACTGAAATCAGGAAATTCATGTATATAAAAAACACTTAAAACAAATTAATTAAAATACTATAAAATACAAGCTACTTACTGATAAAATGGATTTCAAACTTTCCTCAGATTAATTATCGTGTTCACAAACAGTTACGATAATCCATAATAATCTAACATTACCGGCCTATGTATTATCTTACATACACTAGATTAGAACTTTATCAATCCAACCGACGTATGTCGGTTTAAATTTAAATATGTACGGTGTCCCATTGTTGTCAGACAATGCCACAAATCCTTATCACTGATTCAACAAAGAAAAATCGTAATGGCGTTATGTTACCTGTAATATTGCACTTTAAAACATGGTCTACCTTTAACCCGTAATAGTCCATTGTCTAACTTGAACCACGACTCCTACCGTTATAGTCAATTGTCTAGCTTAAACCATGACCTCTACCGTTATAGTCCATTGTCTACCTTGAACCATGACCCCTACCGTTATAGTCCATTGTCTACCTTGAACCATGACCCCTACCGTTATAGACCATTGTCTACCTTGAACCATAACCCCTACCGTTATAGTCCTTTGTCTACCTTGAACCATGACCCCTACCGTTATAGTCCTTTGTCTACCTTGAACCATGATCCCTACCGTTATAGTCCTTTGTCTACCTTGAACCATGACCCCTACCGTTATAGTCCTTTGTCAACCTTGAACCACGACTCCTACCGTTATAGTTCATTGTCTACCTTGAACCATGACCCCTACCGTTATAGTCCTTTGTCTACCTTGAACCATGACCCCTACCGTTATAGTCCATTGTCTACCTTGAACCACGACTCCTACCGTTATAGTCCATTGTCTACATTGAACCATGACCCCTACCGTTATGGTCCATTGTCTACCTTGAACCATAACCCCTACCGTTATAGTCCATTGTCTACCTTGAACCATGACCCCTACCTTTATAGTTCATTGTCTACCTTGAACCATGACCCCTACCGTTATAGTCCATTGTCTACCTTGAACCATGACCCCTACCGTTATAGTTCATTGTCTACCTTGAACCATGACCCCTACCGTTATAGTCCATTGTCTACCTTGAACCATGACCCCTACCGTTATAGTTCATTGTCTACCTTGAACCATGACCCCTACCGTTATAGTCTATTGTCTACCTTGAACCATAACCCCTACCGTTATAGTCCATTGTCTACCTTGAACCATGACCCCTACCGTTATAGTCCATTGTCTACCTTGAACCATGGCCCCTAAAGAATTGATTGCCTTAATGGGGTTTTATGTCGTACTCTGAAGTTGGGGGCAATATTCTACAGTGTACTAGTAAGTTTTTAACGTGTTGAGGTTATCAGCGATTAGAAAAAAATTGATAAAACTCAAATTCAAAAGCACAAACTCCTGAGTCAGGCTCGAGCCTACAACGCTTGACTATAGTACTACTACCATATACCATATTCAAATGTAATATACCACTACCACCCGCCATGCCCATTTTAATACCCATTGTCTTTTCTGGAAATAGCTGAAACTCCATGACAACGTCCTATCTCTGAATGAAATACTATAGTATTTCGCATACGAATTGTATATATAAAAAGTAATGTTAAAACAAAAATAGTCGTTTGTTTAACATAGTTATTAAATAACTTTATCTCGGAAGATAACGCGTTATCTTTTTTATATTTGGCATCAGTACATGCCTTTTTCACTGGTGGTAAACATATGTTCGTGAGAAATTTTGCAAAGAAACGCATAAAAATTCGTCAAGCCGCAGTGTCTACCATCGCGATAAGCACTGACTAAAATCTGTAAACTTGTTAATACTCAAATTAGCTATGTGAACCTGAAGAACAGTTCTCAGTTTGAAATGGAAGAAGTCAAATAGTTTCTACGCCAAGTTTGTTTATTGCAGCAGCACAATATACATTGGGATATTTTTCAGTTGGTATGATTTACATGAATCAAAAGTATTGATAAGTATGAAGTCGCTGTATCTAAATTATTCTACATCAATTTGACTTCCAATAGTTTCATGTACCTTTCATTTTGATATTTATTTTGCACGTGGAGAGTGTAGTAGGTAGACAGAAGACGTTAACCCTTCCGGAGCAACCAGCCTTAATTATTTGGTGGTAGTCCGTGTGTTTATTACATGAATAAGTCAGTTTGCCAAGTTTTCACTATGCTATTTGGACATGTTCGTGTTTTATTAACCCCATTGCACTTCTCTATCCGACTGTCTAAACCTTTGAATTAGAAGTCTTTGGTTTGGGTCTCATACCATGTCATTGTGGCAGCTTGAAAGTGCTTTGTTGTTCCAACTTTTTTTTCGTAACTAGCACTTTGTGCAATCTTTTCAAAGGCACATGGCCATTGTTTTGGAGAAAAAAAAACACTTGGCTTTCTTTAAAAACTTTCAACTACTTTATAAGATCTGCATTGTAAGCAACTGTGAAAAAGGTTTACAATTATTCAACAAAACACCCATACAATATAAGAACTAGTTTTGTGACTTTGCCAGCTCATTTTTACGTTTCGAAGCTCTGGGTTGACGTAAGCCATGGTACTTCCATCACATGGATTTTTTCTATCCCATGATGAATTTATGTTTCATCACCGGCCAATGAACGTTTCTTGTTTCGCAAAGACTCACAACTTGACTTAAGACTTTAAAAGTGATCCCGCACATTAAACTTGAAGTTTCTGAGGACGTACCTTTGTCATCTAAAGATACCCACGTATAATCGTTTGAAGTCACACTTACCAATTATGCGATGAATTTTAATTTAGAATTATAAATGATAAAAATTTTCACATAAGTGACAGTTTCCTTTGTGCTAGCTTTGTGCTTGTCAACCATGAATCATCCCAATGACCATTTTGACCGATTGCTATTGCCTCGGCATAAGCCGGTGGTTTAGTAATATATCCCTCAAAGGTCAGGTATTTAATTACATTCCATTTGACGGTCAGTAGTTTGGAATATGTTGCTACAAGAGAACTAGGAATGAATGCGCTAGAATGGCGACAATTTAATTCAAACTTCAGATTTCAAAGTGTGAAGATTCTACAAACTAGAAATATGTCAGGCCGACATGGTGCCCCCGCGCTGTTTTTGTCACTGTTGTAACTTACTTCAGTAGGGTACACTACACATAAAAGGCTGTGCATTGTTGTTATGATTTGTGGGCAACGGATGTATTGTTGGATTACAGGTTATATACAACCATACCAGTTCTAGTGATGGAGAAAAATCCTAGAATATGTGGATAGAACCACCACATTTCTGGAGTTACTGGCAATTGTCTTAAACTACGATGTAGAAGTCTCATAGCAATAATCTAATTCGTTTGAGTTGGATTTGAACTTGTAATCTATGAGATGAGAAGTTATTTTGATCACTTAAGATGCAGTGATCTAGACTGCTTGACTAATGAGGTTCCTGTAAGGTTTGTCAGGATGAGAACTTAATGGTAAATCACAGTTCATGTTCCTGATGGGTATACAAATTCCAGTTTGTGTTACATGCATTGGTAAGCTGTATGGGTTATAAAACTGGTTAAACCTTCAATTATTTGTACATTGCTTGAATACAGATTGTTACATTTTTCATCATGCATGCTGTATTGAAACTTTGTACTTATGATATGTTTATTTATGTGATGTCACAAGTTTTATGCACATATTTCTTTGCAATGTCAGATATACAAGGCAAAGGTCATGGTGAAGAAAAAACTGTTCAATATATTGATCAGTTTTGATGTCAAATTGATGGAACTGGAATATAAAAGTAATTCACACTCATTTTTATAGTGCTTGATATTAATCAAACATTTACTGAAATGACAATGAATATCTTCATAATATGACATTAACGATTTCATTGATAAAAATGAAAAGAAATACCTAGTTGGATATTGACAGGTGCTGAATGTTGTGATCAGAATAGTAGGTTCCAAACTGTCTGACTTCATGGTGTGAAGGTATGTTAGAAAATATGAAATCTAGTTGCGTTCCATACAGTGTTGTGGAATTCTCAACGATCTGGTCAAAATTCTTGGATTTGAAGAAAGTTTGAAGTGTTGCATATGCGGTTGGAAAGTTTGTTTTATCAATGTTGAAGTTACCAAGAATAAGGCAATTTTGCAGTGGATATAAGCTTAGATATTGAATTAAGTTTTCGATGAAGGTTGTTATCTTCCCCTGATGGTGATCTATACAGTAGAATGATTTGTAATGGCCTGGTGCAGTCAAGTGAAAAATGCAAAAGTTCCATACAACTACACCATGTTTGTGTTCTTTTTTCAAGTACTTGTAATGGTTGTTTAAAATAGATTGCCAGTCCATGACAGTTTGTTGAGCGATCTGTTGGCAGGAGCACAGAATCATAGCCTGGGATATTGTACACATTCTGTTCAGCTAGCGAGAGATGAGTTTCTGATAAGCAAATGATATTTGCACTCAACAGTACAGGATCATGCAAAATGTCTTGAAAATGCAGTTTGACTGAACGTGCATTTAAATGAGTTATTTGAAAATTCATGTCAGTTTAAATATTTGCAAATGGATTTTGAATAGCCATAGTAGTTTGCATACGTTGCATTTCCGCTTCCACAAGTTTACTACTCTTAATTTTGGTGCTGTCGAATTTGAGTATGTGAAGGCCTTCCAAAGTTTTAACTCTTCTAAGAGCTACATATGGTTGTCCATCACGCAGTGTGTCTTCAAATGAAACAACAATTGCATTCAGTTTGTCCCTGTACTTTGTGTATAGTGCTTGCCCAGCATAATCTGAGTGGAAACTGTGATCTGTGTATTTGCAAGTTTTGCTTGGATTTTGATAGTGAAAATTTGGCATCAATGGGAGTTATTGGAGTCACTGAAGAATCATATGCAGATAAGTCAAATTTTGTTTGCTGTCGAACCTCTATTCCAACTGTTTTGATATCAAAGTGAATCAGGATGGCAAGAGGTTTGTTTTCTTTTGAAAAAATGAAGTCAATTATTGTTCCTTGAGCACCATTACACATCCAAGACAAGTTAACCTACATGTTGACTTTTGACCTTGAGATGACATACCCAATTATGGCATGTGACACGCAGTTCCATGCTGTTTCACTTCCATACCAAGTCTGAACTCAATAGATGCAACAGCTCAGAAAATATGTCCCGGACAAGCATTTTTCTAAGACATGACCTACATTTTGACCTTTGACCTTGAGGTGACAAACTTCATTTTTGCACGCAACACGCCGCCCTATGCTGTTACACATCCATACCAAGTTTGAACTCAATACATTCAACGGTTCAGGAAATAAATCCCGGACAAGCAATTTGGGACGTACGGACGGACGGACAAGGGTAACTTTTAATGCCCACCACAACTTTGTTGTGGGGGCATAAAAAAGTTTTTCTGTGAATTCCATTAAAGAAACATTTATAATATGTTTAAAGAAGTATGTTGTTTAAAAAAAGAAAAGAATTATAGTTTTGTTTAGATGAATACACTGTTCTGTAACTGTTTTGACATTGCCTTCTGTATAGATAGTCCCGTTTGCTCAAGGTAGAGCATCCACCTTGAGCGGGAGATGATGACTACGAACCTCGGTCAAATCATTTATGATTTTAAAATTTGAGACATTGCCTCCTCGTCTGGCGCTCTCCATTATTGTATGTGTCACCCAATACCAAGATAATGTGACTGGGTTTTCAGTTTTCTTCCTATATTATTTTATCCTTGTCCAGAGGTTCATCTAGTCAGTCATTATAATGTAATTGCTGAAAATTAAAATTGTGTGTACCAAATTTTCAGAGTTCAGTGCAAAAGGTCTGATAAAAAGTAACGATTCAAGAATTAAAAACATCAACAAACATGTTAAATAATTACATCTCGTTTTATTAACCCCCACTTCAGTAATCCCCGAAACATTTCCTAAAAAATCTTTCTTTAAATATTAAACCATACACTACAAGACTCATGCTGACAAGAACCCCTTTTCCAAGAATTTTAAAACAAAATACATGTTTTTTAGTTTTATCACATCTGGGGATCTTAAACGGTTACTTATACTTAACCAACATCTTTTCATAAGAACAACAGTTCAAATCAAATGCAGAACAAATCTCATTGCTACAACTGTCATAATTCATTTTTCTTGTACCAAATCCATTTTACCATGAATCTGAACTGGACACTAAAGTTATCCTACACCTCTTTATAAGGGGCAATATTAAATATTTTATACTGAACACAACTCGTTTTCATAGCTATCAGAAATCAGAAGAACAAAGTACCCAAGTAATTAGAACACAACTCGTTTTCATAGCTATCAGAAATCAGAAGAACAAAGTACCCAAGTAATTACTATCAATATTAAATGAACACTAGAATTATATAAGAGGTAAGAGTTAACATTTTATCATGAAGAGAACCATTAATCTTATACACTACACTTGTCCTAAACCACTTTATAAAGGACAAAAGTTATCATTGAACAGTTTTAGCCATTCCTTTAACTGCTGTGAAAACCCAGAACAACATACATATCTTTTTCTTATCTTATCCATAAAAGTCGAGAAGTTTTGTACTATTAAGTGACAGATGACAAATATGGTCAGCATCCATTTCAAATTTAGTTAATGATTATTTCAATTGTATTTAATAATTACAATGACATCAAATAAAGCAAGTTTAATTCTTTTTTTTTTTTTGTGAATTTACTGAAATAACAATTTTTGTGTAAATTTTTAGAAGATGACAAACTGCAGTAGTTTCAAGTAAAAATTAAAATTCCAAAACAAATTACAGTTTTTAAAGAATCGAATCTAAAACAAATTTTTCATTTACCAATTTATTCTCTTTATTTTCCAAAGGGTCCCTAACATTTTTGCTGACTCCGACTATATTTCACACTTTTAACATTTTTCATTTTTAAAGGGGGTCCTTACCTTTTTTTTTTTTTTTTTGGTTGAGTATATTTGAAATTTGAAAGCATTAAGAATATACTTGCATGGTAATACATGTACATGTATATACATAATAATGAAAATTCACAATGTTGATGTCAACTTGATGATAATGATGATGATGATGATGATGATGATAAATAATGATGAACTATGGTATTTTTCACCTAGAAAACAAGTGACAGACATCTTCTGTACCAAATAAAAATCTCCATTTTGTGTGACAGCCATACTGCCCACAATGAAATTCTTACATGGAGCATGGACTACAATTTTGCCAAATCTGAGTACACCATATATTATGTGCATCTGAAGATTGTTTTCTAACAAATACATTTGTTCTAGAAATATTAAATTAATATATTTACACTATATATGACAACTACATGTATGACAAAATACACATTGTACTAGGCTTAGGATTTTGTAATCAACATACCAATTACCATAAAAGCATGTAAGAATAGCTGTAAAATATCCATGACAACAGGGTCTGCAACAGTTATTCAAAGATTAGTTTCTGAAGAACAAATATAAATCTATTTGATGTTTTGTGTTTTGGTCAAACTCTCTCTCTCTCTCTCTCTCTCTCTCTCTCATTTATTCTTTCTAATTTTTAAATGAGTCTTTTACATTTTTGTTGGCTATATTTGACACTTGAAAGTAATTTTTTGGAATTTTAAAAAAAAGTTCCTAAAATTTTTGCTAAGTACTTATTTGAAACTTGAAATCATTAAGAATCTAAATACAGAATTTATTTCAATTTAATCAAGCTGAAGTGATTTATTTTAAAGCAATAAACTTAAAATTGACACACTGTGAATTTTTTTAAAGGATTTGTTTTTGTGTAAAACACTTAGTAAACTTTGAACAGCTTGATCCAGGTAAATACAATAATGGGATATACAGGTAAAAAGTAATAAAATACTAAGATATACATGTACCAGGTTTTAAATTAAGATAAAGAACTCACAGAAGTTTCTAATTTTTCAATTATTCTTTACCTAAATGGGATATTTGAAAAAAAAATTAAGAATTTTAGAACAGAATGAGGTTCAACTCACAAAAGGAGATGCATCTTAACTTTTTGGAGCATTGGAAAAAGAAAGGAAGACAATTCATATTATTTCTTACACAAGTTTTATAAAGCTTGTAATTCCTATAAAATACATTTTTGTAAAACTCAATAACAAACAAAACTATGGGCAACCCTGATTTTGTGTAAAACATTGATTGCATTACAACAAACTGAACTTTAAAAACAAATATCAATGCAAGAGAGATAACTCAGGAAAAAAATCACTATTGGCAATATAATAACAGATATTACCCTTAATATTGTAAAAATTCTATGAAACACATCCAATCACAACAAGTACATTATCTAGTTTCTTTTTTATGCAGATTTTTTCTCTCATACTAAAACTTAAAAATATTCATATGGCACCTTTAAACATTTAATAAATGCACTTAATATTTGAAACTGACCAAAAAAAAAAAAAAAAAAAAGATTTTTATGTTTATGTTTAAAAAATAAAACAATTATCAGCTTTTCTTAGTACTAAACACATCTTAGTTTTTGGTTTAAAAAAAAAAAAATTATTAACTACCATATTCTAAACACTAAGCACATCTTAATAGTTTGAGATATACTAATTTTTGACTAGTTTTTGGCAAGTTTTACTTTTATATAACAAATTACTGTTAAATAAACATGTAGCTGACTTATGGTAAATTACATTAAAATTATGTTGCTATGGTAATAAGAACTGTATTTTTTTTATCAAATTTCTACCAAATTTCAATTCAATCAATTTTGGTTAAATTTAAAGTTAACTTTCAACTGAGCTAACTTGTTCATGAAAGTTTTCCTGATTTCATTAAAGTACATGTACAACTTTTTTGCTACTTTACATTCAAACTGAGAAAGGAATTTAAACTGAATAGGAAAAAATTTCTTTATTCTGTATTAAAATCATTTTTAACTTTCAAAATAACTACAACCAAAATTTCAAAATTCCTCAGTGACTCTAGGCATCAAATTAAAAAAAAAAAAACTCAGATCTATTGTATATGGTTGGCTGTAAACGCATTGAAAATTAACACTGTTTTCCCCAAGGACTTCATGTGCACTCTTTGACTTACTGACAGTCGTAAATTTCAGAACTTAGGTATACAAAAATACAAAAAACATTACAAGCAAAAAAAACCCTTTAAAATATTGTTACTATTGTTAATGCATAATAGAATTGGAAAATTATATCAATTTCATCATATTAAAAAAAATTACAAATACAGATACAACAGTGCATTAGATGTATATGATAAAATAATAACCGGTATTACCTATATACAACAGTATTAACACTTATATCAGCCATGACCCAAAATTCCATAACACATCCAGCTGCATAACTAAAACTAATAAACTAAAAATAAGAAAAGGAAATCCATTTTATCCTTCAACCACCGAAGGTCTCTTGTGAGGCATACACGACATAAAGAAAACCATCATCATCTTTTTCTCTTTCGTAGACTTCTGATATTGGGGTGGTGTTACTGATCATGCTTCGATTATTTACCAGTAAGTAAAATGCCTGGGATGGGTGAAGCTGTAATCTCCGTCTGAAATAAAGTAACAAATTATGTACTATTAAACCGGTAGTCACAAAAAGTTATACTATCCATAAGGGACAGTTAGGTGTTTAGTGCAGGCTTATTCTAAAAAGATTGGGTGGAGTGGAGTAATGGTGTTTTATGCCCCTGTTATGATTCTTTCACTTATATCAAGGTAATCAGTTCTGGGATAGTGGAGAAAACCCAGATTTGCCCCAAAATTTTAAAAATTGAATTTCTTCTGCATTATATATAACATGGAAACTAATCAGGTTAAATTTAAAATCTAAATTAATTATAGTTTAGCACAAAATGCATTTTCTCAAAATTTGTACTTTTTCAATCAAAATCTCAGATTATCCCCAAAATTGAAATTAATGGTCAATTGACATTGCATATAACCTGTAAACTAATTGCGCAATATTTAAAGTCCAATTCCTCAAGGTTTAGATGGACCATTATCATTTTCTCAAAATTTATACTTTTTACCCCAAAAATCAAGAAGTGTGAAATATTTTTAAAACCCCGTTATATATGTTTAAGTTCTATCCTAGTAGATGCCATATTCAAAATTTTAAAAGAAAATATTGAAAATGAGCCTTTAAGAGCATTTTCTCAAAATGCAAAATTTTTCTCTAAAAATGCAATTTTTTACACCAAAATGTTTCTAAAATCAGCCAAATACTTAGGTTATAATACATGTAATTAAACAGCCTGATTAAACCGCGTTACAAATTTCATTCAGATACCACTGTTAGTTTTGGAGATATGATCTTTAACACACAACTTTCACATTTTGACACTCCAACAACGCCGTCGCCTCCACTGCCACCGACACCGGAAAAGTAAAACCTAAGTCTCGCTTCATGGCGACTATGGTCGCCAGGCGAGACAAAAATGGTGTTTATCATCAGGTAAAGATTCACTGAATTGTATGGAGCAGGTCAACTGTGGGAAAGTGGAGGAAAGCAGACTGCCTGGAGAAAATCGCTGACCTCTTGCAAATGAAACGAAAAACTTTCTCACTATGATCTGTTGGATGGAATGCAACCTAGATGTGCATTAGCAACTCACTGGGTTAGTATTTTTTAAGAAAGATCTAAATTTTGATGGTAAGTGATACCCGACTCTTTCGTTATAAATTGTTCGGGCTCTTCTTCAAGTGCATTTTAATCTACCGTACTACAACATGGTTTTATTTTTTACTTATTTATCATTTGATAATTTTACCTGATAATTTTAACTAATTCACTCATATTCACATTATCTGGCACTAAAAACTTTGTTTTGTCCAGCATTGGCAAACTTTTCTCATGTTCGTATCTCTCAATAATCACCTGGAAAGATAAGGCATATAAATGTACAATGTATAATCAATAAAATAATTAAAAAAAAACATCAGCATAAAAAAAGAACAATTTCCATTCACCCGCAGCATTCATTTTACCGGTGAGGCATTAAAAAGGACCTGCTGTTTTAGAGTCATACAGATATTGCATCATAAAAATTTCCAGGGTTATGTAAAAAAAAAAAAAATGCCAAAATTTTTAAGAGCTGTAAAATTTATAAGAAAGAAAATTGAAACAGAATCATGTATGTTCTAGTTGGTATCTGCAAGACAATCGGGAAAAGGCACAAGTTAATGACTGAAACAGCCAATCAAGACAAAATCATACAATCAAGAAATGACACAAGTTAATGACAGATATAGTCAAACAAGACAATATCATACAATCAAGAAATTACACAAGTTAATGACACATATAGTCAAACAAGACAAAATTATACAATCAAGAAATGACATGTTAATGACAGAAATCTAAACAAGACAAGATCATACAATCAAGAAATGACACAAGTTAATGACTGATACAACCAAACAAGACAATATCATACAATCAAGAAATGACACAAGTTAATGACAGATACGGTTAAACAAGACAAGATCATACAATCAAGAAATGACACAAGTTAATGACAGATATAGTCAAACAAGGCAAGATCATACAATCAAGAAATGACACAAGTTAATGACTGATACAGCCAAACAAGACAAGATCATACAATCAAAAAATGACACAAGTTAATGACAGATATAGTCAAACAAGGCAAGATCATACAATCAAGAAATGACACAAGTTAATGACTGATACAGCCAAACAAGACAAGATCATACAATCAAGAAATGACACAAGTTAATGACTGATACAACCAAACAAGACAAGATCATACAATCAAGAAATGACACAAGTTAATGACAGATATAGTCAAACAAGGCAAGATCATACAATCAAGAAATGACACAAGTTAATGACTGATACAACCAAACAAAACAAGATCATACAATCAAGAAATGACACAAGTTAATGACAGATATAGTCAAACAAGACAAAATCATACAATCAAGAAATGACACAAGTTAATGACAGATACAGTCAAATGAGACAATATCATACAATCAAGAAATTACACAAGTTAATGTCAGATACAGTCAAACAAGACAAAATCATACAATCAAGAAATGACACAAGTTAATGACAGATACAGTCAAACAAGACAAGATCATACAACCAAGAAATGATACAAGTTAATGACAGATACGGTTAAACAAGACAAGATCATACAGTCAAGAAATTACACAAGTTAATGACAGATACGGTTAAACAAGACAAGATCATACAATCAAGAAATGACACAAGTTAATGACAGATACGGTTAAACAAGACAAGATCATACAATCAAGAAATGACACAAGTTAATGACAGATATAGTCAAACAAGGCAAGATCATACAATCAAGAAATGACACAAGTTAATGACTGATACAGCCAAACAAGACAAGATCATACAATCAAGAAATGACACAAGTTAATGACTGATACAACCAAACAAGACAAGATCATACAATCAAGAAATGACACAAGTTAATGACAGATATAGTCAAACAAGGCAAGATCATACAATCAAGAAATGACACAAGTTAATGACTGATACAACCAAACAAAACAAGATCATACAATCAAGAAATGACACAAGTTAATGACACATATAGTCAAACAAGGCAAGATCATACAATCAAGAAATGACACAAGTTAATGACTGATACAACCAAACAAAACAAGATCATACAATCAAGAAATGACACAAGTTAATTACAGATATAGTCAAACAAGACGAAATCATACAATCAAGAAATGACACAAGTTAATGACAGATACAGTCAAACAAGACAAGATCATACAACCAAGAAATGATACAAGTTAATGACAGATACGGTTAAACAAGACAAGATCATACAGTCAAGAAATTACACAAGTTAATGACAGATACGGTTAAACAAGACAAGATCATACAGTCAAGAAATTACACAAGTTAATGACAGATACAGTCAAACAAGACAAGATCATACAATCAAGAAATGACACAAGTTAATGATAGATACAGTCAAACAAGACAAGATCAAATTGGTTTCATATTCATATTTTTATATCATATTTTTTGTACTTTTCACAATAATTGGAATTTTTAAATTATAACCAAAAGTTAAATAAAGCCACCTATCCACATCATATTTCAATTCAATTTTATTATTTTTTCCATAAAGGAATACAAGAGTAAATATTTGATATAACATACTACATATCTTTTATAAACTTGGACTTACTGGTATCTTTTCTGGATGCTGACTTCTGATTGATTCCACATCTTTCTGTCTTTGTGCTGAAAAAATCAAATACATGTATATATAGATCAGACCATCATTGTACAAGCTGGGTGTTATAGGTGGTGATAAATTGTTTTTTAACAGACCTGAATACAGGTATAAACATTATTCTGTATTGGTGTATATGTATAAGATTTTTCCTCCAAAAAAATTCACATACAGCACTTTTTGTGTTTTGCATAGTATGACTGAGCTGAATCTCATGGTCACAGCAAGGTGCTTGTGCCAGTAAGGTCTCGCACTTGATTAAGAAAAATGAATAACAAAATTAATAATGACAGGTGATCAAGTAAATATGTGTACATCTTCAATTCTTGTACAGACACACAGTCTAAAGATAAAACATAGAGAGTAGCTAATAGATATATACTGTAAAATCACAAATATTGGTGGGGATAAAATTTCATTATTTTCATGGGTTAATAAAAAACCATGAAATTAAATGTCAACAAAATTTTTTAATTACCATTGCCCTCAATGGGATTTATTTTTACAAAAAACTCAATTCCATGAAAATTTCTACCAACAGAATTTTTTTTAAAAAAAGCAAAACCACGAAATTTCAACCCAACAAATATTAATGATTCTACAGTAAATCATTTTAAAAATTGTTGTTTTTGGTTCCTTATGTAACCTTACTGACCCATATAAGAAATTGAGCTAGCTTTTGTCAAGAGGATCATTCTGAGTAAGTTTGATGAAGATTGGAATAAAATTGGGGTCTTAGGAGTGTTAACAGGGTTTTTCTATAATCTGAACTAGTGACCTACTTATTGACCCAATATGGCCGATATACAGCCTTGAGCTAGCTTTTGTCAAGAGAATGTCTTTGAGCAAGTCAAAAGTAGATTGATAAAAACTGTGGCCTCTTGAGTGTTAACAATTAAAAAGTTGATACACAATGGATGACACAAGACAGACAAAGACCCATCACAATAGCTCACTTGAGCACTATGTGCTTAGCTGAGCTAATAATATCAACTGATTAAATGTAGATGATTCCCGAAGGTCAGTGTAAATAATTTAATTTAAACTTAAAGGATGCAACCCTAAGTGATAAGGCTTACTCTGATTTATACCGATATTTCTTTCTTTTCACACATTATTAATATGAACTTAAAAGAAATTATATATAAAATATTCACTATTGTAATTTATTATTTATGGAATTTTAATTTATCAGTATATAATTTACACATTTAAATGTATCAAAAGATATTTTCTGTGAACATATAACATACATAAAATACATTGTAAACTCATATTCAAGGTAAATAATCGTAAAGACTACCACAAGCATTAGCCATGAAAATCATGACTCTTAACGGCTTTGCTAAATGGATATGTGCCATAACAGCAATGGCACATATCCATATAGCAAAGCTGTTAAGGTTCATGATTTTCAGGACTACCACAAGCATTAACACATTTCATTTGGCATGACAAATGCACTGTTAGCACTAACTAGTACCTTGCTACCAATATACGCATATTTTTAACATACCCGTTAAATTCGTTTTTACCAAAGTAGGATTAGATCAGCGACATTTTGACAAAAATTATCTTCAAGCTAAGATGGCAGTTAAGATTGCAGTTGGCATTAACCATATTTACCTTGAATTGCTTATTGAGCTACTAGTATCTATTGACAGGTTTAACGATATTATGGGGATACGAAGTATATAATTGTGGTTTTACGCCTTATTTTGCTAAAATACCATTAAATATTTCTAAAAACATTTGATTTGGGCTAATGATTTTGACAGTGTGGAGTCAATGACAATGTTGATTTGACATCATCAACACTTGAACAGACAACAGCGTCTCATATTGATTTGTCAAGAAGCTTCGGTAGATGTCAATGACTTATTTCTTACTGAAAGTTCTTCTCTCTTTAAATGTCTTTGTCCTGTCCATGACAATAATTTAATTCTACAATATTCGTATATCTCGTTTCTTCCCGGAAGTGCTGTCTTGTTTACTATTACATCATTGACAACAGATGGCGTTGTTTTGTAATGATACGATACTACAATTAAACTTCCTCCCTCAAATATGTACAACAGTTATCACGATTTACTAAAGGTAGATTTTCTTATCATGTCATATTCCAAGAAATAACTTAAATAGTTATTTTCATTTATGAATATTTAAAATTGAAAAATATTTTGTCTCATGAAATCCTTCAATCACAAAAGAAATCAACAGATTCGATGTTGTAAAGGGAAACTACTCCGATAAACGATCAAATGAAAGCTTCTATGAGTTATCCCTCTTTTAATGTGTTTCAACTGGTTTAGCAAAATTCTAATAAGTTTTAATCATAACGCACTGATTTTTAACAATTTTTTTGTTTTCCTCAAATTTTTTTCTTGATAGATTCTAAATATCGCTGGTTGAACAGAGCTCTCAGTAAGAAAATAATGTTTCAACTTTGAACTTTCCAACAAACGCAACGTTTTAAGAAACAAAACACACAAAAACAATAAAATATAAAATTATTAAAATCAGAAGTAGGGTGAGTGTTAGAAATGGAATATCGACAAATTTGGGTCAGACAACATAAAAATAAAGCATGAAATCAAATTAACGATCGATTCTTTCACGCTAACAATAAAATTCCGTGATTGAATTTATGTCTGCTTCAGTTTGCAAAACAATATTGAATGGATAATTCAACACTTCAGTAATTTAAATATGCCATTGTCTGATGACCATCCAAAGTCGTTGGTTTCTAAAGTGGATCTCTATAAGCGTACTGAGTTACCTTTTTGAAACAGTGGATAAATCAAATATTTATATAGAAAGTCTGTATGTCAATTAAGTTTTTTAAAGGTGCCTTAAAGCTGCATTAAGTTTTCCAAAGAAAAAAATTAAAACGGTGCTAATCTAATTAATGATGTTCCTAATGAACAATGTTACATTTGGTTCAACGATAAAAGCTCGAATAAATACAGAAACAACAATTATTTCTCAGCGAGATGTAGCATGTGGGATCTAATAATAGAACATGGTTACGTCATGAAAGAAACCGGGTCATTTAAACACAACTTTCAAAACAGAGAAATACGATATATGAAACACAGAAATTCGTTGAATTGTCATTTGTGACTTAGTAAGGGATACATAACACCATTTCAAATACATCTTGATATTAATGACGGACAATGAATGCAATTTGTCATGTTTCACCTTCGATTCATGGGTTTTTCTGTACATCAGTGCGCATGCTCCAAGCTCATAATTTAATCATCGATAACATTGACCAACCGGTTAGAGGATTCCGTTTATTTACAGCTTAAAGGAAAATGAATCTTACGGATCGTGATTAGAAATTAACAATGCAGCTTTAACTAATCACGATCCGTAAGATTCGTCTTCTAAAATTTCATTCCAATTAGCTGTAGACGTGCACGGAATCCTCAAACGGGTTGGTTTAAATTTATTTATTTATTTATAAAACACCAACTTTGTCACGATATAAGAGTCGAGTGCAGTAATAGTGTAATACACCATAGGCAAGATTTTTTTTCACTTGCATTGAGGCGGTATGTACTTGGATAGGTGAGAAAACCGGAGAAAACCAACGCTCTTTGTCGAGCAAACTATCAAACTTTTTCTCACAAGGATCTGTTTGAGCAGGATATGAACACAGACGATGAGAGGTGATGTAATCCAAAAACATGTGCTTTCGACCAATCAGCAACCAGAGATGTAGAATGTGAAGGGCATGTTGAACTTCGGCGTTTTATAGTGCCTGAAATATTGTAACACCGTGACTAAGAAAGCAAAATTAAGCACACGAGACACTTTTGTCTCGCCTGAAAACTGAGTGCGAAATCTATAGTTTTTGGTTAATATTTTATGCAATATAATGTAAAGTTGTGCACTTCTACTTGGGGTTTTGATATTAAAATTCACTGTTGTGTTCACTGATTCTTGACATGAATTTTGGTAAGTATCTGTCATCATGTGCAGAATTTTTAACTTTCACGAAAAGAAATATTCACAATGTATCCATAATTTTGAATATTTCTTTTAGTAATAATTCAAATTTCTTTGAATATCAATTTACTATGTCAAGAAATATTCAAAATTGGCTTCAAATAAAAGGTGCTCCTATCTTGTTAAAGGATAGAAAAGAAACACCCGTAACATACTCGTAAAAATGGTTGCAGTTTGACATGACAACAAGAGCCGCGAGTTTGTTTGGGGATCTTAAATGATGTTTTAGTGTCAGAACGTAAAATGAATAGATCTAGTATTGTTTGTAAAATTATGAATTATTAGATCAAACCAGAGATTTTTGATATATATGTCTCTGGTCAAACGGAGTGTTATTTTCGTGTGTTAAACAAATAAGACATGATCTATGTAACAAGTTTAACTTCCGTTACTAAAATAGACATGATTATAAAATTTCCAATAAATTTATGCTGAATACGTCACAGGAATGATCATAAAATTATCTACTGTCGATATATTTTTAGCGGATTAGTTTTATTTTATTACTAAAATAACTTTACTATCTTATTTACCTAGAAAAGAATTTATTTTTCACATTATTTATGCAGTGTTGGGGTGAGTAACCCTTTGATAAATTCTACTTTCATTTTGATTGACATGTTAGTTTTATGTTTTAGGATGGGTTATTTCTTTGTGACTGAACTAAAGGGATGTAAACATCCAAGTTATATTAAAACTCCCTTTTGTTTTCCCCAGACTTAATGTTTTATGTCATATGTTTGAGGAAAGAAAGGCTCGCAGAGTTTAAATATGTCTTTCCAAGAATTTTTTTGTATTTTGATTTGTTTTACAGAACTGACAAACATAGCTTGATTTCTTTATTTTAAAGTCATTTCAGTTGAAATCTGAAATTTGGAGGGTGGTCACATTAAATGGAAGTCTTTTATAAATAATTCTGTTGTTTTAGGTATAGAGAGAAGAAAACTCATATTGCTACTATAATTTGGCTTACATTGTTATACTGACAAACTGATTATTTAGAGTTTAAACTAAAATGTGCACTTACAGAAAACAGTGCCTCTCACAGCTTAGGTTCAAATCCTTTTTGGCTATTTACTAGTTTGAGAAAGTCAGTTTTCTTGCCAATATCCATGGTTTTCTCTACTACTACTGTCATCATCATCATCATCATCATCATATCTACTACCACTGCCTTCATCACCATTATCATCATCATCATTTTTAGTGATTTGCTATAATCATCAATTCATCACAAATGATTTAAATCATTTATGATCTTTTTCTACTTTCTTTTTATTAATCTCTAAATCCGTATTTTATTGACTAGTTGCTCACAGAGAGTTGTGATTTTACCAGTGTGTAGTATACAACACATTTTATTTGCGTAAACCTATTTTCCGCAGGTGTGACACCTTGAACATCATCTTCATACAAACATATACTGGTAATTCAAATAAGATGGCTGGTTCTGGAATACAAAAAGAAGTTTTATCTCTACCCCATTGCTGGCAAGAAAAGTTAGCTTTTGTATTGCACAATGTGTTTACTGAAAAGGTAAGTTTTATTTATTTTTCTATTTATTTATTTGTTTGTTTGTTTATTTGTTTGTTTGTTTGTTTTTTTGTTTGTTTATTTATTCATTTATTTATTTTTTTAAAGTTAATTTTTCAAAATTATTTTATTTTTTTATCATTTATTGTTAATTTTTTTTTTTTTTTATCATTTATTGTTAAATTTGTTTATTGTGTGTGTGTGTGTGTGTGTGTGTGTGTGTGTGTGTGTGTGTGTGTGTGTGTGTGTGTGTGTTATCAGTTCTTGCTAAAACATACTATACAGTTTTTCCAGTGCAGGCAATATATATAGACTTATGGTACAACTGTATGGGATTTTGATAAAAATGAGGAAGTTATGTTGTAAACTCTATAATGATTAAATTTGTAATATTTAAGTGTAACTTAAAACTGAATTATGTTATTTCATAAAAAATAACAGTAAAAGAAAAATAATAAGAATTTAGTATTGTTGCTACAATATTTTTGTCACTTTCAAGGAAGTATTTTTAATTAAGTTAGTAAATCCAGACAAAATTCAAAGAAATTGTAACAACATTTATTTTAATTTTACTTGACATTAAGCAAGGTAAACAGCAAATGTGAAAAGCAAAGTATAGACCTTGGTGGCTGTCCTTACAGCTGGACTAATTATTTCTTACAATAGATTTGAAAATTTCTGATTCTGGCTTATTATTACCTCATAATAAAAAGTTTTTTGTTTCTTAGACTTAGAACCTACAATAATAATAATAATAATAAAGATACCAGTAATTTCACAGTACAACTAAATGTCATTTTTTTGTACACTTCAGTCTTTATGCACTTTTTCCTAGTTTAATTATTTGCAATATTGGATGAAAATACTCCCTTTAGATCCATATATTGAGTTGAAATTATATTGTTTATATTGTTTGTAATTGTAAATGTTTTTACCCCAGTTACATTTGAATAATAATTTTCAGGAATGTCAACATTACATAGATTTTTGTGAATCAAAAGGTTTTGAAGTAGCTTTGGTTAACTGTGGTGGTGGAAGGTAAGATTCTCTCTCTCTCTCTGTCTCTGTCTCTCTCTCTCTCTCTCTCTCTCTCTCTCTCTCTCTCTCATGAAAACAGAAGATTATTATGTGTATGGCAACTCAAGTAAAGTTTGTTGCTCAATTTGAATGGTTTTATTCACCAAAGTCAAGATGATTTCATTTATAGTAGGGTTATATGTATATATCAAAGAGATCTGTACAGAAATTGTAGAGAAAACTGAAGTGCCATGGACTATAACATTAAACTCTTACAAGAATACAATCTCACAAACTTTCTCACACAGGGTTTAGCCTAAATGGGATTCACACCTAGTCAGTGATAGGTGTTGTGATCCATAGTCCAGTGCTTTCATCAAACATAAGTCACTGAGGCCCTGGGCCAGTTAAGGTTACACAGTTAATAGTACACATGTACTTAAACTATATTTCAACACCGATATATTTTTTCCAGGTACAAAAAAAAAAAAAAAAAAATAAAAAATAAAAAAATAAAAAAATTGATAAGTCTGTTTATCTCAGGTAGCAGTATTGATATGACCGATTATTAATCTTACTTTATACCTACATGTGACAGTATCATGTGTTGTACCAAGATTTAATCTACTTATATCTGATCCGATACTGACTCTTTATACCTTCTAAGGTTTTTATGGTTCTGATAAATTTATCAATATTAATTGTAGAAGAGATACATGTGACTCATCTTTCTATGTAAAACAAATTTTAACTCTCACCTTCCCCACTCTTAACTATCTAGTCAATACATTTTCAATTTTTTTTAATATTCATGTAAACTGATTTATGTTTTACTTTTTTCATTGCCACATACACACAAACACACACACGAACACACACACACACATACACACACACACACACACACACACACCTAGTCCGAATTTCCTCTGACCCTTACACAAATTATGTCTGACAACTGTGTGTAGGGTCAGAATAATTTCTATATCAAATACCTGGGATTTTCCAATACCAACTGGTGTTGCAAGGTGAACTGTCTCATTCAGTGCCAGAAACACACATCTATTACCAACCCACCCCTCTCAATGCACATAGACAATTTGTTTTAAAATTAAGTCTATACATTCTCAAATTTATCAATATTATTGGATATTGACTAACATGTAATTTCTTTTTCATTGTAATACACAAACTAATCCAGGTCAACTCCACACCCCCTTCCATCCCCTCCCCCAACCACCCAACCCTCACCATCCCATTCCTTCACAAACACAATCTGTTTTAAAATTAAGTCTTTACACTGTTAAATGTATCGACATTAACATTTATCACCATCAATGCAAATGCGACTCTCATCCATGTTTGTTGTTGCATTTTTATTTAACCTGAATTTTCTCTATGACTATAATTGATACCTGAACTGAAATTTGGAATACATGTCAGCATACAACTACAACACATTTTGAAATTGAATTATGAGGTTTTTTAATCTTGATAACATAATTATTAAAAATTCAATGTATGCAACATCTGGGATATAAGTACTGAGAATCTCAGAATTATATATATAAGTATGAAATTTTAATAAAAGAATGATTTAGGACAGTCATTGGGAAAATAGGTCAATGTGGACTACTTTATAGTTATGAGTATATTTATATTTGTAAAAGAATGTTATTGGACAGACAATGGAAAAATAGGTCAATGTGGACTACTTTATAGTTATGAGTATATTTATATTTGTAAAAGAATGTTATTAGACAGACAATGGAAAAATAGGTCAATGTGGACTACTTTATAGTTATGAGTATATTTATATTTGTAAAAGAATGTTATTAGACAGACAATGGAAAAATAGGTCAATGTGGACTACTTTATAGTATGAGTATATTTATATTTGTAAAAGAATGTTATTAGACAGACAATGGAAAAATAGGTCAATGTGGACTACTTTATTGTTATGGGTGTATTTTTATGTGCCTTTATCCACAAAAAAGACATGATTTAAGTGAGATTAATGATCTGCTATCTCTTGTGTGGATATTTTACTTTTTCTTGTTGTATAATGTTTACCAGTACGAATTCCTTATAAATAATCTGTCTTAACTCTTAGAAACAGTGTATTGAACAAGCTTATTGTTGATTTGGTCCAAATATGTAAGAAAAAGAGAAAAAAAAAAAAAAAAAAAAAAAATCCACCACAATATTGAAAAATATATTCTTATATTCTTTGCATACAAAAGACTATTAGACTATGAAAATTAAAAAAAAAAATGTCTTTAGATCAATATGATATCACAAAAGAAAAAAGAAATGACAATATGATATTTTTTGGGTTGGTTGGGTGGGTGGTTTTAATATTGTTTAACTGAGCATCATCAATTTTTTAGCAATCCACAGTGAGAGCAAGGTTTAGTCTCTAAGAATTAATCAAAGAACAAGTTGTTTATGTGTGAGATACACAACTGTGTATAAATTATGATTGACCTTGTACTTGCTTGAAATAAGGGCAACTTTTTGTTAAGGTGCTAGCTCACTGAGTCAGCATGTCACAGAAAACAAACCAATTCCCAGTCATATTTACCTGGCAATGGGTAAACCTGTCAAAACTGTTCTCCTAATGAAGAACACAAGACAATGAGGCAACATCTCAAATTTTTAAAGTCAAACACCAAACCTTCCATTCTCAAGCTGGATGCTCTACAACTGAGCCACAGAGGCAGTCTACTGTTACTGTTTTAAACTTTGTGTGTGTTGTCATACTCTATTTTAGACTGTTGGATGTGCTTATCAATCGACTTAAGAATAAGATACAAGAAAATTTTAGATGATTTGTTTTAAAAACAGATATTTAATTAAAGACATAATTTTTTGATAGGCAAGTTAGTAGACCAGACATTCGTAACAGTTCAAGATGTATATGGGACTCAGAAGAAGAAGCAACCAAAATTTGGAAGAGAATTAAGAAATATGTACCAGATGTTTGGTCAAATAGAGATGTTATGGGTTTAAATGAAAGGTAAGCTGAATCTTTAAATTTCTGATTTTTTTTTCAGGTGAGCAATTAAAGGCCCAAAGGGCACTTGCTTAAGGAACTGTTCTTTAACAAATCTCTGGAGTCTTTATTGTCAAATACCAAAGTATTGGATTCAACAACTAATGGAAAAGAGAAAATGAGAATCTTGTATTTATTTACTCCCACAAACTATCTTTCTGTCTGTTCATCTGTCTTTCTGTCTGTTTGTTTGTCTATCTGTATGTCTGTCTGTTCATCTGTCTATCTGTATGTCTGTCTGTTCATCTGTCTATCTGTGTGTCTGCCTGTTCATCTGTCTGTTCATCTATCTTTCTGTCTGTTTGTTTGTCTATCTGTATGTCTGCCTGTTCATCTGTCTATCTGTTTGTCTGTCTGTTCATCTGTCTTTCTGTCTGTTTGTCTATCTGTATGTCTGCTTGTTGATCTGTCTATCTGTTTGTCTGTTCATCTGTTTGTTTGTCTGTATGTCAGTCTGTTCATCTGTTTGTCTGTTCATCTGTCTTTCCATCTATCTGTTTAATTTGTCTGTTCATCTGTCTATGTGTTTGCTCCATAACTTTCACAGCTTTAAATGGATTTCAATCAAATTTATTACAAAATAAAAAATTATTAAAATGTTTACATTTTGGAGTGTAGGTCAAAGGTTAAGATCACAAGGTAAAAAAAATCTTAATTTGGTGATGTTAAGGGCAGTGGGATTTGATTCATAAAGGAGATTTTTAGTTGATATCACAACTACAGGGCACAGTAGAATATTATCAAAATAAAATTTCATGTATTTTAATTCTTACAAGTGTTTTACAACTTTCAGGTTGAGGGTATTACGGTATGATCCTGGTGAATATTTTTTGCCACATTTAGATGGCTCTTACATCAGGGATAACGGAGAAACAAGTTACATCACAATACAGATATATCTAAATCAGGTACATGCATTATTTATCATCTGTAAATTTTAAAATTTGTTACCTGTAGAACATTGATGCTTTTTGATAAATTTTTCACAAATTTACTGTCTTTGAAATTCTATGTGTGGAAGTGGTTTATACAAAACACTTTTTAATCCCATATGAGTCTATTTTCAAGGCACTCCTGATTTCTCCACCATCCTAGCACTAAAAACTTGATATAATTATGTGTAACTATATATATTCCATTGTTGTTTTGGATTAAAATACAATTTCAACCAACCAACTGTTAGAATGGTTTTATTTTGTTAAGTGTTTGTGTTTGCTTTTTGTTTTCCAATCAAATTGGTCTCTATTTTCTCTGTTGAGTCTTAGTTGCCATTGCGATTGCCATGTACCTGTTTTTTAGCTTCAATTTCTATATACTATATATATGTCCCATTTAATATTTTAGAAGCATTTTTCAAATACACATTCATCTTCATTGTTATATTTCTGTCTTACAGGGATTTGAAGGAGGGAGCACCACTTTCATGTCATTTGATGAAAAAGAAAAGGTTGAAGTTGTGCCAAAAACAGGTAATTAAATAAGTCTTCCTCCCAATATAAAATACTTTTAAGATAGATTATTTGAAGTAATTTTTGATACGGCACTTATCAGTTATATTGGTAAGAATGTCATGTTTTGGTACATGGGACTTCAAATTTGAATGTTACTCAAGTTCAACTGTGGTACTTTTTTCATAGTATACCACTGCAGTGACTCTGTAGAGGGCTCGCTCATGGGTTTGAACCCCGACTTGAAAGTGGGTATTGACTGTTCTTTCACCAATCATTGGCATTAGGAAATGTAAGTCACGGTTCTTTGGTTGGGAACTTCAAATAAACAAGGTTTCATGGAACCCTGCTGTATAATGTAATCAGCCCAAAGCACATGCAACATTTCTACACTTTTGTCTATAGTTGGTGATGTCTCGATATAAGTGAAATATTCTTGATTGGGACATTAAACACCATTACTCAACTCAACTCAACTCAACTCAAAGTAGTACATTTTGGAATAGTGGAAGAAAATAGAGTGCCAGGGGACAACCATCAATCTTTGACAAGCTAACTAACAAACTTTTCACTCTAACATGTGCCAGGATAGGATTCAAACTTAGTTGTTGATAGGCATTGTTATTTATATACAGGCATCTTAGACCACTGGGAGACCCCAACTGTAGCTCAAATGGTAGAGTGCTATTTTTGTATGTGTAAGGTTGAGGGTTTGAACCCTGGCCAGATCTGGTGAAGACTTGAAAATTGGTAATGACTGTGTTTTTTTCCCCCCAAGCACTTGGCATTTAGAAATGAAAGCCATGAGGTCCTTCAGATAAGACCTTAAAATGGATGTCCCATGTCACGGCAGGCTTGGCATGTAAAAGAACCCTCCCTACACATTGCCCTTAGCACACTGCAAAGGTCAAAATTTCTGCCACTTCACCTACAGCTGGTAACATCTTGATATAAGTGAAATATTCTTGACTGGTACATAAAATCCCATCAAATGAATCATAAGGCCACTGGGTACCAAATTAAATTTATCACACTTGAAGAGATATATATAAAAAAAAACAGTTGGGACTATATACAAAATGCATTGCTTTGTTATCCATGATGTTAGAGAAACAGCATACTAGTTTACAAGATTCCACTTAAACGTCATTTTAATACATATACAAATCTTGGTCAGATACAGCCCAGAATAAAACCCACATCCTCTTCCCTGGATGAATGCAGGGAAAAATGATGCTTTAAAACCATGTCAAGATTTTTCTCCTTAAATGTTTGATGTGGTCAATTTTGAAATGGAGTACTAAGGTAAAAACAACTTTCATCATAAGAACTGACAGACGTCTTTGTACTATAGAATCTTTCTCAGGTGAAAATCTTATAAATGCAAACAGTGAAATAAAGATACTAAGAAATGGTGCTTTAGATGGCTGGGCCACAGAGATGAAATGCTGCAAAATTTAGTGGTACATATATTTGATTACCATGAAACTAATCTGATAAGAGAACTATAAACCACATTGTTTTTTTTTTTTAATTTTAGGTTCAGTATTGATATTTCAACATGACATATTACATGAGGGATCTTTACTAATTAAAGGAAGGAAATATGCCATAAGAACTGATGTTATGTATTCATCTGAAACAAGAGACAAAAAGAAGAAAAAAGGGATAATATCTTCTCTATTCAATCGTGGTGATAGTTGACAAAGTGCTACAGATACATAGAGAAGTTGTCGGTGCTTGTTCAATATCGTAGATGCTATATGTTTAGTTTGCTTAGTGGCCCACATCTGTCATCATTTGCTACTAGTAATTTAAATTTCTCTATTTTCGTGGATTACTGAAAATCAGAAAATAAAATGTCATCGAAATTTTTTAAATACCATTGCCCTCAGTGGGATTTATTATATCACAAAACTCAATTCCATGAAAATTTCTATGCACAGACTTATTTTAAAAAAGGCAAAACCACGAAATTTCAACCCAGTGAATATTAATGATTCTTCTAGTAATAAGAGTACCAGAAGTCCCCTTAATGTGAACCAGGTACTGTTGTGATAATGTGGTCATGTAGACAAATATTCTTCTGCTTATATAAAAACTCATTTTACTGCCACAATTTGTGTAGTCAAGTTTTGCAATAAACAGTGGAGCAGTTTAATTTTTATGCGCTTAATTGTAAAAATAATCATCATGACATGGAAATGAGCATTTAATTGGTTCGTTAGAGGATATTAGAGGTAAATTAAGATGAAATGTTATTAAAACATAATAGATTGTATAGGAAAAAAATCATTTTAGGCCAAGATGCCCAAAATATGTGTGTGATGACAAATGCTCAGTTAAACTTGGCATCTACAATATTTAAAATTGTCTCTGGCATTTGTCTTATTTTGTATTATATATTCATTAATTGAAACTTGCAATATTTTATGTTTATGTTACCATGGTGATGATCATGAACAAAAAACACATATATAGTATTTATATTAGTGCTAATGACAACTTGTTGACGACAACTAATGGTGACGAGATATATGTCTTAAAGTTAATAACAGTCTCATAAATTAAGATGCGTTATTGTATTTTCTTTATGTAACATTGCAAAATTATGTATGATTACTACAGAGATTTATTACCATTCTCCTTTTTTACTAAAAAAAAGAGTTATAAACAAGCAGGAAACCAACATTCGTGAGTAGTGGAGTGTGGTGTGGTTAAAAAGTGGATACCAAACTGTATTCAGTTCTAATACTATAATAATAATTACCGGTATTAGAGATAAATTAGATCTCAGCACTAATTTACAATATATTTCTAATCACTATTGCCAATTCTGCCTGAATATTTCTGGCATCTTCAGGATGATTTATCATTAATATTTAAAAGCTAAGGTAAAAAATTCAGACTTGAAAATAAACATGCATTTTGTACCTTAAGTTTTAAATTTTTATAATGAATTGTCCTGAAGACGCTAGAAATTCTGGCAAAACTAGTCAGCTAAATACATTAGAAATACAAATGTATATATTGTTAACTAGTGTTGAGATCTAATTCATATCTTACCATTCACTTTTTTGTAGATGTGTTTTCTGAATAATATTAATTTTCTTCTTTTGTTAGTCATAGTAATTGATATATCACCAAATATGTCTTTTTGGACATGATCATGGTTCTGTGTGTGTGTGTGTGTGTGTGTGTGTGTGTGTGTGTGTGTGTGTGTGTGTGTGTTATTTTATTGCTTTTTTGAACATTTATATTATAAAAAATGTTAATATAAAACATTTTTTGAAAGTCCTGCTGAATTGTTTTAAAAAGCAGGTTTCACTGTATAATATTATTTCTTGTACAATTTATGTCTTGTAAGCTGAAACATTAATGATAAAGTTATTATTGATAACCTTGACCATTACACTCAAAACCTGTAATCTATCAAAACTTAATTTTAAGTTCATTTTCAACAAAGACTGATTTTGCTCAATTTAGTCTTGTCTATATAATTCTCAAATAGTCTAGTCAGTCCATGAAAAAATAGGGTCAAACCTCAAAGTAATTGCAACAGAAATATTTTTATGTGATTGTTTTTAGGATTTGTGTTTTTATTCACCATAAAAAATATACCAATTTCAATCCAGTAGAATTTGTTTTTTTTGCCAATTGAAGTTACCAATAGCATTTTCTACAGAAAAGGGAGATAACTCTGTATTGTGATCCTAAATTTTACACAAAAATTTTCAAAAACTTCAAGTTTTCTCTAATACTATATGAAGAACAACCTAGAACTTACATGGAAATTTATACATGGACTTAAAATAGATAATTTAAGACAATTTAGAATGTAATATGTAAATGGAATGTAAAAAAATTAAATAATTTTGTTGAAAGAATTTATGCAAAATGCTGATTAAGGGCATGTTGATGAGATGGAAAAAAATTTATTCACCTCAAATATATTTTGTTATACACAGAAATGATAAAATAAGTATATTTCAGGTTAAAAACATAACTTTTCTATACTTCTACTTTATTACTTTGGGTATTCTGTTATTAATTCCTCATCACTATAGAACATTAGATTGTGAAAGACTTAAAATAAAATGCAACTGAATAAAAATTGGCCAATGATTACACTTTAAATGAAATCAGAAATGTTGAATATACAAATGGAATCAACTATAATTGATTAATTCCAGGGTCTTTGCTTTACTTTTTGTTAAAATAGCAAAAAACATATGATAATTGGACTAAAACTCCACCTGTTTTTCAGGAGTTATCTACCTTGTCTATAGAAATTCCCATAAGAAATTAAAACTTCTCACCAACTTGTTTCCCCTTGTCAGATTTTGGAAGGCTTTTTACTATAAACATTTCATGTATTTGAGAGCATATTAGTATCAAAATTTGTTCTGTTGCAATTAGTTTGAGGTCAAACTGTAGATTGACTAGACAAAAACATATGAAAAAGAGCATAATAATTTAATTGCTGATGTAAATTACCTGTGTTTATCCCTGTATACTTAGACAAGGTTTGTTATTGTCTCTCAACAAATCAGAGGTGTTCGCAGGTATAACTATGGTAACCATTTCATTTCTTACTAAACCTTCGATAATGGAATTAATACAATCAAGAATAACCATCTATTTATAACATTTTTACTTTACTAAATCTCCTCATATATACATTTATATTTATGTGTGTGTGTGTGTGTGTGTGTGTGTGTGTGTGTGTGTGTGTGTGTATATATATATATATATATATATATATATATATATATATATCTTGTAAAATCAGCATTGTAATGTCTCTAAAGATAACATCTTACATTGGCCAATCAATACTGTAACAGAAAATAAATAAAGACTCCCACTTGATAGGACCTACTTTTTATATTTGAATGTCAGATGGTCAGAGATTTCTGTTATTGTTGTAATTAGCACATTATCTTTTTATTAATCTATTTTTATATGTGCAAAATTTAAAGGCATTTTGTCTCATTTGCAAATCATATAACCAAACTTTCAAACTGTCTCATATTCAAGTGGTAATAAACCACACCTATCAACACTTGTCTGTCAGTATGGTTAATGCCTGTCTCAAGTCAGCTGAAATTTACAATCAACAGTTAATATATGTGTTTACAATATTTATGTGATACTCTCTCTCTCTCTCTCTCTCTCTCTCTCTCTCTCTCTCTCTCTCTCTTTGACAATGTATTAGTTGTGCTAATTGCTGAGTTATGAAAAGGTTTTTCAGTTACAATTTTTTATATAAGATTTTTTTTACCATTTTTTATTATTTATTTTATTGTTTCCAAGCATACTAATGTTGTAAAATATATACATTGTATATATATATATATGTGTGTGTGTGGGTTTTTTTTTTAATTTTAATTAAATTTTCTGCATATATGTATTTGAACCAGTTATATCTTGGTAATTTTGAACTGACATGTGTGTGTGTGTGTGTGTGTGTGTGTGTGTGTTGTTACTATAACCAGATAAAATTTATTTTTATGATAGTTAATACAATTCCTCAATTGTTTTAAATATGTTATCATTTTAGAGATTAATATTTAGATGAAACTTAATTAAAATAATCAAATTTAATTGAATAATTTTTTAATTCTAATTCAACATAATATTTCATCCTGTGTAAAACTACACTTAACAAGGTAACAAGGTTCTTGAATTTAATACATAATTGGCCAATCAAATTTGGATTTAGAAACTTGTAGTCAAAACATCACAGTATACTTTACATAAGTTTTAACAACCAAGAACATGGAGAAACAACACCCATAAAAAACATTTTACAAGACATGTACAACCCATATTGAGAGTTTGAGTTAAATAAAGTCAAGAAGAGGGATTTCGAAACTTACACAGTAGTTTACAATAGTAAAACAGTCAAGACATACAAAAACAACACCCATACAAAATAATTTTACAAGGCAATATTAACTGTTGTTAACATATAGTTGAATCAGGTCAGGAAAGGGTGATTTTATGTCCCAGTTAAGATTCTTTCAGAAAAAAGGTTAGCATGCAAACTGAGAAACCTTTATGTATTAGGATCTGGCAGAGTGGGGTTCATACCTTGATAATTAAAAGTGCTGTGATTTTTAGAAACCTTTATGCATTAGGATCTGCCAGAGGGGGGTTCATACCTCGATAATTAAAAGTGCTGTGATTTTAAGAAACCTTTATGTATTAGGATCTGGCAGAGTGGGGTTCATACCTTGATAATTAAAAGTGCTGTGATTTTTAGAAACCTTTATGCATTAGGATCTGCCAGAGTGGGGTTCATACCTTGATAATTAAAGGTGCTGTGATTTTTAGAAACCTTTATACATTAGGATCTGCCAGAGTTGGGTTCATACCTTGATAATTAAAAGGTGCTGTGATTTTGAGAAACCTTTATGCATTACGATCTGCCAGAGTTGGGTTCATACCTTGATAATTAAAAGTGCTGTGATTTTTAGAAACCTTTATGCATTAGGATCTGCCAGAGTGGGGTTCATACCTTGATAATTAAAGGTGTGGTGATTTTTAGAAACCTTTATGCATTAGGATCTGCCAGAGTTGGGTTCATACCTTGATAATTAAAAGTGCTGTGATTTTAAGAAACCTTTATGCATTAGGATCTGGCAGAGGGGGGTTCATACCTTGATAATTAAAGGTGCTGTGATTTTTAGAAACCTTTATGCATTAGGATCTGCCAGAGTGGGGTTCATACCTTGATAATTAAAAGTGCTGTGATTTTTAGAAACCTTTATACATTAGGATCTGCCAGAGTGGGGTTCATACCTTGATAATTAAAAGTGCTGTGATTTTTAGAAACCTTTATGCATTAGGATCTGCCAGAGTGGGGTTAATACCTTGATAATTAAAAGTGCTGTGATTTTTAGAAACCTTTATGCATCGGGATCTGCCAGAGTGGGGTTCATACCTTGATAATTAAAGGTGCTGTGATTTTTAGAAACCTTAATGCATTAGGATCTGCCAGAGTGGGGTTCATACCTTGATAATTAAAAGGTGCTGTGATTTTTAGAAACCTTTATGCATTAGGATCTGCCAGAGTTGGGTTCATACCTTGATAATTAAAGGTGTGGTGATTTTGAGAAACCTTTATGCATAAGGATCTGACAGAGTGGGGTTCATACCTTGATAATTAAAAGTGCTGTGATTTTTAGAAACCTTTATGCATTAGGATCTGCCAGAGTGGGGTTCATACCTTGATAATTAAAAGTGCTGTGATTTTTAGAAACCTTTATGCATTAGGATCTGCCAGAATGGGGTTCATACCTTGATAATTAAAAGTGCTGTGATTTTTAGAAACCTTTATGCATTAGGATCTGCCAGAGTGGGGTTCATACCTTGATAATTAAAAGGTGCTGTGATTTTTAGAAACCTTTATGCATTAGGATCTGCCAGAGTTGGGTTCATACCTTGATAATTAAAGGTGTGGTGATTTTGAGAAACCTTTATGCATAAGGATCTGCCAGAATGGGGTTCATACCTTGATAATTAAAAGTGCTGTGTTTTTTAGAAACCTTTATGCATTAGGATCTGCCAGAGTGGGGTTCATACCTTGATAATTAAAAGTGCTGTGATTTTTAAAAACCTTTATGCATTAGGATCTGCCAGAGTGGGGTTCATACCTAGATAATTAAAGGTGCTGTGATTTTGAGAAACCTTTATGCATTAGGATCTGCCAGAGTGGGGTTCATACCTTGATAATTAAAAGTGCTGTGATTTTGAGAAACCTTTATGCATTAGGATCTGCCAGAGTGGAGTTCATACCTAGATAATTAAAGGTGCTGTGATTTTTAGAAACCTTTATGCATTAGGATCTGCCAGAGTGGGGTTCATACCTTGATAATTAAAAGTGCTGTGATTTTTAGAAACCTTTATGCATTAGGATCTGGCAGAGGGGGGTTCATACCTTGATAATTAAAAGTGCTGTGAATTTTAGAAACCTTTATGCATTAGGATCTGCCAGAGTGGGGTTCATACCTTGATAATTAAAAGTGCTGTGAATTAAAGAAACCTTCATGCATTAGGATCTGCCAGAGTGGGGTTAATACCTTGATAATTAAAAGTGCTGTGAATTTTAGAAACCTTTATGCATTAGGATCTGCCAGAGTGGGGTTCATACCTTGATAATTAAAAGTGCTGTGAATTTTAGAAACCTTTATGCATAAGGATCTGCCAGAGTGGGGTTTGTACCTTGATATTTAAAAGTGCTGTGATTTTTAAAAACCTTTATGCATTAGGATCTGGCAGAGTGGGGTTCATACCTTGATAATTAAAGGTGCTGTGATTTTTAGAAACCTTTATGCATAAGGATCTGCCAGAGAGGGGTTCATACCTTGATAATTAAAAGTGCTGTGATTTTTAGAAACCTTTATGCATTAGGATCTGCCAGAGTGGGGTTCATACCTTGATAATTAAAGGTGCTGTGATTTTTAGAAACCTTTATGCATTAGGATCTGCCAGAGTGGGGTTCATACCTTGATAATTGAAGGTGTGGTGATTTTTAGAAACCTTTATGCATTAGGATCTGCCAGAGTTGGGTTCATACCTTGATAATTGAAGGTGCTGTGATTTTGAGAAACCTTTATGCATTAGGATCTGCCAGAGTTGGGTTCATACCTTGATAATTAAAAGTGCTGTGATTTTTAGAAACCTTTATGCATTAGGATCTGCCAGAGTGGGGTTTATACCTTTATAATTAAAGGTGCTGTGATTTTAGAAACCTTTATGCATTAGGATCTGCCAGAGTTGGGTTCATACCTTGATAATTAAAAGTGCTGTGATTTTGAGAAACCTTTATGCATTAGGATCTGCCAGAGTGGGGTTCATACCTTGATAATTAAAGGTGTGGTGATTTTGAGAAACCTTTATGCATTAGGATCTGCCAGAGTGGGGTTCATACCTCGATAATTAAAAGTGCTGTGATTTTTAGAAACCTTTATGCATTAGGATCTGCCAGAGTGGGATTCATACCTTGATAAT
Source organism: Tegillarca granosa (assembly GCA_029721355.1). NCBI lineage: Eukaryota > Metazoa > Mollusca > Bivalvia > Arcoida > Arcidae > Tegillarca > Tegillarca granosa. The sequence continues at coordinate 4,977,728 of CM056601.1, read as the reverse complement.
TAAAAGTGCTGTGATTTTTAGAAACCTTTATGCATTAGGATCTGCCAGAGTGGGGTTCATACCTCGATAATTAAAGGTGTGGTGATTTTGAGAAACCTTTATGCATTAGGATCTGCCAGAGTGGGGTTCATACCTCGATAATTAAAAGTGCTGTGATTTTGAGAAACCTTTATGCATAAGGATCTGCCAGAGAGGGGTTCATACCTTGATAATTAAAGGTGCTGTGATTTTTTGAAACCTTAATGCATTAGGATCTGGCAGAGGGGGGTTAATACCTTGATAATTAAAGGTGTGGTGATTTTGAGAAACCTTTATGCATTAGGATCTGCCAGAGTGGGGTTCATACCTTGATAATTAAAGGTGCTGGGATTTTCAGAAACCTTTATGCATAAGGATCTGCCAGAGAGGGGTTCATACCTTGATAATTAAAGGTGCTGTGATTTTTTGAAACCTTAATGCATTAGGATCTGGCAGAGGGGGGTTCATACCTTGATTATTAAAGGTGTGGTGATTTTGAGAAACCTTTATGCATTAGGATCTGACAGAGGGGGGTTCATACCTTGATAATTTAAGGTGTGGTGATTTTGAGAAACCTTTATGCATTAGGATCTGGCAGAGGGGGGTTCATACCTTGATAATTAAAGGTGCTGTGATTTTGAGAAACCTTTATGCATTAGGATCTGGCAGAGGGGGGTTCATACCTTGATAATTAAAGGTGCTGTGATTTTTAGAAACCTTTATGCATTAGGATCTGCCAGAGGGGGGTTCATACCTTGATAATTAAAGGTGCTGTGATTTTTAGAAACCTTTATGCATTAGGATCTGCCAGAGGGGGGTTCATACCTTGATAATTAAAGGTGCTGTGATTTTTAGAAACCTTTATGCATTAGGATCTGCCAGAGTGGGGTTCATACCTTGATAATTAAAGGTGCTGTGATTTTTAGAAACCTTTATGCATTAGGATCTGCCAGAGGGGGGTTCATACCTTGATAATTAAAGGTGCTGTGATTTTTAGAAACCTTTATGCATTAGGATCTGCCAGAGGGGGGTTCATACCTTGATAATTAAAGGTGCTGTGATTTTTAGAAACCTTAATGCATTAGGATCTGCCGGAGTGGGATTCATACCTTGATAATTAAAGGTGCTGTGATTTTTAGAAACCTTAATGCATTAGGATCTGCCAGAGTGGGGTTCATACCTTGATAATTAAAGGTGCTGTGATTTTGAGAAACCTTTATGCATTAGGATCTGCCAGAGTGGGATTCATACCTTGATAATTAAAGGTGCTGTGATTTTGAGAAACCTTTATGCATTAGGATCTGCCAGAGTGGGATTCATACCTTGATAATTAAAGGTGCTGTGATTTTTAGAAACCTTAATGCATTAGGATCTGCCAGAGTGGGGTTCAAACCTTGATAATTAAAGGTGCTGTGATTTTTAGAAACCTTAATGCATTAGGATCTGCCAGAGTGGGGTTCATACCTTGATAATTAAAAGTGCTGTGAATTTTAGAAACCTTTATGCATTAGGATCTGCCAGAGTGGGGTTCAAACCTTGATAATTAAAGGTGCTGTGATTTTTAGAAACCTTAATGCATTAGGATCTGCCAGAGTGGGATTCATACCTTGATAATTAAAGGTGCTGTGATTTTTAGAAACCTTAATGCATTAGGATCTGACAGAGGGGGGTTCATACCTTGATAATTAAAGGTGTGGTGATTTTGAGAAACCTTTATGCATTAGGATCTGCCAGAGTGGGGTTCATACCTTGAAAATTAAAGGTGTGGTGATTTTGAGAAACCTTTATGCATTAGGATCTGGCAGAGGGGGGTTCATACCTTGATAATTAAAGGTGTGGTGATTTTGAGAAACCTTTATGCATTAGGATCTGGCAGAGGGGGGTTCATACCTTGATAATTAAAGGTGTTGTGATTTTGAGAAACCTTTATGCATTAGGATCTGGCAGAGGGGGGTTCATACCTTGATAATTAAAGGTGCTGTGATTTTGAGAAACCTTTATGCATTAGGATCTGCCAGAGGGGGGTTCATACCTCGATAATTAAAGGTGTGGTGATTTTGAGAAACCTTTATGCATTAGGATCTGGCAGAGTGGGGTTCATACCTTGATAATTAAAGGTGTGGTGATTTTGAGAAACCTTTATGCATTAGGATCTGCCAGAGTGGGGTTCATACCTCGATAATTAAAGGTGTGGTGATTTTGAGAAACCTTTATGCATTAGGATCTGCCAGAGGGGGGTTCATACCTCGATAATTAAAAGTGCTGTGATTTTGAGAAACCTTTATGCATAAGGATCTGCCAGAAAGGGATTCATACCTTGATAATTAAAGGTGCTGTGATTTTTTGAAACCTTAATGCATTAGGATCTGGCAGAGGGGGGTTCATACCTTGATAATTAAAGGTGTGGTGATTTTGAGAAACCTTTATGCATTAGGATCTGCCAGAGTGGGGTTCATACCTTGATAATTAAAGGTGTGGTGATTTTGAGAAACCTTTATGCATTAGGATCTGCCAGAGTGGGGTTCATACCTCGATAATTAAAAGTGCTGTGATTTTGAGAAACCTTTATGCATAAGGATCTGCCAGAGAGGGGTTCATACCTTGATAATTAAAGGTGCTGTGATTTTTTGAAACCTTAATGCATTAGGATCTGGCAGAGGGGGGTTAATACCTTGATAATTAAAGGTGTGGTGATTTTGAGAAACCTTTATGCATTAGGATCTGCCAGAGTGGGGTTCATACCTTGATAATTAAAGGTGTGGTGATTTTGAGAAACCTTTATGCATTAGGATCTGCCAGAGTGGGGTTTATACCTTGATAATTAAAAGTGCTGTGATTTTTAGAAACCTTTATGCATTAGGATCTGGCAGAGGGGGGTTCATACCTTGATAATTAAAGGTGTGGTGATTTTGAGAAACCTTTATGCATTAGGATCTGCCAGAGTGGGGTTCATACCTTGAAAATTAAAGGTGTGGTGATTTTGAGAAACCTTTATGCATTAGGATCCGGCAGAGGGGGGTTCATACCTTGATAATTAAAGGTGTGGTGATTTTGAGAAACCTTTATGCATTAGGATCTGGCAGAGGGGGGTTCATACCTTGATAATTAAAGGTGTGGTGATTTTGAGAAACCTTTATGCATTAGGATCTGGCAGAGGGGGGTTCATACCTTGATAATTAAAGGTGCTGTGATTTTGAGAAACTTTTATGCATTAGGATCTGGCAGAGGGGGGTTCATACCTTGATAATTAAAGGTGCTGTGATTTTGAGAAACCTTTATGCATTAGGATCTGCCAGAGTGGGGTTCATACCTCGATAATTAAAAGTGCTGTGATTTTGAGAAACCTTTATGCATTAGGATCTGCCAGAGTGGGGTTCATACCTTGATAATTAAAGGTGTGGTGATTTTTTGACCACTTAGCCACTTACTGATAGTTTGAGACGACTGATTATTAATTTTTACTTTTAGTAGTTTTACTTCATGCTACGGAAATTTTTTTATAACCATTTGTTTCTAAATATGTACATTTCAAAGCCTTTCTCCATTTGCGTCTATAATAATAATAATAATAATAATAATAATAATAATAATAATAATAATCTTTATTGCACAAACTCAATTACATTAATTGGTTATGGCAGATATAAAATAAAATAAATACAACAAACATAATGAACACGAATCAAAATTAAATGATACAATTACAAATATTACTATATTAACGTTTAGCAAAAAGGGATGTAACATTGCAAGGTGCATGTTATGTGATGTTGGTCTTTCGTATTTCTAGACAGTCGTTTATAAAATTTGATGTTATTTTTAGTATTTCTCTTTTATCACTGTTGAGAAGCAATTGAATTTTTATTTTTGAATTTAGTTGATGGAAAGAAGGGTGAAAGTTCCTGATTTTAGAAAAGAAGGTGAGTCTATTTTGTGTATAAAGAGGGCAGTGAAATAAAAAATGTATTTCATCTTCTACACAATTCATATTGCAACAAGTGCATAACCTGTTGTCATAGTCTATATTAGTCATTCTCCCAGTTTCAATCATAAGTTTGTGGGCACTTGTTCTGAATTTAGCAATGGTAGATCTATCAGGGAAATTAAATAATATATTCATGTATTCTGAATTAGTTTTTGAACCGATAATTTCATTTAGTATTTTTAATTTACTTGACGATTTTATCTGATTGATTTGCTCTATTTCAGCTATATCATTTATTCTTTGTTTGATATATGGTAAATGTTGATGAATTAAAGAGGGATTGGTAAATAGATAGGAGTATCGATCCTAGATGATCTAATATTAATTTAAGTTTTTGTGTCCAACTATTAGTAGCCATTGTATGTTCGAAGACTTTGTAGAGTAAACTTGATTTATTTTCTGTTACATGGTACAGATATTTTATCATAGTAAAGATGATTTTTGTTTTTAAAGGTAATCGTTTAAGTTCGTGTCTTACTGCATTGTTACTAGTTTTTGAATGGACTCCTAGAATTTCTTTTAAAAATTTAGAATGTAGTAATTCGAATGGTTCGGAGTCCTTGTCTGAGCTGTATGCTCCCCATATTTCACTACAATATAATAGAATAGGTGAAATTAACGTATCAAAAAGTTTTTCATAGATATTAAATGAGTTATTTATTCCTAACGTTTTTTTTAATTTTGAAGAACGCTTTTTGTGCTTTGTCTTTCAGATCAAGTTTTGCTTGTAGGAATGATCCATTGGATTTTAGGTTTATACCAAGATAAGTTACGGAATAAGTGATTTTAAGTGATGTGTTATTAATTTCAAAGTGGTGTGAACCACTTTTACTATTTAAATTAAAGATTATGACATTCGACTTTTCGTTGTTAATTTTTAATTTCCATGTTTCACAATAATTGTATAGTGCATCTAAACAGTTTTGTAATCCTTGAGGTGTCTTTGAAATCAAAACAATATCATCAGCATACATAAGAATATTAATGTTAGTATTTCCTAATTTTATAGGGTCAAACTTTTCATCGTTAAGTTGATGTGCAATATCATTTATATACAGGTTAAATAGTAAAGGACTTAAATTATCTCCTTGTTTGACTCCTAAGGATGACATAAAGCTGTTACTAAGTCCATTTGAAAGTTTCAACTTGCAAGAGGTGTGGGAGTCCATATCTTTAATACTGTTGTAAATTTTTCCATTTATATTGTTGGATAGTAATTTATACATTAGTCCATCTCGCCAGGCATTGTCGAATGCTTTATGTAGATCAATAAATGCGCAATATAGTTTTTGTTTCTTGGACTTTTGATTTTCAATAAGACTATTCAGAACAAAAATATGGTCTGATGTTCTACAGTTATTTTTGAATCCTATTTGATTGTCAACAATTATATTATTATCAGAACAAAATTTGGATAAGCGGATAGATAGAATTTTGTTAAACAGTTTTCCTAAACAACTCGTCAAAGATATGCCTCTATAGTTTGCTGGATCCAGTTTACTTCCTGTAAACTGAGGCCTCGTTTCTGTGGCCCGACATAAGCATGATGTGGCGTAACTGAAATTCAGTATCACTCGGCATAGATATGGTTGTGGCTCTCGGGCGATGTGCAGTGTATACCTGACTTCATATAATTTTTTTGATATTTTTTGCATGAAAACGCGTTTAGAAATTGGTTGAGGTGTGTAACAAAATTTATCATTGACTTTGGATTTCTAGTAAGGGTTGTACAAAAGGAATTCTCCTCGACTGGATTACAAAGAGATAAAAATATTTCATAAATAAATATTTAATAGTCTTGAATATTTTGGTGAAAAAAATCTTAGAACATTTCAAGTTGAATAATTGATTTTTTTTAAATAAAGTATTTTAATGTTTCTAGGTGGAATATTTGCCGATCTCAAAGACATTCCCAATTGTTTACAATTTAAAATAACTTCTATTAATAGAACTCACAGATGGGTAATCCCCGAAACTGGTCAAAAGTTTTCCGGTAGAAAACGTTGTTATTGGAAAATAACAACGTCATTTGACAGGAAAACGACCACTGATGAGTCATTTTAAATGTCGCTAATCGCAGCGGCCGAAACAAAAGGCATTTTGCCAGTAAAATTAATAATGCTACTAAATGATCTTTGAGGAAATTGTGGTAATTATTTTATAATAATAAAAATAAAGACTTTATATAAAGATTATTTGTGTTTGCATTTGTATTTGAATAAACTGATAAGTCGACAAATAATACAAAGGCGTGTATTTGCAAATATTAATCTATCATTTAATTGAACGGGAACTTGTTTCTGAACTCAACCCAATTAGTGAAAACTAATTATACGATAGCTATCTTTAAAATGCATTTATTGGTCTGCAATATGTGTGATAATTTTTAAATGTTCGCGGTACGGTTTTTTAAGTGAACTTATGCTTGAGAGTTGTTTCCCTTTAAATAAAAAACATGATAGAGGGCGAAACAGGTAGGACTTCCTGTGGAGATGCTGATAAGAAACGTAAAAACACACATAGATATGAGATTTAGTGATGGAAATTTGTGTGTTTTGTTTTGTTATAACATTCAAGATAGTTTTTGCAACTTATAATGGTAATTCTATATTTGATTTTTCGATAAAAAATTTAAAATACATAAAATTTCTTTGCAAAACAAGTTAGTCAATTTGTCAACAGATGTGTGCAGCGATCGTGATCATGAAACTTGGCCTTGGACAGAATTAATCTATCTTGTTGTAGCGATTATTTATCACATGACGCCTTTTTAATATTACATTATGGTTAAGACATTCTCATTAACATAAATATCATTTTACTTTTGATCTGACTCTGGAATTTCATCATTCAATTTAGCCATAGGTCTATCAAATTATATTCCAAATAATTATCATTTTTTATTTATCAAATACCCGTGGCAAAACTTCCGACACTGCGTTTTTGTGTAGAAGTTTTAGAACACATGACTTGCATAATTCTCTTTAGTTCACTGTTGCAAATGTAGTGATTATTATACATGCATTTACAAGTGCTAATTTTAGCCGCTTTTGGAGCTCAATCTGAGAATCCTTTTGATTTTATACTCATAAAACAACAAAATACCGATTGTATAATGACATTGGACAGATTTCCCTAGGTTAAACTTCTTTTTAAACCCCCACCCAACTCCAATCCATTTAATTTTATGTAAAATTTTTGAAAATTTATTTTCCATAGAAATGTTAAAATGTAATGATTTCATTTTTTAGGACAGTTCGGTTAAAATTGAAATTTTAGTGGAGGGTACAAAAGGAAATCTTTAAATTACAAATAAACAAATTGTATTTAGATACAATGACATGCATAAAATTTTATTGTTTAGCGTTACATCAGCAATTTTTCAGCCATAACACAACACGAATTGCTATATATTAATCTTAGAACAAGTTTATATATGCCTGAGAATGCAAGTTTGCATTATGGCCTGCCATTTATGAGTGCACACTCACTTTTTTAGGGTGCAAGTTGTTGGAGTCAGCATGCCAGAGACAAGCATATTACCTTCCCAATCATGGCTGAACCAGTTGATAATCTGTCTCCCTTATGCAGTGTCTCAAATTTTAAAATCTTATTTTGACCTAGCAGGGGTTTGAACCAACAATTTTCTGCTCTTTCAGATGCTTTACCATTAAGCCACTTTGGCATAAATCACAGAATCTGATAAATTAGTTTGTAGTACATGACCATCTTTAAAATTTTTTTTTTTTTTCAGTATCAAGCCATAATGATTTTCAGATGACAATCACTCCAAGGCATAGTGTAAATGTGACAGAAGGACAACATCTACAGGTTACATGTAGCATTAATTATCCTGTTGGAAAAGGTGCTGCCCTCTACTGGAAAGCACACGGGAAAGACGACAACAGTTTGATAAAGCAGCATAGAGTCAATGATTCTACTGTTATGCTGTTTGTGAGAAATGCCTTACGTTCTGATGCTGGTTTTTACAAATGTTTTTATAACAATTCAACACACTCGAGATGGGAGGGTGTATTTATAAGTGTTATTTCAAAATGTGAGTATTTTGTAGTATAAATTTATTACCCTGGTATGTTGATTTCAGCCATAGAAATTTGATATCATTAGAACTGGTAGTCTGATTTTTTTCTGACTCTAAAATACTGTACGGCTGGCAGCTATGTGTAGGGTCAAACAATTTTTATATTAAACCCGGGAATTTTCTGACACCAACTGGTATCCAGACTACAGAACTGGATTCCACAAAACTTTTACAGGGTTCGTACAGGCCTGGAAAAGTCCTTAAATTTTTATCTTTGCCCTAAAAAGACCCTAAAAACAAGTCTGACCCTAAAAAGCCCTTGAATTTATCCTGAAGGCCCTAATAAACCCTTGAATTTGGCCAATTGGGTGTCTGTATTTCGATATTAAATGGCTGTGAATAGACTGATAAAAATAAAGAAATCAATTAAATAATAAGTTTTCCGAATCGTACTTTAAATAATAAAACAAGGTACGGATATTGGGTCTGTCTCGAAACCTATTTAGATTTTAGTATCTCGCCTGGTTACCTGTTCACTCAATGATTATGAGCCATATATTGTGGTTTGACATTAATGGCGTCTAGAACTGTCAGCATGCCAGGAAAATGTGTGTTTAACAGACAATGGATACCAAAATATAAATGGCTGTCTGAAGTCAAATGTGACAGAAACAAAGCAATTTGCACATGGTGTCGTTAAACAATAGAACTTGGGAAAATGGGGGAAGCTGCATTAGTTTCGCACGCTTCGAGTGACGAACATGGCGGTAATGCAAAGTGTTACAATACGCAACACTTTTTTCAAACAGCTAAGTATAGTTTAGCGCCAGTTAAGCACGAAGATTTTAAATGGACAGAAGTGTCAGAAACATGTAAAACTGATGTTGAAATGAGCAAGCTAAAGGTATCTGCCCCTCCCGAACGTCCAACTTCAACTTCCACTTCAATTGCCATCACTATGGACGCGTTTGTTGCTAAAAATGATATGCTCAAGGCTGAAATATTATGGACAATTCAAACGGTTGTTAAACACAATTCCTATAAATCTAATGACAGTATACACAAATTATTTCAGCTAATGTTCCCCGATAGCAAAATAGCCCAAAAGTTCACATGCAGTGAAAAAAAAACCAGCATATTACTGTGTTTTTGGTATAGCAGAATATATAAAAGAGATTTTAATTCAAAACATTACAGGACATTTTGTTATTGCATTTGATGAAAGTTTAAACAAGAAAGCTCAGTCAAAGCAAATGGACATTCATGTGAGATACTGGAATAACACAAAAAGTAAAGTTGAATCCTGTTTTCTTGGTTCTCAGTTCTTGGGTCATGGTACCGCAAATGATATGCTGAAACATTTTAATAAAGGTGTTTTGGAAATTTTGAGGGGTAGGAATCTGCTTCAAGTTTCCATGGATGGACCAAATGTCAATTGGAAATTACATGACATGTTGAATTAGCAAATTAAGAACGATTTTGATTTTTCTGTAGTCAATATTGGGTCTTGTGGGTTGCATGTGGTGCATAATGCATTCAAAACAGGTGCTGTTGAAACTGGATGGGACTTGTCTTCTTTCTTGTCATCTTTATATTACTTGTTTAAAGACAGTTCGGCGAGGAGAGAGGATTTTGTAAAAGTAACTGAGTCAGATAAAATGCCTCTGAAGTTTGTAAGCCACCGTTGGCTTGAAAATGGGCCAGTTTGTGACAGGGCTGTTCAAATCTGGGACAAAATTTCTTTGTACGTCAGGAAAGCAGAGTCAAAGGAAGTTTCTAAACCAAGTAATAAATCATTTAGTATTGTTAGAGATGCATTAAGGGATAAGTTGTTGAAAGTTAAGATTGAGTTTTTTAAAGGTATAGCACTTGTATTGGAACCATTCTTGAAAAATTACCAGACTGACAGACCAATGGTTGCATTTTTATATGCAGAGTTGAGTGGGATTATTAAAGGGCTAATGTCAAGGATAATTAAAGCAGATGTTGTGTCATCAAATACTGGTGATGAATTGTTTAGACTTGATCTAAATGACAAGTACATTTATGTGCATGTAAACAAATTGGAATTGGGTTTTTGCACAGAAAAACTTTTAAAGGAAACTGTTAAGGATCAGAAATTGAGTGAAAAACAAATAGCAGAGTTTAAGGTTCAGTGTAAGAATTTCTTGGTTAAGCTTTTAAAGAAACTGTTGGAAAAATGTCCAGTTGTGTATTCATTTGTAAGGTATATGTCATGTCTTAATCCAAAGGAAATGGTTGCAAGTCCTGACAGATGTAATGACAGGTTGAAGAGGCTGTTGCAATTACTAGTCAGCTGCAACAGATTGTCAGATAGAGATTGTGATGTCATTTACAACAGTATTCACAGTTTTTGGATAATATCCGGTCCCTTGCATTGGAACTGATAGGTTCAACAATTTCAATGCATATCAGGATTCATTGGATACATTTTATTCTGAAGTAATGAAAAGTGACGGTTACAGTAGACTTTATGAGGTAGTTATAATGGTCCTTATATTATCCCATGGTCAAGCGACAGTTGAGAGGGGGTTTTCTGTAAATAAGGAAATAAAGGTAGAAAATCGCCAAGAGCAGGGACTTGTAGCACAAAGACTTATCTGTGATTATTTCAGTAAAATAGGAAGTGTACTGGAGGTTCCAATCACTAAAGAACTACTAACTCACATATCAGAGGCTAGGCAGAAAGCTAAAGATAAAATTTCTGTTCTGGAACACTTCAGTAAAGTACTTGAACAAAAGTCTAATGCACTTAAAGAATGCTGAAGCAGTATAAACTGTATATTTATATATGTAAATACATGAATAGATGTACATGGCTCCAAAGATATTGGAATTGGAAATGATGACTGATGCAATTACTTTGTGTATTCATGTATATATTTACCTGAAAAGAACAATTTAGAATGAATACACACATAAGTAATTGTTTTAGTTTGTTTAATTGTCTTTGCACATTTTTTTGCTAAAATTGTCCGTCTGATTAGGCCTTAAATTTGCAAATAAGACCCTGAAAAGACCCTAAAAAGTCCTTAAAATTGGAGTCCAAATATCTGTACGAACCCTGTTTTATACCATAGCATACCATATTGTTTAAAGTGGAGTGGAGTGGAATAATGGTGTTTTACGCCCAAATCAAGATTCTTTCACTTACCAGTATTTCAAGGTGGTCAGTTCTGGAATGTGGAGGAAACTGGAGTGCCCGGAGAAAACCACAGACCTTCAGCAAGCAAACTGACAAACTTTCTTACACTAGGATATGTCCTGAGTGGGATTTGAACCCAGGCAGTAGCACAGTAGTTATAGATACCGATAGTTCTAAATATTGGTTTAGAACTTGTAGGAATAAGTTTTGTACAGTCGATGGATTTGATTTCTGAGATGGTACAAAATCAAAATTAATTATGTACAGTAGTAGATTTCAATACAGCAAACTTTAAAGAATTTGTTTAAATAAGGTCGGTATTTAATTTTAGACATGTTAATTTGCTGGCATGATGCAGCAAGTGTAGATGAATTTATCAGTAACTCAGTAATCAGTGTTTTAACTAATGAGAGGTATCTTGGGTTTTTGTTGGGTGACTATAGTTGTTGTTGTAGTTGTCTGCAAAAGAAATTCACGATGATAACAAACAAGATTAATGGTATGTCTTAATTAAGTTGTTCAGTTTACAGTGGTTTTATTTGCCTAAAATTACTACCGAATAAAGGTAGTTTCCCCTTGAGAAATAAGACTAAAATTTCCCAATTTGACAACTAAAATTCCCCAAAAGGCAACAATGACACACAATCAAATAGTTTAAGTTAAATCCAGTTGTCCAAAACTATTCTAACAGACAAAAAATGTTAGATATTGTCACAATATAAAATCTTTGCAATGAATTTCAAAATTCTGAGCATAACATGTGACATAAAAAGGGTCCAAATTTTCCCAATCTGAAAGGTGGAAGGTAGTTCTTAAAAACTATAGCAAAATCACTGGTTTAGATAGCTTTTTCATTTACTTGAAGTTCAGGTTTTACAGTTTCCTCTGTATCTTTTTTCTAGCATTAAAATCATCACAGGTGTTGAAATATCACATGTGTATATTTGATTTCTATTTGAAATAACCTTAGTAGAACATTATGTATAATACAGTACATGTATTTAAAAAAGTACAGGTACATAAAATTTAAATACATTAAATCTGGACTAACAATATAGTTATCCTGCTTTGCAGCAAAAATTAATGCTAAATGATCTCTCACTCAATTTTTATGAGTAAATGTTACAGACAGGGCTTACTAACTGTCTGGGTATATATAGCTCAGTTGTTGGGAGTATTAAGCTAGTATTGGGAAGGTCCCTGGTTACATTCTGTTTGGCAGCTGCACTTTTCCATTTCCTGTTACATTTGGGGGCTTGTCCAACACTGGGAAGACACCAACTAAAAGGTCCCAAGGAAGATTGATTGGTTTTGTTTGAGGGTGGTTAAACTGAAAAAAAAGGAAGGAGAATTGTGGTGGACAGGCTTTGATAGGTGGCAGGGTAGCTCAGTCAGTAGAGCTTTCAACAGTTGTTGGGAAGATCCTGGTTTCCAGTCCCATTGTGGCTACTGCATTTTTCCCTTTCCTGTTACCAATAAACACTTTATATATTTTATTTTGCAGCTAAAGGTTGTGCTAAATGTGCTCACACTCAGTTTCTGTGTGAGACGGATAAACACTGTATATATTTTATCTTGCAGCTAAAGGTGGTGCTAAATGTGCTCACACTCAGTTTCTATGTGAGACGGATAAACACTGTATATATTTTATCTTGCAGCTAAAGGTGGTGCTAAATGTGCTCACACTCAGTTTCTGTGTAAGACGGATAAACACTGTATATATTTTATCTTGCAGCTAAAGGTGGTGCTAAATGTGCTCACACTCAGTTTCTGTGTGAGACGGATAAACACTGTATATATTTTATCTTGCAGCTAAAGGTGGTGCTAAATGTGCTTACACTCAGTTTCTATGTGAGACGGATAAACATTGTATATATTTTATCTTGCAGCTAAAGGTGGTGCTAAATGTGCTCACACTATGTGAGACAGATAAACATTGTATATATTTTATCTTGCAGCTAAAGGTGGTGCTAAATGTGCTCACACAGTTTCTGTGTGAGACGGATAAACACTGTATATATTTTATCTTGCAGCTAAAGGTGGTGCTAAATGTGCTCACACTCAGTTTCTATGTGAGACGGATAAACATTGTATATATTTTATCTTGCAGCTAAAGGTGGTGCTAAATGTGCTCACACTCAGTTTCTGTGTGAGACAGATAAACACTGTATATATTTTATCTTGCAGCTACAGGTGGTGCTAAATGTGCTCACACTCAGTTTCTGTGTGAGACGGATAAACACTGTATATATTTTATCTCGCAGCTAAAGGTGGTGCTAAATGTGCTCACACTCAGTTTCTATGTGAGACAGATAAACATTGTATATATTTTATCTTGCAGCTAAAGGTGGTGCTAAATGTGCTCACACTCAGTTTCTGTGTGAGACGGATAAACACTGTATATATTTTATCTTGCAGCTAAAGGTGGTGCTAAATGTGCTCACACTCAGTTTCTATGTGAGAGGGATAAAGATTGTATATATTTTATCTTGCAGCTAAAGGTGGTGCTAAATGTGCTCACACTCAGTTTCTGTGTTAGACAGATAAACACTGTTTATATTTTATCTTGCAGCTAAAGGTGGTGCTAAATGTGCTCACACTCAGTTTCTGTGTGAGACAGATAAACACTGTATATATTTTATCTTGCAGCTACAGGTGGTGCTAAATGTGCTCACACTCAGTTTCTGTGTGAGACGGATAAACACTGTATATATTTTATCTCGCAGCTAAAGGTGGTGCTAAATGTGCTCACACTCAGTTTCTATGTGAGACAGATAAACATTGTATATATTTTATCTTGCAGCTAAAGGTGGTGCTAAATGTGCTCACACTCAGTTTCTATGTGAGACAGATAAACATTGTATATTTCTAAGATACAGATGTAATGGAGAACCAGACTGTAAAGATGGATCAGACGAGAAGAATTGTGGTAAGTATACATACCATTAAGTCACATTAAAGATTTATTGCTTTTAAGCTCAACAGACTAAAGCCAATCAAGCTTAAGTCAGGGCAAAACAGTGATATGTCAGAACTTAGTAACATTTTATCATTTCCTCTGAAACTACTAGATTAATTTGAATCCAATTGACTGCGGCCTTAAGTTAATGAACATTCAACATTTTGTCCCACATGGTTGTCCTAAATTACCGGTACTGGTAGTCCTGTAACACTAAATTTAAAAATAGTTACATAGCCATTACATATTTATTAAATGACCTAATTTGTTTAATTTTTTGAAAAATGGAAAGTAGATTTGTTACAAACATACCTGGGCTTACATTTGATCCTTGAGGCTGTTATTAAGCTCTTAAAAATCAAGTGTGACTCCTGACTTTCAGAAAATCGCAGTTGTATTTACACTGTATATGATGTAACTCATACAACATTGGAGAAGGTTAATTTGATGAATGAAAGTCAAAGGTCAATTGGAGGGGTCAAAAGTCAAGGGTTAAATGGAAGCCTCGGTGCATGTACTAGATAAGGTGTTTGCAGGCTTTTGCCTCGGTGAAATCTGGATTGTTTGTTAAGATAGTATTGTGAATTTCTATTATAGATGAATGTGAGGGTAAATTTCCTTGTCAGAGTGGTAAATGTATTCCTCGGTCACTTGTTTGTGATGACAATCATAATAACGACTGTGGTGATTGGTCAGATGAGTACTGCTTAATGGCAGATAAATATCGCACAGGTAAATTTATTTTATATATATATACTTGGGGTGTATATTTGAAAATTCACATTGTAATATATAAATGATTATAAATTGCAATATTTAAATGATTTTAAATTGTAAGCTTTGTGTCATTTTTTGTGGGGCTGAGATAATTTGAAATATTACAGGAACTGTACGATGTAGATTCTTTGCTATTTTCATCTTTCCAATACTGATTAATGTAAGATATGACATACAACTCGTGTGTAGTAAATGATGTCAAACCTAAGTGAATAGGCAATTAAGGGCACTGTCAAGTGTGACGGAACAATGCAAAGCACCCCATCAAAATCACCACTTGGTATCCCAGGGATAATTTTTTTGTGGAATCCACAGAAGAGAAACCTGGTTCAATATTGGAAAAAAAATTCAGGTCCCTAATGATTTATCTCGAAAGTGAAAAAAAGAGAGAAGGAGTAAGTTTTGATCAGTACAATGGAACCTGTCAAATTTTAAACTTTGAATCAGCTGAAAAATCTTTTTGAATTATTTTATAAAGACATACTGTAAGTATTGTTTTTAAATTAACCTTTTATCATATGTAAACTGAAAAAAAAACCTGTTTAATCTGAAGAAATTCTTGATCTGGGAAGTGTTTTCAATAGGTTCTGCTGTTGTGAATGAATTAAAACTTTCTAATGCAGTACAGGGTACAGAAAAACTTGTATCATTACTCAGTGCATGTTGGGGCCATCAATGTCTGAGTGGTCTAAAATAGGCATTTACAGATCACAGTGTCTTTCACCAACTACTGTCTGATTCACGTCTGCCGTAGCACTAGTTTTTCAAGGTTTTAGAAGAGATATCAAAAATTTTTATAGCATGCCACATACCGTTATGACGTAGGCATTTTGTCATAATTAACTGACACCAAAATAAATGCCATCTTAGCTAGAGTGAAAAATGCAGAGCTTTTTAAAACTCTTACAGGATTTAATATGGTAAAACACACAATCATTCGGGAAGTACATTGCTGAAAAATCATGCAGGTCACATTTTAGAAATTAACTGTTATTTTACTTTGTAGCTTTCCTGGTTGAAGGCAAGTTTTTGTGTTGTAACAGTTTCATCCTACTAGACACTCAGAATTCTTTTAATAACTTTTTTAAATCACATATGTTATATTTTGTAGTTAGAGTTGAAGTATAAATGTTTGATGTTTTAGTGTTGTGTGTAAAATAAATATCATGATTAAGATTCAAAATTATTTATCTCAAAATACATGTATGTTTTTTAATATTTATACGCATACTTCAAAGTTACAGAGAAAAAATTTTATATATCATTCATCAGTCATTTGGTAACACTTCAGTATTCACTCACCTACCCCAAGGTGGAAGGTCAAGGTCATAAAATTAAATCAGGTTGATATGAGTGTTGCACAGCAGCTTTGTATTTTGTGTCATGTATTAAATATTATCATAATTTATGTATAAAATTTGGATTGAAGAATTCAAAGAGATGTTCACTTTTTTCAACTATCAATTTTGTTATTTGAAACTGTATATAAAGACGCCTGTTGAAAAAAGCTACTGGTATTTTCACAGATTCCCCTTGGGTATCCACTAAAGTTAGGTTAACTGTAAGGGTTTTAGCTTCATTTATATATATAAAAAACTGACTTTTTACTTTGAATTAGCACCTGTGCAAAGCAGCGGTATGTGAGTTCACTTACTTTTCTTCTTGTTCCCTTTTTGCGTACATGTTATGATGTACCAGTATCAGTAAATACTTGTACTAGTATTTGTTCAGTTCATATTGATCGAGTCTGAATGGGAAGCAAGTTATCAGTAGTTAATGTAGACAGCAAATTTCTGAAGTCCTGTAGTTTCTTTTCAATTATTTATTTATTTATTTATTTATCTATTTATTTATTTATTTATTTATTTATTTCATTTCTTGTTGTTGTTAAATCACCAATGTGTGTTAAATTTTAAAACAAGTTTTCAAATTTATTAATCATTATTAATGAATAATATAAAAATAACATGGATACTTTTAACAATTCAGAAATGTAGTGTCTCTAGTTTTCTTAATTGTATTTAAATCTGTAAACCAGTGTCCAATTATCAGCTGTATGAACATTAGTGTGCTAAAAATTTAATATATTCATGTTTTAAGCTGGGTTGTGGAACAGTCTTGTAAATTTCAGAAAACTTAAACCAGTTCATTATATGCTGGATGAACAAGTGCACTAGTTTGGTATATTTAAAGCAGTACATTATAAGCTGGGTGAACAAGTGCACTGGTTTGGTATATTTAAAGCAGTACATTATAAGCTGGATGAACAAGTGCACTAGTTTGGTATATTTAAAGCAGGACATTATAAGCTGGATGAACAAGTGCACTGGTTTGGTATATTTAAAGCAGTACATTATAAGCTGGGTGAACAAGTGCACTGGTTTGGTATAATTAAAGCAGTACATTATAAGCTGGATGACCAAGTGCACTGGTTTGGTATATTTAAAGCAGTACATTATAAGCTGTATGAACAAGTGCTCTAGTTTGGTATATTTAAAGCAGTACATTATAAGCTGGATGAACAAGTGCACTAGTTTGGTATATTTAAAGCAGTACATTATAAGCTGTATGAACAAGTGCACTAGTTTGGTATATTTAAACCAGTACCTTTTATAAGCTGAAAAGACTATAGACAGCATGTAGTGCACATAACTATTATCTTGTTAGCTTGGTGAATTAATGAATTGAAATTTAGTATATTAAGCAAGTACCCCTTACCAGTTTCATGAACCATGGACCATTGCACTGAATTTCATATACATGTACCTAAACCAGTACCTTGTTATTATATTTTTGGTCCAGTGCACTTAATTTCGGTATATTAAACCAGCACTTGCTTTTAGTTTGGTAGACCTTGGCCAAGTGTACTGAATTTCATTATCCTCAAACTTATACCCATTATCAGTTTTGTGAATAGGAACTTGTACATCAAATTAAACAAAAACTAGTCCTCATAATATGCTAGATGTACTATGAACTAGACCTGTATGAACTTTCACCAGTATACATTATCAGCTTAGTGCATAGTGGACCAGTGTGTTTGATTTCAGTGTTGTTACCTTAATGTTATAAAGCACAGAAGTTTTGCATCATTTTTAAGACACATCAATTTTATTTTTGGTCACATATGGTCTTGTATGTATAAAAGTAACATTATACATTGTAATATTTACTATACATTACTCACATGTGCAATATTTTGTGTACTACTATTGTTATTAGTTTTTCCAGTGAAATTATTTTTCCACTCAGATGTAAATGAGTTATATTCAGTATATCAAGTTCAACGCTATATAATTACATGTACAAATATACAGTGACATTGGAAAAGCTGCATCTTAAATGATATACATTTATCTAAAAAATTAGCTAATATTTTAACAAATTGAACATTTGCATGACTGAGTATTTACTGGCAGATAGTAATTTCCTGATGAAAAATAGATAGTTTTATTTTAAAAAGTAATTCAACTTTTTCCTGTTTTTAGAAAAGACAACAACATTCAACATCACTGCAAAAGAAAAAGACAAAGATCATATGACCTGGTTGAAGACTACCGTTTATGTTGTGATTGGTTGTACTGTCAGTGCTGTGTTATTTATATCTGTCATCGTCATAGCTGTGTTCAGAATCCGAATGAAGCGAGATGCTTTCCGTCACACTGATAGACCTGTTGAAAGAAGACAGAATAGGCCAACTTCCGGAAGTTCTCATGTTGATGGAAATTTAACTAGAAATTTAGAACATGATCCGTTTATTTCATCTTATGGAAATATAATTGTAAATGTGAACAATGGAGTTCAGTATGTTCCTGGTGTAGATTTTACTCCAATAGCCTCTCCACCATCTTATTCTGATGTTGAAAGAGAAACCCATGCTAGACGTCATTCACCACCCCCAGAATATAGCACAGTAGATAGAAATCCTCAACGTCCTTCAATATTACCAGTGATCAGCAATAATAATAATAACAACAATAGTTACCATAGTAACAGAAATAATACAGACCAATCACAAGCTCTGTATGCTATTTCAAATTCAAATCAAAATGTGAATAATAATGAGTCATTTTCTGATCTTGAACTAAACCCGGCAGTATCTAGTGTTGGGACACAGACTCCTCCTGCTGCACTTCAAACTAATGCATGTAATTCTGAAGCTGTGACATTGCCAAATACTAATCTAGTTCTTGCTCAAGGTACTTGCAATACTTCACAGACTAGACAACCAAACTTAAACATACAAGGAGGAGAAATTTTGATAGCAGGAGAAAACGTGGTATCTAATATTTCAAATCTATCTAGATGTGAAGAATCCAGTAATACAGGAAGAGGTTCAAGACTTTTACAAGTGCAAGATGGGAATTTGTTCTTAACCAATGAAAATCCTGGAAACATGTCTCAAAATTCACTAACACTTGGTGCAACACCTGCTGAAAGTGAAAATATATCGTGTAGTGAAACAACTTGTTTATTAGCTGAAAACTCCAGTACACAAAATACAGAGCATCCTGCTCAGTTACAAGTTCATGATGGAGAAATAGTATTAACCAATCAGGCTTTAGCTTGCAGGAACGCGACAACAGTGTCACATGATCATGGTAAGGAGACTGTTAGGAGAGAGTTAGATGTACAAGATGGTCAAATTATATTTAAGTAGTTAGATTTTAAAATTTTCATGTAAGTAAACATCATATTGAAGATCAACATTACAGAAAACCAAAATTTTTTTCTGATTTCTTACTTATGAACATTAAAACTGACAGTTTCCGGAGTTTAAAGCTTGATGAAATTGTATGAAATCTCAAACAAAAATATTATCGTAGAATTTTTAAAATTGATTATTCTTCAATTTTCAATTTTCAAGCAACTTCTCATGCTAATTGAAAAAAATATACTTGGAAAATTGGCATTCAAAACTACTGATCACACATTTGACATCATGATGCAATCATTAACCAAATTTTTGTCTGAAATACAAGAATTTTTAACAATCTTAACAGAAATCTTCATAAACAGTTAGAATTAATTTCAGTTTGTATTAGGAGGTTTGAATTTAAACATTCAGAATTTTATAATTTACCAAATCTGCCTTTTGCTTTACCATCTACAATGTATGCTAGTTGTTAATTTGTAAGCAGTAATTTCATCCTGTGATAATGTGTCTAGGATAGTATAATTTCTGTCTGGCAGAATAAATATATAGACTTATTCAATGTGTTATATATCCATAGTCAATATTCACTTTTTAAATATTTTCTATAGAATGCATGTCACAAGAAAATATTATTTTGGATAATATTTAAAAAAAAGATAAAGAATTTAATACAAAATTATACTACAGTTCAGAATTACAGGTTATGGTGAAAACAGGGCTTAACTGGAAAAAAGGTTCAATGGCACTAGGTAATGGAACAAGTTACTGCTTTTGGACCAATAACGTGAATGAGTTGCTTCCCTTGGACCAGTAAATGCATATTGCATACTGATAAGTTTTATGAAAATACCATAATGAATTTAAGAAAGATTGGTCCTGATCTGTGAAGTTTGGGTTCACAGGATGAGATTCGAGTTGATGCTTGACCAAAGGGTCCTAAGATTTTTTTTAGCTTTGTAAATAGAATATAATTATATATGTGTAATTAAGAATGAATTCAGGGTGCTAAATTCTAGTCAATATTATTATGTATATTTCTGTAAATGATAGAAATACCTCTGATGGCTCTACTGTACTTGGTCCCAGCTTTACAAACATTCAACTAAGTTGGATTTCATTCAAATTCGTTGGATTTCAAATTTCATATTTTAATGACATAATTTTCTAGCATCAAATTTTACATCAAAAGATTAATAAAATGAACTGTTTTAATTTTTAAATAAAATAGTTATTTTGTAATTATAACAAAAATTTCAACAAAATTTCTTGTTTCCTTGACAACAAGAAACTCTAAAAATAAAATTCTCTCTGTAATTTTTTTATTTTTTAAAACCACAAACTGATGTTTATACATTAATTATTTTTATTCTAGCTCACTTGAGTTAAAAGTCCCTCATTAAAGCATTTCCATAATGTAAAATACTTCATAATCCAGTTTTTCAAAAAGTATTCAAAAAAATCCAAAATCAAAATTTAAAATATGTTTTAAGAGATTTTTTTTCAGAATTACAATTTTAAAAAAAAATGTTTCGGACATAATATTTATTTTCGAAAGTTACAATTCTTGAGGTTTTAAAACTGCAACAAATAAATAATTGTAATAGCATTTCTTAGAGATATAAAGATAACTTTATTTCAATCAGGAATATTTTTTTTTTTCAAATAGAATTGTAGTAAAGTAATTTTATTGTTACTTATATAACTTTGGCTTGTGCTGTAGATGGACCATACTTTTTTGGTTGTAGATGGAATGAAACAAAATAAGGTCAGTTGATTTTCTGTTGCCAATTTACCTCTATAGATAAATTATTTTTATTATGTTTACATAGTATTTAAGAAATTTATAAATTGAATAACTCATTTCAAATTTAAAATTTTTATTTTGAAGTGTGTGTGTGTGTGGGTGTGTAAATCCAGTAAAATCACGACAAAGACTTGATAACACACCAACAAAATCACGACATTTTCGGAAATCACGACAAAAGTCGTGTCGTGATTTTACGATCATTTTATTTTCCATTTCAACCACCTTAATGTTGTCAGAAAAAGTTATCGTTCTGTATATTATTTGTATTTTGGCAAAGGTAGTTTCCAGGAACAAAATTATTTATTTAAATTTGCCGTTGATTTTTTACTGATGTTTCTAAAAACGTCCTGATTTTACTTTTACACACGATACAAGTGTGTAAAATCGGACATTTCTACATTTGATACACACTTATGTAGTTCGTGTAACAAGCAGTGTAGCAGTGAACATGGTAAAGACTACCAAGTAAGATAAATATGCATATATGATTAAAAGCTAGATATACAGGATAAACTAGTTCAGGAAAAACTTATTTAATGTGAAATTTGATCTTAACAAGAATAATTTACTTATTTATTTATTTATTAATGCTAGATCTACGATAGTTGAAAAAGTGTAGCCGAAATCGCCAAGAAAGACAAGTTTCAAAAAACAAGATCTCGTTCGAAAATTATCATTCTACTTAAATTATCGGAATGATATAAGTTTAACAAGATCTCAGTCCATTAGAAATGATTACATGGTAATTTTTGACACGTTAGTTTTGATGAAATCCGTGGTTTGTTAGGTGATATCGGTCCACGATAGCTAGCTACATTTTTTCTGCATTCTTATAGGCATATAACTATTTACGATAAATTCGATATGTGCAAATCAGATAATGTGCATTTTTGTAAAATGATAATGATCTCACTCATCAATTTATTCAATGAATAAAATGACCATGTCTTTCTCTTTTTTCACTTTTCGCCACTACAAATTTTAATCAAACGCGGTGTTCCGTTGTAATGAAGGAAACTACAAGTACATCATCAACACTTGGCACGCGTGGCGTGTTGACCAAAAGCTGGCCACGATACTGTCTTCATGGACTGATGGACACGGTAAAGTCTTCGAAAGGGTATGTTTTATACCATTATTTTTCACTGTCTGGTGGGGGGTGGAGAAAAATATTTAATTTCAATTTATTTGTAACAGGAAATGGAGAATATGTAGTGGACCTTTCCAATACTAGATGGACGCTCGGTTTGCCACATCTCCTCCCTTTTTTCAATTCAACTACCTTGAATTGAAAACCAGGGATTTTTCTGGCCACTCACAGGGTACGGTTAAGGGACCCATTCCCAATGCCAAATAGCATACATTTTTCCCAATTTTGTAGGTAAAAATTCCCAAATGATCCTGCTTTGAGAAACTTAAGAAAAAGTGGAAAAAAACTCTATTATTTTTGGTGTAGCTTGTATATCTTTATAATAATCTGTATCTATGCACATTTTGATTTATACTCAATGAGGATCTGGTAGAATGGGAGCAGCTCATGAAACAACTTTCTTAGATGTTTGTTTTAAAGCTAGTCTATGAAGATATGTGTGTTAATGTCTGAGTGATTTGGTACAAATGAGTGATTACCAGCATGTATCAAAATAATAAATATTCCAGGCAAAATATTTGATGTGCCGACAATGTGAAAATTTTTAAAGTTTAATGAAAAATTTTCCCAAAATGTCGATTTTATCCATGATTTTCCCAATTTCATATCAAGGTCCCTTTCCCAAAATGGCCAGAAAAATCCCTGAAACCACCAGGTTCGACCCTTGGACCAGCCTGTTGGTCGACCACTTCCCGGGGTAGGACAAGCCCCCAAATAAAACAGGAGAAGGAAAAATGTAGCTACAAAACCTGAATCAAACCCAGGACCTTCCTAATACTAGTGGGATGCTCTTACAACTGAGCTACCTGAGCACCTATCCAGCTCGGACCGCCACATTTATTATTTAGCCTACATATTGACTTTTTGAGAGTTGAGAATTATAGTGTGTTTAATACTGGGGTTTATTAAACATTTAAACTGCAGTGGTGAAAACTACTGCGTGGCAATTTCCAGGTGACCATAAACATTCTGTTTACAAATCATTGGCAATAATTTGAAATAAAATGGAGTACACATAAGCTGGTTTAATTTGAAGTTTACTTCAGATCATTTCACTTATTCACAAAACATTTTGTGTCTTTATGACTGGCAGCATAAAATGGATTAGAGAAGGGATTATAATGAAGTGTACATATAAATCATTGTGCCGCCTGTATAATTGATAGGACTTATTGTTTGTTCTCTCTATCCATAGATGATAATCTTCCATCCCACATCTTCAACCAGATGTGCAGTTATGATTAAGTAATAAGAATTATGGTATCATATTATAAATTTGCCACTGCCCAGACTTTTCTAACCATCCAATGGTAAGAAGTAGTTTCTAAACAGAACTATTTATATCTTCATAAAAATCAAGTGAAAATTTAATTTAGATTGTTTTTACATCCTTTTTTTCTTAAATTTTAATAGATACCCATGAAACGTAAAAGAATATCACCAATACAGGATGCCTTGTATTGGTGCAGAGCAAAAAGGGATAAGGATGGGTTTGTCATAAAGTTTATCAATAATTTCATCGGTGAGTAAAAATTCATCAGTTTTGAAAATAAAATATATGCATGATCATTTTCATTAATAAACACTTATTTTTAAAAATATTTTTTGCTGTAATCTACATTTTATAATTAAACATGTTTAAGACACATTCTCAACTTCAGATATTAATGCGTTTTTTAGTTTTTCTGACATTTCATGTATGATTCCAGTAATGGAGTTAAGTTTTTAAGAACAAAAACTGGAAGCATAAATAGATGTTACATGCTTAATACCACTTTACACTACACAGTGTTCTGTTTTGCATAATACAATTTTTATTTAAATATGTCATGACAATATTTTCCAATGTGCCCTATTATAATGACATCCCTGCTTTATGTAAAAAAATAATTTAAGAATTTGTTTATAGGAAGTGGTGTATTCACACAAAAGAAGTTTTTAAAAGGGGACTTTTGCTAGAATATGGAGGGAATTTGTTAACTTACAAAGAAGGATTGGCAACAGAGAAAAAATATAAGACAGATTCCTCAATAGGATCCTTCTTATATTTTTTTTGATTGTGGAGGAAAAAAATACTGGTAAGTTTGATATGAAGCAACTGTTAGATCACAATTCTTGATTTCATAGAATGAACTAACATTCCAATCTAGTTTTTGTCATCTGGCTACCAACTTTCATATTTGGTTTGTGGCATTCCTGGGTGAATGTTTATTGACCTATGGTTTTTTATTGGCTGCATGTACTGTACATGCTTGTAACTCCTGTATGTTTATAGAACAGTTGACCTTGTAAAAGTGTATCTTTCAGTTCAAATGGTCTCAATTAAGTTAACATGCAAACTGGCAATGTCTTAGCATCTCAAAGTTTTTAGGCATACACCTACTATTCAAGACTGTGAGGCAGGAGATACTTCTAATTCTGAATAATAAAACCTTGTGTCAGTCAACTTTTTTTGGTGTATGTGTATGCTTGAGTAGGGGGGGGGGGGGGAGGGCACATATTGTTTTATTCATTACATTTGTTTTGTCTGCAATTTGCACTAACATTTGGGATTGTACTTCAGTACTTGAAGTTTATTTATTTTAAATTGTTTTTAAATTTTTGTCCTTCTCTTGTAGTTATGATGCCACCTATTCACATGGCAAAGGGCGCATGATTAATGATGCTGTTGGAAAGAATATAAACTGCATTCCCAAAGTGGTGATTGTTGATAAAAATCCTAGAATCTGTTTTTTGCAGCAAAGGATCTGGAACTTCATGCAGAATTACGTTACAACTATGGTGAAGGATATCCCTGCCCTGGAGACAAAAGGTAAATTATTACACAGCATATATTGAGTATAGCAATAAATTATGCATTTATTACAGTGTTTAAAGTATCTTAATTTGGATAAACCTTGGGATACAGATCTTTGACAATTTTTGCATCTTTTGATGATTTCAAGACTTCGCCATTTATATCAACTGTTTAGATAAACATCTCCAAAACATCCAATCAAACAAGATGATATGCTACATATTGTACATGTACATAAATGTTTTGTTAAAATTTTTGCATAACCTTTTTCTATCACTGTTTGGTTACTTGGAAGTGAAATAGGAATGCAAGTTTTAAATTATAGAAAGGATGTTTTTGGTTTGAGTCAAAGTCTACAAAATTTGAGCATGTCAGTGTAAAAAAAAAAAAAAAAAAAAAAAAATATATATATATATATATATATATATATATATATATATATATATATATATATATATATACATACACATGTAATAATATATCTTGGAAAACAACTTACATTAACTCATTGATGACATTAATATACTTTGTTTGGTATTTAGCATCATTAAGCAAAGTGATAAAAGGAGAGCCTGAGCCAAAGACATTTTGCTACAAGGTCACCAAAACAGTTTTGTCAATTTTCAGATTACACAGATGAGCATTTAGGCCCTTTGGTCTCTTATTACAAGATAGTTTTAGACTTAAAACACAATTTATTTAACAAATATCTCTTCCAAACAACCCACAATGTTTAAAGCTAGAGATTCAGTAAATTCAAATACAACTCTTCTAGAAACTTCACCCAATTCTAATTTACAGGCAGCGGTTGTAGCTACTTCTAAACAAAGCTCAGGTAAGGTAGCACCATGTTGCTACAGATGTTTCCACATCCATGAGTTGTTATATTTTTATTCTTAAACTTGTATTAAAAATATTAAAATGTTATTTATTTACATATTTATTTATTTGTTTGTTCATTCATTTTTTCTGTTTATTTGCCTTCTTTTTTCTTTACCAGTTCCGTTACAAATCATTTGTTTTTACATAAGAATACTAGTATATACACTTTGGTAAAATGATTGAAATTTAATTGTGTCAACAGTTACAAACATAAAACCAAGAGCAGTAATGATGCATGTCTTAAAGATATTCTGCATTTCACAGATAAATTAAAAATAATTAAATGTAAACAATTATCAAGCTTTAAAAGAAAGATAAAAGAAAAAAAGTGATTAGTGCAAATGTTTAAGTGAAAAGGCATATAAATGTAGACCTAAAAGAAAAGAACAAAGTAGAATATGTCATTGCATAAATGATAGGTACTTGTGTATACATTCGAATTCAGGAAATGTAAACAGTTTGTTCCCTTTTACAGGTGCAGTAGCCCCACAGTTTACGGAACTCTTGCGGAGCACAGCTGTTGTTGCACATAATGACGTTATCCTTAGATGTATGCTTAATAAGGGTAAACCAGAAGCTGACATAAAATGGTAAGATTATATGTATATGGTCATGTTACTCACAACCATATTTTATTTTGTTTTATTCACTTTATCTTTGAAACAAACTTTATGAAAAAGACATATACTGTATCCCTTTTAATAAAGCTTTGTCTGCCTGCATAGAACAGCAGCTATAATTGCATTTGTGTACATTTAAAGTA
>CM056601.1:4791733-4950625 GCA_029721355.1 Tegillarca granosa | reverse complement strand
ATGTTTTTATATGTAAGCTGATCAGTCACTATCTATAGTTCATTTCAAAAATTATCTATAATCTATCTCGCAAAAAGGTAACTGGTTAGGTTACTGAATCTAAATATTAATAAAAGCAAATCAAAGTGTTTTAGAAGAAATCTTTTTAATGATAGCAATAGGGGTTTTATGGGGAAAAAAATCATCCGTGAAAACTTGGATGATAGGAGCACTGTGTGGGAATTATTTTATTCCAAAATTATGTCATAGATTATTGTATTTATCTAATTGTCTATTTATTTATCTTTTATTATTCATTTATTTATCTATCTATTATTATTTTTTATTTTTATTTTTTAAAAAATTTATTATTATTTTTTAGCTTTATTATTATTATTATTCAATTTATTTAATTATTTACTTTGCACTTAAAGCCTTATCATTAACGAATGATATATTTTATTATTATATATATATATACAATTAATCTCTCTCAATGTAAATTGTTGGAAAAAAATCACATATGTATCTTTTTCACCGTCCATTTATTTTATTTATTTATTTATTTATTTATTATTTATTTATTTATTATTTATTTATTTATTCGGTATATTTTTATATATACAATTAAACATTAATCTCTCAGATGTTAGTGCCCGAGACTCGGCTACTGAGAGACCGAATGAAACTGCCAAGTCGTGGACAGTTCAAAGTGCCGAGGAGTCGAATGAGTTGCCGAGACTCGGCTACCGAGTAGCCGAGCTGTGGACAATTCAAGTTGCCGAGGGGCCGAGAGTTGACAACTTTTCGGCCACTAGTTGTCCACAGCTCAGCCCCTCGGCAGCCGAGTCTCGGCTCCTTTTCGTCAGCCCAGTGTTAAACTTTCAACAGGCCTGTACTGTAGGACGTCCACGCATGCTCCTAACTGATAATTAACATATTATCGAGTTGCCCCAAGCTTTTATAAATTCCATTTGTTTTTAGGCTTAGAAAAGTGAACTTGAACAAATGAATCGCACAGATTGCAATTGATTTTTATTGATAAAAATATCTAGATTTTTTTTTTCAATTATTGGTTTACTAAATGCAGCTTTTACAAACACTACAGTAGCTCGGTTGGTAGAGTGCTCGCTCCGTAATTTGGAGGTCGTGGGTTCGAACCCCGACCGGGTCTGACCCAAGACTTGAAAGTGGGTAGTGACTTTTCTTCTTTCAGGTGGGAACTTTAAATAAACAAGGTCTCGTATCACGGAGGCGTGGTACGATAAAGAACCCTGTTGTATAATGCCATCAGCGCAACGCCCATACAAAACTTCTGCAATTTCGCCTAAAGCTGGCGATGTCTCGATATAAGCGAAATATTCTTGACTGGGACGTTAAACATTACTCGACTACTTTAAAATAACCATTTCCAGTTTTCACATTTTTACTTTGCTTATGACTATTATTTGTGATGTTTGTCCAATCAAATCTTATTTGCTATGGTATTAATATTTGGATGGTGATTTTCTAGCATTTGGAAAATTCTTGTGTTGTTAAATAAAATATCTTCAAAATTAAATCATTTAGCTAATGTTATTGCTTTTTGCACTGACAATATTTCGTCGACCCATTGTTTGTGAATTGGTTTGAAAATAGAGATTTACACTTTAGATGTGTAAGAATATATATTATTTACCTTTTATAACATTAATTAGATTTCTAGTCCACCATAGTACAATAATACGAATTATAAACAAGTCTGATAGAGAATGGGAAGGAGTACAAGGTATTTTTTTATATTAAACTTTACTAAGCATTGACTACAAATTGTATTTTTGTAATAGCTATTTAAACTGTTTAAAAAGTGAAAAGAAAACTTTTAGACTCCAAATCAACTTAAAACAGAACATTAAATCATGAGTTGGTTTAAGTTAAAACTATGAAAGACCATAAAAACACATTATTTGCTTTTATAGACTCAAAAGGTTTCAAATCGGGTTGCATATTTCACTTGGTCCTATACAACCAGTGTTACCACACTATTTCATTTCACTTTCCATTGTACAAACAGTGTTAGAGTACTAAATGCACTTCTTGTCGGTTTGTACATTTTACTTTACACAATACAACCAGTGTTAGCGTACCACTTCTTGTCGGTTTGTACATTTATTGTGGCTATATGACCAGTATTAGTGTTCAACTTTTTGTCGGTTTGTACATTTACTGTGGCTATATATAGATACGACCAGTGTTAGCATGCCGCTTCTTGTCAAGTTGTACAATCCACTTGGTGCTGTATGATCAGTGTTAATAACCACTTCTTTGTACATTGATTGTGGTTCTATACAACTAGTGTTAGAGAACTTTTCTCTCGTCAGGATGTACATTTTACTTATATAAGTCTATACTTATATACGTTAGACTTATATAAGGCTAACTGACTTAATTGCTAATTCAAAACTCTCCGTTTAAGTAAGCGCATAACATAAAACATTAAGATTATAATGTAGATAGTTATATTTCTTATACTGAAATCCGTATAATATAACATAATATGTGCGATACGAAGTAAGCATCTATTTATAATTCGTCATCTCTCTCCTCTCTCTCTCTCTCTCTCTCTCTCTCTCTCTCTCTCTCTCTCTCTCTCTCTCGCTCTCTCTCTCTCTCTCCTCCTTCTTCTTTCTATTAAGAGCAGATTTGGTTAGCTTATAAGGCAAACAAGTTTCTGAAACTAGTTCTTAATTGAAGATAATCTTCATGTTATACTTTGAACATACACATAATTAAATTTCTTCACCTGTAAAAAAAAACAGAAATAAGGTGTTATATGCACTAGTATATTTACTTAAGAGGTAAAGAAGTTGGACAAAAGTGTTCGGACATTAATTAGCGTTCTCCTGTTTATATATGTACTAAATACTACGTAAGTTTTGTTCTTTTTAATTAGACGAACCTATTTTTAATGTTTCATTGTCCATCGTTCTTTTAGCATATAAAAATATCGTTATTTTTTCAAATATGTTAAACTTCTGAAGTGAATCATAAAAAATATCAGCAATTATTTCGGCTTCTTTTTCAGCAAATGGAAAAAAAAAAATCAAGCCTGATATCAGGTCGTTTTAATAGTTATTTACATAGAATGTATATTTTGAAAAGAAATTAAAAAATAAGTAACCATGAGAATAACTTTGTCTAAAGCTTAGGACAGGAATAACATTATAATAAGTCAAGTTACACAACACGTAGCTTTTTGTGTTTAACAGACAAAACACATAGTTTATGGCGTTTAACAGACACAACACACAGTTTATGGCGTTTAACAGACACAACACATAGTTTATGGCGTTTAACAGACACAACACATAGTTTATGGCGTTTAACAGACACAACACATAGTTTATGGCGTTTAACAGACACAACACACAGTTTATGGCGTTTAACAGACACAACACACAGTTTATGGCGTTTAACAGACACAACACATAGTTTATGGCGTTTAACAGACACAACACACAGTTTTATGGCGTTTAACAGACACAACACATAGTTTATGGCGTTTAACAGACACAACACATAGTTTATGGCGTTTAACAGACACAACACATAGTTTATGGCGTTTAACAGACACAACACATAGTTTATGGCGTTTAACAG
Organism: Tegillarca granosa; assembly: GCA_029721355.1. Lineage (NCBI taxonomy): Eukaryota > Metazoa > Mollusca > Bivalvia > Arcoida > Arcidae > Tegillarca > Tegillarca granosa. Next base: position 4,947,007 of record CM056601.1, on the reverse strand, counting down.
ACACAACACATAGTTTATGGCGTTTAACAGACACAACACATAGTCTATGGCGTTTAACAGACACAACAAGTAGTTTATGGCGTTTAACAGACACAACACATAGTTATTGCGTTAAACAGACACAACACAATTTATGGCGTTTAACAGAACACAACACATAGTTTATGGGCGTTTAACAGACACAACACACAGTATATGGCGTTTAACAAACACAACACACAGTCTATGGCGTTTAACAGACACAACACACAGGTTATGGCGTTTAACAGACACAACACATAGTTTATGACGTTTAACAGACACAACACAGTTTATGGCGTTTAACAGACCAACACACAGTTATGGCTAACAGACACAACACATAGTTTATGACGTTTAACAGACACAACACATAGTTTATGGCGTTTAACAGACACAACACACAGTTTATGGCGTTTAACAGACACAACACATAGTTTATGACGTTTAACAGACACAACACATAGTTTATGGCGTTTAACAGACAAAACATAGTTTATTGCGTTAACATTTTTGGACAAGTTAATTAATATATGATAGTCTTTTTTTAACACGAAATAGTAATTTTGTGGCCTCTTGTATATATATATATATATATATATATATATATATATATATATATATATATATATATATATATATATATATATATATATATATAATATAGTCATTAATGCTTTCTCCAAATAATGCCCCCGTAACATGTCACAGTGATTTATTTGTCTGTAAGCATTTTTTACAACATTTCAGATTAACGTCTTATTTTTTCAACAACTGTGAGTTAATGACTTTATGTGAAGTTGAAACCCCATACTTTAAGTTTTTCTCACAAGTTACGGTAAACATTATTTCTCTTTATAAACAGATCTTGTATTCACGAATCTAATGATAATACGGTTACCAATCATTGAATCATTGAGTCGTTGACAAACAGTAAAATTTTTTAACTGGTGATAATTACAATTTTTTAAAATTATAAACCCATCTTCTTCATTTAACTCGTTGTGTTATAAACGTGAACTGTGTTGTGTTACGCCCATGTCAATATACTTTCATTTATTTCGAAAGGGTCAGTTTTTGGATGGTGTAGGAGACCGGAGTACCCGGAGAAAAAAACCGGAATCGAAAAGCGAAATGACAACATTCTCCGAACCAAGATCTGCCCAAATTGAATTCGAACCAAGGTTGCGAATGTCACTGTAATACGTCACTGTAAGCGTTTAAAACATTCCACCCCACCACTCCCAAATATGGTTATAGACTTACGGCTTAAAAATGATCTGCAAACTACCTTTCTTTTAACTCAGTACGTCATTCGTCGATCCAAAATAAATTCAAGAAAAAAAATTGGAAAACAATGATAAAAACTTGTTTAAATAGACTTACCTATGTTACTTTCCGCTCTTCATCAGCGTTTAAAAACGACCATCTAGTAGTACAACACCTGGCTTTTCTCTCTTGACCAGAGTTTTAAAACGACCATCTGGTAGTGAAACCTTATACGGCGCTTCTCTCTTCACCGACGTTTTAACAAGGCCATCTGGTAGTGCAACCCCCGGCTTTTCTCTCTTTACGAGAATTTTAAATCGACCATCTGGTAGTGAAACCTTATACGGCGCTTCTCTCTTCACCGACGTTTTAACAAGGCCATCTGGTAGTGCAACCCCCGGCTTTTCTCTCTTAACCAGAATTTTAAAACGACCATCTGGTAGTGAAACCTTATACGGCGCTTCTCTCTTCACCGACGTTTTAACAAGGTCATCTGGTAGTGCAACCCCCGGCTTTTCTCTCTTAACCAGAATTTTAAAACGACCATCTGGTAGTGAAACCTTATACGGCGCTTCTCTCTTCACCGACGTTTTAAGAAGGCCATCTGGTAGTGCAACTCCCGGCTTTTCTCTCTTAACCAGAATTTTAAATCGACCATCTGGTAGTGAAACCTTATACGGCGCTTCTCTCTTCACCGACGTTTTTACAAGGCCATCTGGTAGTGCAACCCCCGGCTTTTCTCTCTTTACAAGAATTTTAAATCGACCATCTGGTAGTGAAACCTTATACGGCGCTTCTCTCTTCACCGACGTTTTAACAAGGCCATCTGGTAGTGCAACCCCCGGCTTTTCTCTCTTAACCAGAATTTTAAAACGACCATCTGGTAGTGAAACCTTATACGGCGCTTCTCTCTTCACCGACGTTTTAAGAAGGCCATCTGGTAGTGCAACTCCCGGCTTTTCTCTCTTAACCAGAATTTTAAATCGACCATCTGGTAGTGAAACCTTATACGGCGCTTCTCTCTTCACCGACGTTTTAACAAGGCCATCTGGTAGTGCAACCCCCGGCTTTTCTCTCTTAACCAGAATTTTAAAACGACCATCTGGTAGTGAAACCTTATACGGCGCTTCTCTCTTCACCGACGTTTTAACAAGGCCATCTGGTAGTGCAACCCCCGGCTTTTCTCTCTTAACCAGAATTTTAAAACGACCATCTGGTAGTGAAACCTTATACGGCGCTTCTCTCTTCACCGACGTTTTAACAAGGCCATCTGGTAGTGCAACCCCCGGCTTTTCTCTCTTAACCAGAATTTTAAAACGACGATCAAGACGATATTCAGTTTCTACGTGAAGGATTTTACCAGAATTTACCCCTAGCGTAAAAAAGAAATCTATTAAAACATTAGAAGTATCGCAAAAATAAATAAATTGGAAAAAAACTTGATTACTGGTAATATATATGTAACTAAAACTACAAGACTAATTATTTGCTTTACTGCTCTAGAAGTTTTGGTGGCGGTTTGATCATCCTCCAGTATATCTCTAGCTCCATCTTGTACACATACTACTTGTTCAGTCAATCCTATTCTCTAAGTTCGAATCCCATTGGACAGATTCTTTTGTTAGCTCGCTTTTCGTGTATTATGTGGTTAACCCCAGGTACTACGATCAGTTCAGAACTTCCATAACTAGCCCCACTGATATAAACTCAAATTGTTTTCGCCCGCGAAGTTTAGACACGATAATTCATTGAACCCTTACACTAGTGAAAAAATTTGCATAAGAGGATATTGTCTGTAGCCTAATAATTAGCATAATTAACTCATCAAGTTTTGTGGCATAATTGGAAATAAAAAGATGGTTTTTGTTAAAAAGTTGATTATTTTTGTTTATTGACATAAAAATAAAAAAGTTCAATTTTCAATTTCAATTTTCAATTTATTCAGTTAATCACTCAGCCACTCCAAGAGTGGGACATGAGGGCATACAATATATAGCACATTATATTATATTAGTACTGGCTAACTGATATTACATTACAGTTTTACAATATAATATTACAATACAATACAATATAATATAAAATATTAATGCATATTAATGTATCATAACATAACATTTCAATGGAAATATTTTGATATAATATAATTATATCGTATATATAAATTATTATAGCGCATATTATTTATATCTATGTAACAGGAGAGGGTGGTGGGTATCTTGACTGCGGCTATTTCTGTTGAGTCTAGGGTAGTATGGATAGCTTTGGTAAGATACTCCTGTTAGGCCTCCATGGTTCAGTCACACTTTAATATAAAAATGGAATTTTCCGGAACTGTCAAGCTTGACTTGGGTTAAAGAAAACTAAAACAACTGGTTTTTTAAAATAACATATATTATAAGTCAAAGTGATAATTTTAACAGAATGTAAGCAATTTTAACAATTTAAATGTTCAAATACAAATGTTAGCAAGTTCATGTCAAATATATATAAATAGTTGCAAAAAAAATTGTAAATCAAGAATGTGAAATATCAAAATGCCCTAACCTAAATTAAGGGAGAAAAGTGTGACAAATTTCCTACTTTTTATTAAGAACGAAAGGGGTTAAAAAAAAAACTGTGGATAACCTAATGAACAAAAACGGGCAAACCCGACCAACAGTAGCTTTCAGCTACTAGTTAAAACAGAGGTAACTTCAAGCTACCATTATGAAAAAGTATAAAAACAAATCAAATACAAAACATAGCTTCATGCTATGATAGTTGACTTACCGACTAAAGACGCGACTAAACAAGAAGACATTTCTGGGTTGTATGACTTTGAACTATATAAGAATTTCAATGTAGTAATCTACTGCGTTTACCACTAAATTACTAAATATTATAAAAAGTAAGTAATTTTGAAGTAAGGTTACAACAGTGAACAATAAGCAAGATTAGGAATAAATAAATATTAAAAGACTGAAAAGATTAATATTAAAGGAAAAATAAAACCAGTAACATGTAATTATATTTTGGCTAATTATTATATTAATGGGAGATAATTTAGAAAGGTAATTAATAATGACCTCTGTCACATCTATAATAATAACATAATGTTTTATTGAATTCTATATGTGATAAGTTATAGTAACATAATAAAATCTATCTGTATTTATATAATATAATTATGTTATAATAACATTATTTTCAATGCAAATCTTTTGATATAATTTGAATAAACATGGAAATATTATATAATAATTTGACATTACAGAGACTTAACAATCTATATAATTTATCATATGACCACAGGGGCTCATTACAATTAATAATAGCAGATAGTATAGTGTAGGTCGGGAAAATCGTGTATAAAGGAGGAGAAGGGAGTCATCAATTTTGTCACCAACTTTTTTCAAATCATCCGAATTTACTTATTTTTCCACATTCCGATGCAAACGTTTGTATTTTTCTATTCTACTCACTTTTATCTTTCCAACGATATATAACAATCCATCGAAAACACTGGGCAACTTAACAAAAATCGCATCCAAACGTGAATTTTTTAATTCGGAAAACATCCCCTACCACTTGTAAACAGGAAGTCGCCAAATCATTCGGAAGAAGTTAAAAGAGAAACGGAAAAATCAGGTGAGTTCCGTATGTCACTGTCCCGCACTAAATAGAAGTAAAACTGACATTCGTCGGTATTTGGTGCAGGATAATTCTTCCGAATGATTTGGCGACTTCCTGTTTACAAGTGGTAGGGGATGTTTTCCGAATTAAAAAAATTCACGTTTGGATGCGATTTTTGTTAAGTTGCCCAGTGTTTTCGATGGATTGTTATATATCGTTGGAAAGATAAAGTGAGTAGAATAGAAAAATACAAACGTTTGCATCGGAATGTGGAAAAATAAGTTAATTCGGATGATTTGAAAAAAGTTGGTGACAAAATTGATGACTCCCTTCTCCTCCTTTATACACGATTTTCCCGACCTACACTATACTATCTGCTATTATTAATTGTAACGAGCCCCTGTGATATGACGGATATTTTATATAATAATCTGGTATATATTTGGTTCGAATGCTCGAGTATTTACTACAAATAAATAAATAATGAAATTCATCACCAACTGTGTGTGGACAATACGGACAAAATCTTTCTTCCCTGTTAACATTTAACCACCTTCCAGTTTCAACTGGTAACTTATAATTTGATGTACGCAGTTTACACATAGTTACCAGTGACTAATGACTATTGACTGAAAACTACTCACTGAAGAAACAAAGGATTTTCAAATTTCAATCAATTAAACATTAAATTTAAGTCCAAATGTAAAAATTTGATATCTATAATGACATCTAATTTGACATCAACACTTCCACAAAAAATTACTTAATAATTCCGTCGCAGACCATTAAAATTCTCACTTCTTTGCAGAGCGAAAAAAACGCCACCTGTACTCAGTTAGTCCTGTACACATTTTCACAGTTTATCACATGTCCATCACATGCTTGTCACGTGTTTGTAAATGCTACGTAAATCACACCTGAAAATACCGCCCACTTCATTCATTATACCGCTTTGATAAAAGAGAAAGTATCTTCATCGGGGCATTTAAGCCATCACTTTACTTTACTCTATAGACTCTTTTCAAATTATATGCATACCTCAGATTCCCTTATCAGAACGAGGCTAAGTGAGCAAGCTACCTCTGTAACATTTCCATAACATGGCTACCAATATTACATCGAGTATTTCAGAAATAAAAATTGATAGTAAATCCAAACAACATTGTTGTGTTCCTTTATGTACTTCTGATGCAAGATACAATCCTAATTTGAATTTCCATCATTTTCCAAAAGATCCTGATGTTAGAAAACAGTGGATAATAAAGATAAGAAGAGATGAAGGCACACATTTCAAAGTAAGTAATTTACTATTTACATACATTTTTACCTTATGAAATATAATAAATGCACCTTAAAATCTGCTGTATTTTTATATATGATTGTTTTCATAACTTTCTTTCTATCTATCAGTGGTATATGATATTTTATTTGAACATATATCGATATCTGCTTATTTTTTTCAATTGCAGATAACACCATCAACAGTTGTGTGCTCCAAGCACTTCAAGCCAGAAGACTATAAAAGTTGGACTCCAGTAAGAAAAGTTTTGAATAAAAATGCCATACCAAGTATTTTTGACTGGTCAAAAGAGGGAAATCCAAGACGTGCCCTGAAGAGGAAAATAGTGGAAACAGTTTCTGGAAGTCTTGTAGGAGATATTGCTATACCATCATCTGAAAGCACTTCTGAATCAAGTGATTCCATGACCCTTGCCATACAAGACAACTTCGGCAGTGAAGAACAAGAAAAAGATAGAAAAATACACGAGCTATTAAAACAGTTGGAAATGAAAACGAAGGAATGTGAAGAACTTAGGAGTCAATTACAGCTAGAGAAATTTGGGGTTAACCGTTTTTCCTCTGATAACAGTATGATTCGATTTTATAGCGGGTTTCAAACATACAAGTTGTTCATTGAATTTTACAAATGCATTGAACCTACAGCACAAAATATGCAGAGTGCCTATTATCAAAGTAGCGAGAGTATAAACTTGGCTGGAAGGAAAAGATGTATGCTTTTAATTGACGAGCTTTTTATGTTCTGTTGCCGATTAAAGGCAGGACTTGTTGAACAAGATCTTAGCATACGATTTAATTGTTCTCTAGCTACTGTCAGTAGAAAAATAGTAACTTGGACCAATTTTTTATATTTTGTTTTGGGAAGTATACCTATTTGGTTAACAAAAGAAAAAATTAACGAAATAATGCCAGAATGTTTCAAAAAAATGTATCCAAAAACAAGAGTAATCATTGACTGCACAGAAATCAGAACACAACAGCCTTCTTCTTTAGTCCTGAACTCTCAACTGTATTCCAACTACAAAGGAACCAGTACATTTAAAGGACTTCTGGGTATTGCACCACATGGAGCTATAACATTTGTTTCTTCACTTTATACTGGCTGCATTTCAGATGTTGAAATTACAAAAATGTCTGGCTTTTTAGATCTGCTTGAACCAGGAGACCATGTTATGGCAGATAAAGGTTTCACAATACGTAAAATTTTGGAGGAAAAAGGAGTATTTTTGAATATCCCACCATTCCTTAGCAGAAAGCGTTCTTTCACATTATCCGAAATACAAGATACAGAACAAATTGCTCAGCTTAGAATCCACATAGAAAGGATGAACAAACGTATAAAAGAAAACCATCTATTCGATAACCCGATCCCAATGTCATTAGCAGGTTCAATTAACCAACTGTGGACTGTTGCGTGTCTTCTTGCAAATTTTAATGGACCGATAGTTCAATCGTGGTCATAACATCTTAATAAAAAAGTTACAGGTAGTACGAAAAGAAAAATTCATCCAGTCTGTCTTTCACTTGTTGCCATAGTATATTGTCGAAGTGAATTGTTTCCAAATGATCATCGTTCTCGCACCAGATGTACAAATCGCACCATGTCAGACCAGTCACAGCAAGTTGAGACAATACTTGATAATAATATGAATGGCTTCGCTTGATACTTAGACTACCGGTTTCATCTTTTTTCAAGTAATTTACTTCAAGAACGCTGGAAGTACTGGGACATTTGATTTCTAATAAGCCAAAAGGTGGGTTACGCTCTGGGTTGTAAACTTTTCTATCGGGACTTGCTGCCAACCATGGTGCCGAAAAACTCACGACAACACCACAAGGATACAAGTTAACTTTGTTCTCTAACTTGCATGAATATGCACTAACAGCAACTGGTTCACATGCAAGTCCACGCCGCAAAGCAGCTGTTGTCACATTTCTTGTTGACTTAAATCTGTCAGTCAAAGTCTTGAAATCTTTCCGTCTTTTGTAAATATCCCCTACTTTAGAAGCTGTTATTCTATGTTTGCGTATTTTATACCATAAGTTAGTTAGACTTTGTAAGCGGGTCTGTAACTCAAATTTGTTTATTTCTTGCAAAGATAGTGTTAGGCCTTCAAAATTAACAGTTTGAGATAAACTGAGTACTGTCTGATAGTTATTGTTCATAAAATTTTCCAATGGAAGTTCAGGAAAAGCTATACCATCATAGATATTTATAATACAGTCACTTTCTATTGGCTGCTGATAGCTAAGTGTAGATCCTTTGCAATGCTTTCCGAATTTTGTGTTGACCATTGGAACATCATAATTCTGCAATGCAGGTAATATCAACATGTCTGAAGATGTTTCAGATAATTTTTCATATTTGCTTTTCCAGTCAACTTGTTCACCACGTACTGGATTATATAAAGTGGATTTGATGGCTTTTGGAGCTATTTCACGTTCATTGTCCGAGTTATGATAACTTGAAACTTCAATTTCTTGGACAACTTTCCCTCTAATTTTTTCCCCTCTAGGTGTGTGCCAAGTTTGTGGCTGCGATGTTTTTGCAATATCTTCTGGAAGTGCTCTCAGACCTAAAATTTTTGTATTTTGCAAGCTGATAAAGAAGTCCTGTGATGTGTCCACAGGAGGCAGAAGTTCCAATTGGGCATGTGCAGTTTGCTGACTTAATGGAAACAGGTGTCTTCTCCTTTTCAAACACTACAGATATTGAGTGCGGATCTTCAGATTTTCTCTGGGACTTGAAACATTTTCCTGTAATTGTTACTATATTGCCATCTGTTTGTTGTAAAACTGAAAGCAAGAAATGGAAATTCGCAGTGCATTTTTAGAATTAATACAGTAGATGTAGTGTTGCTTATACACGTGTTTGTCATCTCTTTTTAAACAAAACATTTAAGGTTAAAGTTACATGGGTTTGGCACCAATGCCTGTCATGAAATGATCAATGAGTACAAGTGGTTGCTGAAGCTGATTAAAATTTATGTTTATTGTCTTTATCTGGTGTAATATTATATGTAAAAATAATTAAAAAGTGAGAAGTTTTTCAAAAACCAAATGTTTCAATTTGTTTGCCCCTACTGTAACTTGACATTATTCTAAATGTTCAATATGGATTAAATACTGCATGCTCATAGATACCTTTTAAATCTTTGATGTAGCCTTCACTGAAATACTTAAAACCTTTGTTAATGGATTTTTTTCCTGAGGAGAATTTGTTTTCTTTTATATAATTTCAACAAAAGCAAAGGTCAGTTCAGGAATCAAATTTAAATCTCTATCACTATATAAACTAGCCATTATCATTACTAAGGACGCTATGTATAGTTTATGCTCACTTAGCCTCGTTCTGAAATTTACATTAATATTCATGAGATAATATTAAGAAGGGTCTATACCTTCGCATTAATCATTTAATAAAGATACAATATGCTTTTTAATATGTATAAATGTATCTCATGTTTGCATGCGTCGTTAACACAGTTTTTACTTTCTGACACTACCGAACTGTTTTGAACTTGGTCAGAAATACATATGAGCCAGTGATTTAAGATTTTTTTATTCGTTGCCATGGCTAATAAAATAAATCAAAGTGATCCAAGATGTTTCAGTCAAACCTGCCTTAAAGGCCACCTCTCTATAAGGGCCATCTGCTTATAAAGGCCAATAAAAATTCTAACCCAGCTTTTCTTTATTCATATTAATTGAACATGTATGTAAAGGCCACCTGTCCATAAAGGCAACTTTTACTTTTTCCCATGGGTGGCCTTTATAGACAGTTTTGACTGTACTTTATTCTCAACAACAGATGTTTGGACACTTAACATTATATTTGGGATTGTCTGGGAGGGGGGGGGCGTGGGTTAAGCATTTAATCTAATGTTTGCTCATTTTGTTGATTCGGTTAAAATATTGGTTGTGGATTTTTGAGTTTCAATTTAAACCTTTTCTTTTTATAATCCAAAACGGTTAAAATCAAGGGTCAGGACTTTTATTAGCTTTGTTTTTTCTATACTTTAGTTTTTTTTAAATATTCAAATGCAAACAATTATTGTTTATGTTTCGAAAAATTGTTGCTCTACATGAAGCCAAGTCTTAAGTCGGGAATAAAAATTAATCACAAACATACCAGTTAATGTCCAAATTACAATCCCAAAATCAAAGTTAAACTATTAAAAACTGGTCAATTTAGTGAAACACGTGAACTTTCATCAAGGAATTGATATCGAATACTACGGAAAAGTCAGCACCTCCTAGCTTCACCGGTCACGTGCAAAATCAAATTTGAGAATGAAAGGAACATGGAACTATGATGAGAAAAATATATTGAGTATAAGTTTGGATACATCGGCGTCACATTGATCAACAATATTGTGATGGCGACAATAAAAACTTTTTCAGGACCTTGATTAGCTTCGGCTCGGCTTGCAATATCACGACTGTACGGAATAAGAATCTTTAATTCGTTACAGCTTGAATACATGTAACTTTATGTCAGCGATTTTTCAGTTTTAATGTTTTTTTATTTATAAAATTACCTCCAGATTCGGTCAATATGAGTTAAAAGTTATGACATGAATGCTTTTTTTCCCTAATATTTACCAAAGGTGATTGGTAAAGGCCATGCATACGCTATATTTTGACTAAATGTAAAGATTTCGGCATGGGGTACCGTTTTGAAGGGTTTTTGCAAAGCATTTTATAATAGATATGAGATCAAAGGTCAAGATCATAACCTAGTATTTGTGTTTATTAATTTTATTAGAAATTTAGCCATTTATGAATTTATTTCAAATTTTAATTTTTGTTATGACATCATCTCCATGAAAGTTTGATATTGGGGGGGGGTGATGTGGGGTGGTATTAAAAACTACATTTAGCCTGCTATGTATTAAATGTGATATATGAATAATTGAATCAGCTCTTTATAAAAGATATTTTGTTATATATATATATATATTTCATGATCTTATTAATTTAGTTTTATGAAACCTACAAAGCAAAATAAGGTCAACATATTTTGAAATCAAAACCTTATAGCATTTTAGCATTGTCATTACTTTGTTTTTTAACAAAAATCATGGGGAAAAAATTAATTGATTATTTAAATAATTAATTTCAGATTTGAATGTTTTTTAAATTAATTTTTTTAAACTAATATACTTACAATAAGTATACACACACACACACACACACACACACACACACACACACATATATATATATATATATATATATATATATATATATATATATATATATATATATATATATATATATATATATATATATATGGTAAAATTAGTCTCACAAGTTTTTTTACTGGCCAATCGAGTATTTATTCGGTGTCTGTGTAAGCAGACTCAAGATATCGTACCTTGCTTACTTTTTAAAATGTTCTTAACAATACAATTTATAAATGTTTTGGAAAAAATACAGATCTGGGTTTTAATATCAAAAAGTGTAAACAATATTTATCATGTACAATATTTATCATGTCATCAATATTACAGATTGATTTATAGTGTTCTAAACATTTAAAGACAATTATAACACGTACCTAGATAACAATTGTTGAAGTTGGATTTACATGAGCATTAAGTATTTAGCGTAAAAAAATTATTTTACCTATTTTCAAAGATCATACATTTTCGCTTCTGACATCAACTGACTTAAAGTTACTTAGAGAATATTTTGCTGAAATACAAAAGCCAATTTGCTTGATCTTACCTATAACAAAGGAAAAGAACAAAAATCCAAACATAAAATCCCGAAATTGCTTCATTTTATAAGAACAAACAAATGGGTCAACGAACTTGCATTATATACTAAGTTTTTGACCTTGTTTTTAGGCACATGTTATTAAAAAAATAAATAAATGTGTTACGATATTTGTGTTTGATTAATGGTTGAGGACAGAGTCCGAGGCAACAGGTTTAAGATGTATACCATGGGTTGAAGTAAGTCTGAGGGCAGAGATATTATTTACACCACTGTAATATATGTGATTTTTTTTGTCAGCAACTATTGTTCAATTTGAATTTTATGTCACTAAAATGTTTATACATGTAACATTTTTCTAAACCATTGTTGGACACATTTTTCACTTTTACCTGTTATAATTCTTAAAATAATGAAGTAGGCAGACCCTACCTAGATGAAAATATGCGTAAATATTTAGCAAAAATACATGTTTAATTTTGATGTGTCATATATACACATTTCGAAAACTCATTCTTCATAGGGGCCGAAAAAGTTGATAAATAAAAAAGTTGATAATTCAACCATTTAAAATAATGAATCCAAAGTTCCAAAATTACATGTATATAAATCCAAGTCAAGATAAGGTATGCTTTGCATGTAGTAACACACCTTAGTTTTAAATAAATTTCAAAAATTAAGACGGCTGATCATTTTGCTACATGGTACATTGTCTGACAGCACAACGTACTGCCTCCTGAGTTATGGATACCCTCGGAGAGTTTTATTCCACCAGCAGCGGTACCCGCTCAGGCGTAGTGAGTATGTTACAAATAATTAACAGATGATAATATTTACAACCAAATTTAGATGAAATGCGGTCATTAGCTCTAAAAAAGTTGAATATTATATTTTCTGAGATGGTTTTCACCTTGATCGTATTAAAATATGAAGCAAAACCTTTGTAGATGCATGTTTTTCATTCAAATATATAACACAATACCATTAAAATTTTGATGTGCCAGCTGGCACATTTCGGAAATTCATTCCTCATCAGATACACTAAGACCGAAAAGTTTGATAGATAAAAAATATAAGAAATGCAGATAATCTTTGTTTTTCACCAATATGTTTGCAAAATATCTTTGTTTTACCTTATGTGTCGGCTTAATAAAAAAGCAGCTAATTAAACAGGAAAATGTGATTTGATGATTGTGTAATATTTAATAACTTGGTTCTGCTCATAAAAACTAGTATTGAAGGCGTAATACGCCATTACTCCACCCCTTTTCAACTTTTGTTTACGACCATAAACACACATTATTATTTATATTAAGAAAAATTGTGTGATCACAAATAGCTGAAAAATTGCACATGTGACATATCAAAATTAACTAGTATTTTTATTAAATAACACTTTGCCACCTAGTGTCACTGATGATTAATAAAGTTCCAAAATTTGCATATATGACACATCAAAATTAATTTTGTTACCGCTGGTAAATTGCTAATGGAGTAAAACTCCCAAAGGGTATTCTAACTTCAGAAGTCGTATTTTGTGCTGATTGAAAATGTACCATTATGCAAAATTTTCAATTCTCTTACTTTTTGAAACATTTTTAAAACTAAGGTTTCTTCACACACGCAAAGCATTTCTCAGCTGGATTTCGATTTACATAATAGCATATTTTCCATTTGCTTTTTAAACTGAACTATTAATTAAAGAATCAAAAGTAGCACAAGAAAATAACTTAAACTTGCAAAGCTATTTGGCGCCAAATTACACAAGCATATGAAAAGCGTTTGACAGTAAAATATTGATCCCGTACTTATTTTTGTTTCTATGATTCAGAAACAAAGTTCAAACTAATACATAACTTTAAAAACAATTAAGAGTTTGAAAATTATTGGTGATATCTTGTTTACGTTATAAAGAAAAATATGCCCTATGGTCTATGGTGTAAATGTTTTACATGTAGTTGTTTACTTCATAGGATAAGTAAGTGAGTAATATAGTGTTTAAATCCGCGTCAGCAATTTTGCTCTAATTCGTGGCTAGCATATATAATATATATATATATATATATATATATATATATATATATATAGAGAGAGAGAGAGAGACAGAGAGAGAGAGAGAGAGAGAGAGAGAGAGAGAGAGAGAGAGAGAGAGAGAGAGAGAGAGAGAGAGAGAGAGAGATCATCACATTACTAAATAAAAGTAAAATTTTCAACGTAAGTATTTTTTTGAAATTTAAATGTCGCTGGATATTGAATGAAAACCAATTTTAAATGTTTGTATAAATAAGGCTCACGAAAAATATCTCCCACTTTTGTGATAACTTTTGTAAGTTCTGAGTGCTGTTGAATTTTTATGAAATTATGCATTCAAAATTAGCACATGACAATTTGACAGTTGTTTGCCAAAATACCAGGCACTCCTTCTCTATTCAAGAGCTAACTACCCCAATTTAAGATTTGAAGTAGTATGCTTGTCTGCGGCATACTTATTTGGTGAGCTAGCACCTTATCAGAAAGTCCCTCTGAACCAGTACACGGTAGGCCATAATATTCACTTGCACATCACACGCATAATTAAACTTGTTCTTAGATTAATCCATATTAATATAGATTAATAATCTTGCTGCTAGCTGGTCCCACGTTAAACAACAACAACAAAACAACAACAACAACAACAACAACAACAACAACAACAACAACAACGTTATAATCAACTACCATTTTAACAAGTGTGTGCCATTTAAAGGGACAGTACAAGTGCACTTCAATGACGACATTAAAATATCCATCTTTACAAATTTAAGATCTTAAACAGTATTGTGAGGTTTCAGCTTACGTAAATACTTTGGGGAAGCAAAGTGGTCGTGCAATGCCTCCTATCTTTTCACCATCTAGGTTAGAATTTCACTCCATCCAGATTTTAATGTAACAAAGTACGTCAGTATATTCCCAAAGGCATATTAATATCTGCAAGTAATTCACTATCCCTATTGTAGAACTAGCCGCCTCGATATGGTTGAAATCATTTCGATTCTAGCTAAAACTTCATTTATATATAAAAAGAAAAATAACTCAGAGTACTCTAAGTACTATGCCGTATATATATATATATATGTGTGTGTGTGTGTATATATATGTGTGTGTGTGTGTGTGTGTGTGTATCTTTTTTTAATTTCTTTCTTTCTTTATTATTTATTTATATTTTCAATTTCCAAATGTTTTATTATGTAACCTTTAATATTTAAAAAAAACCCCTTAGCACTACACTTTCGATTTGAAACAATTGGTCTAAAGCACCTGCTTTCGTAAAAAGAGCACTCATTGCTTACGTTAGATTACTACTCTAGAAATGCTGCTGTAGAGAATTTATCAGATTGCTTACCAAAGGTAGGGTAGTTTTTATCCGGGACAATCCGGATAATGCGCTAGATTTATGTAAAAGAATAATATAATTGGATGGAGTAAGAATATTTTACGCCTCAGTTAAGATTTCATTCAAATCAAGGTGATTGATTTACGGTTGTTTAAGGAATCCAGGGTATCAGGATACGGCAAGCAAACTAACAAACGTTTTACACTAGGATCTGCCAGAATGCGATTGAATCTAGTCGAGTCGGTGAGAGATTTGATCCGTAAGCACACAATTTATTTAGACTTTATTTTGACTGGTTCACCGAATGAAGGAATAATGAATGATTATAAATCCAAATTACTCCTCTCCACTCCGCTTCTACATTAAGATTGTCTTGGTAGATGCTTTATAAAAATTGCAATGGAAAAGAATGATGCGTTGGTGAAAACATTTGTGATAAAAAATATGGAATAACAAACGTAAAAAATAAGAAATCACAGGGTTGACACAAATGTTCAATAATAATGAAGTTTTAAACAAAATCACTGTAAAAACTTCAGGAAATGTGTGGTTAAGGCTTTTCACCATTTAACTCAACCTTAACCTCGAGTGATTAGTTGGATTTCTTGTCGTAAGGTTTTACTGGTTAGACCAGTGTACGTATAATGGCCCTATAACGAAAATAAATATTTTTTTTTATTTTAGAAAAAGCAAGTGAAGTATAAGCACTCCAAAGGTCTCAAAGCAGATTGATCAAAAGCACTTGCATAAATCCACATACCATACTTTGTAAAAATTTATTCATCATTGAGATTAATAAAAAAATTACCTTATCACAAATGCCTGAAAAATTGCGAATGTAAAGAATTAATAATTAAACAAACATACCTGTCCTTGTCCATATCACAATCCCAAAAACAAAGTAAAAACTTTGCAAACTGGCGAAATATGTTATACACGTGAACTTCCATCAAGAAAGTGAGGCTGGGTGCTCCGGAAGGGTAAGCACCTCCTGTCTAGCTAGCTACACCCGTCACGTGCAAGTCAATTTTAAGAATGAAAGGAACAAAGAACTATGGTAGGTCAAATAAATCAAGTATAAGTTGGGATACAGTGACTACATACTTATCAACAATATTGTGATGACGGCCATAAAACTTTTTAAGGGCCCTGATTAGCCTAGGCTTGCAATATCCTTGTGTCAACAATTTAATTGTAAGTATTTTGCTTCGTTGCAGAAAGTCCCCATAGTTGGAACAAACATACATTAACAATTGGTTTTTTTATCTTCCTTTGAATTTATCTTAGCAGCGACCACTAATCGCATTTAACTGTTGCGAATTTTACAGTTTTATAAACTTTAAAAAAATTACCAGAGACTTTTTAGAATGGATTCAGTTAGTACATGTTAATTTAAGTTTCTAAGAATGTTCATGTTATTTGCGGTTATGTAACCAATATAGGTCAAAAGACCAAGGGTGCGTAACTAAAATGTCAGATGTGAAAATAAAGTAAATCTATTTTCTTTTTTTTTCTTTCTGTCTTTTCTCGAATCAAAGATTTTGTGAACAGTTTCTCTAATCAGCACAATTAAATATACGTTTCTATTGATGCGATACAACCAGTGTGAGTGCTACTGCCTGTCTATGTGCTTATATTTTTTCTTTTATTTTATTAACAAAGTTGTCCAAAGTTTTTGTTACAGAAACACTACACTTTGAACTCAAATATAGGAGTTATTAATTTAATTTTTTCTGTTATAATTCTGTCATTTCTGTTGTTCTAACCTTAAACACTTGCTCAAATAACAATTAAGATTGAAAACTTGTGTAAATTAATGGTGATAATTTTATAACACACGTACACGCGGCTAACACACACACACACACACACACACACACACACACACACACACACACACACACATATATATATATATATATATATATATATATTACCAAATGAAATTAAATAATAAAAGTAAAGGTAAACTGACATAAAGGTTATTTATTTAACACTGCAAATAAATAATCAAACCATTAGTTTTAGAATAAACACATTTATTTCCGAAATGATTTTATTTTTTACCAATCATTCAACGAGAGAACAAGGTAGCATCAGCTATGGCTTTTTCTTCTTCACAAGCCTTTTAACAAGATTATATGCTTGAAATCCCTCATCAGGCGTTGCTTTATATTGTATAATTTGAATACGACCATCTGGTAATAAAACCCTATAAGATCCATCGACCCCATTCAAATTAAAATCATTACCATCTGGTATTAAAACATAATCATATCCTGCTCTCTTCACCAATTTCTGAACGCGACCGTCTGGTAGGATAACCCTATACGGTGCTTCTCTCTTCATCATCTTTCGAATACCACCATCTAGCTGTTCTTCAGATTCTTTATGCAGACTTTTAGCAGAATTTACTCCTTAAGTAAAAATAAAAGTTCCGTTTTAGACAGGGATTTAAATATGTAAAATCATTTTAATCTTTACACATTATACGAAGAATTTGTGACATGTAATTTTTCGATAGTTAATGCAAAAATGATGTTGTTCATTGTCTAGGATCAAAAGATGTTTGATGGATTTTTCGTTATTTAGAAAAGTGGTGGGGCCATGGCTCATGCAAAATATCGCTCACCTTACCCAAATCGGAGAAGATCTTTTTGTAAGAAATTTGTAGTTGTGTCATGTTCTAATTTTGAAATTTCATGAAATAATGCATCTAAAAGTAGCATGTGTAGGATATGACAATTTGACAGTTGTTTGCCAAAGATTATTCCGGGCACTCCCTTACAATACTAGAACTACCTACCTCAATCAAAGTTATTGAATCTTGACTTGGTCGTTAAACATAATTAGTGTACTTCTTGCACGGTCACGGCAAATGTTGCAATGGTGCCTTACCATCTTAAGAACTTAACACATTAAAATATTTTTTTTTAAATTTTCTAAAATCAGACATATTGGCCATCACATTCAACGAATTAATAGCAACGATAATTCAACAAAATTTTATGCAGTAAGGATAAGGCTTTGGTAGCATATCTGCTTGATCTTACCTATAACAAAGGAGAAGCACAAAAGTCCAAACATCCAAAATTACTTCATTGTATTAGTATAGATAAATATTTAACGTACTCACTTTATATACCATTTTACATTGTTTATATCATTTAAAAATAATATATCAAATATGTATTATGGATAACACCTGTTTCGTTCCTTATAATTAACATGTCGGTAAGTTTTCACGTTAATCAATTAGAATTTTTAAAATATTGACTGAATGTACAACCTGCCACGGTAATAATATTCATCTTTCCCAAGGTAAAAAAATAAACATATGGTGATGTTAACAATCCTATTAAAAATACGAATTGGCTATTATTTTCAACGAATTAATAACAATCACAATTAAACAACATTTTGTGCAGAATGAAAAAGGTTCAAATAGCATATCTGCTTGATCTTACCTATAACCAAGGAGAAGCACAAAAGTCCAAATACGCAATCCCAAAATTGCTTCATTGTAGAAGTATTGATAAATATTTAAATGTACTCGCTTTATATACCATTTTGTTTTTTTTATATCATTTAAGTATAATCAATCAAAAATGTATTAACTTCTTCAGTTGAAATAATAATTGAGTATGTGATTTGTTTAATTCCACACTTGTGTCAGTATTTTGTTTTTTTAGTTTTTTTTTTGTATTTTATGTCACTTAAATGTTTATAACACCTGTTTATAAACACCACGTTTTTAATGTGAGCAAATATAAAAATATTGTCAGAATGTACATCCTGTCAGGGTAATTATATTCACATTTCCCAAAGTAAAATAATAAACATGTGGTGGTTTAACAAATATAGGACCGTCATTTAACGTCAAATTTGATCTTTTTACATGATTTTTACATATGACGGTCCTACAAATAATACGTGGTCATTAGGGCTACAAATGCAGTCACTTCGTTTGTGACAGCGAATTTTGTTTATTGATAGAAAATCAAATAAAGTTAGCTTTTAGCTAGTTTCTTTTAATTAAAATCTAGTCGTAGCTGAAAAATTGCTATGCAAATTGCATATTTCTGCATACAATAACATATATGGGATTTTACGTGTTAAAAACAAAACAAATCGTGATATCGGGATATTTTTCGCCTAGGGCATCACTTCCAGTGTTAACATTGCAATTTCTAACATCGCGGGTGCAAAGCGATTATCAGTTACGACTAGACGGAGGTAATTCAAAAATATACTAAACTTTAAGTTTTTATTCAAAGTTCAATGTCACAAACACATTGACTCCAACAAAAGAGCGATGTTAAGGTTAAAGGTAAATATTTTCATGATGCACAGTATGAAAGATAGTTGAATAAGAATAATAATATACATGCACATAGTAAAATCAATTCAGCACACCATATTTATCATATAAGTAGAGTTTTCCAATTCACACACACGCACACGCACACACACACATATGTATATATATATATATATATATATTTATATATATATATATATATATATATATATATATATATATATATATATATATATATATATATATTATACAAATAACAGTTAAATTTTGATGTGCATATATATATATATATATATATATATATATATATATATATATATATATATATATATATATATATATATATATATAATACAAATACCAGTTAAATTGTGATGTGCCAGATGTGCACATTTCGGAAATTCATTCCTCATCAGTGACACTAAGACCGAAAAGTTTGATACATAAAAAATATAAGCCAAACAGTTGAAAATAATGAATCTAAAGTTTCAAAATTATATAAATCCAAATCCAACTAAGGAATGCTGTCCATGAGGGAACAAACCTTAGTTTTAAATTAATTCCAAATTTTAGACGACTGAAATTTTTGTTAAATTGTACATTTTCTGACAGCACAAAGTACTGCCTACTGAGTTATGGATACCCTCGGGGAGTTTTACTCCACCAGCAGCGGTACCCGCTCAGGGGTAGTAAATATATAATACAAATACCAGTTAAATTTTGATGTGCCAGATGTGCACATTTCGGAAATTCATTCCTCATCAGTGACACCAAGACCGAAAAGTTTGATACATAAAAAATATAAGCCAAACAGTTGAAAATAATGAATCTAAAGTTTCAAAATTATATAAATCCAAATCCAGCTAAGGAATGCTGTGCATGAGGGAACAAACCTTAGTTTTAAATTAATTCCAAATTTTAGACGACTGAAGAGTTTGCTAAATGGTACATTTTCTGACAGCACAAAGTACTGCCTACTGAGTTATGGATACCCTCGGGGAGTTTTACTCCACCAGCAGCGGTACCCGCTCAGAGGTAGTAGATATATAATACAAATACAAGTTAAATTTTGATGTGCCAGATGTGCACATTTCGGAAATTCATTCCTCATCAGTGACACTAAGACCGAAAAGTTTGATACATAAAAAATATAAGCCAAACAGTTGAAAATAATGAATCTAAAGTTTCAAAATTATATAAATCCAAATCCAGCTAAGGAATGCTGTGCATGAGGGAACAAACCTTAGTTTTAAATTAATTCCAAATTTTAGACGACTGAAGAGTTTGCTAAATGGTACATTTTCTGACAGCACAAAGTACTGCCTACTGAGTTATGGATACCCTCGGGGAGTTTTACTCCACTAGCAGCGGTACCCGCTCAGGGGTAGTAAATATATAATACAAATACAAGTTAAATTTTGATGTGCCAGATGTGCACATTTCGGAAATTCATTCCTCATCAGTGACACTAAGACCGAAAAGTTTGATACATAAAAAATATAAGCCAAACAGTTGAAAATAATGAATCTAAAGTTTCAAAATTATATAAATCCAAATCCAGCTAAGGAATGCTGTGCATGAGGGAACAAACCTTAGTTTTAAATTAATTCCAAATTTTAGACGACTGAAGAGTTTGCTAAATGGTACATTTTCTGACAGCACAAAGTACTGCCTACTGAGTTATGGATACCCTCGGGGAGTTTTACTCCACCAGCAGCGGTACCCGCTCAGAGGAAGTAGATATATAATACAAATACAAGTTAAATTTTGATGTGCCAGATGTGCACATTTCGGAAATTCATTCCTCATCAGTGACACTAAGACCGAAAAGTTTGATACATAAAAAATATAAGCCAAACAGTTGAAAATAATGAATCTAAAGTTTCAAAATTATATAAATCCAAATCCATCTAAGGAATGCTGTGCATGAGGGAACAAACCTTAGTTTTAAATTAATTCCAAATTTTAGACGACTGAAGAGTTTGCTAAATGGTACATTTTCTGACAGCACAAAGTACTGCCTACTGAGTTATGGATACCCTCGGGGAGTTTTACTCCACCAGCAGCGGTACCCGCTCAGGGGTAGTAAATATATAATACAAATACCAGTTAAATTTTGATGTGCCAGATGTGCACATTTCGGAAATTCATTCCTCATCAGTGACACTAAGACCGAAAAGTTTGATACATAAAAAATGTAAGCCAAACAGTTGAAAATAATGAATCTAAAGTTTCAAAATTATATAAATCCAAATCCAGCTTAGGAATGCTGTGCATGAGGGAACAAACCTTAGTTTTAAATTAATTCCAAATTTTAGACGACTGAAAATTTTGCTAAATGGTACATTTTCTGACAGCACAAAGTACTGCCTACTGAGTTATGGATACCCTCGGGGAGTTTTACTCCACCAGCAGCGGTATCCGTTCAGGGGTAGTAAATATATAATACAAATACCAGTTAAATTTTGATGTGCCAGATGTGCACATTTCGGAAATTCATTCCTCATCAGTGACACTAAGGCCGAAAAGTTTGATACATAAAAATTATAAGCCAAACAGTTGTCACTGATGATGAATGAATATCCGAAATGTGCACATCTGGCACATCAAAATTTATATATATTAAGTACCATAAAACAGAAGATATTATGAGTCTATAATCTTGTTACTTTTTCGGATTCAAGTCCGCAGTAGCACTTCTTTTCAAGGTTTAAGAATTTAAATGCTAGTGCTACAACAGACCACAGGGGCTTGGTGTCAGAATTTTTTCGTTTTTGTTTTAAAGATTATTTATTTGTGTTTTTATTACATCCGAGGTTGATACAAGTTCATATATATCGATAACTTTGCCTGAAATCCATTTCTAACAAACTTAAAAAAAACCCCGAAAAATATCCAGTATCAAACACAAGGGACGAAAGTCGCCATTTTAAAAATCTACCCCTCGCTTTGAAAAATCTAAAAAATCAGCCAGCATATGTTTTCACATAATTTTCGTCTGTTTAAACTTTTAAAAGGCTGTAATATAAATTGGTTGCTTTTGCGATTTGTGCGATTCAGTTTTTTAAGTTTACTCTTATTTGTCTATAAGAAAGAGAAATTCAAAAGCTTGGGCAACTCGATAGTTTGTTAACAATCAGCTTGGGGCATGCGCGGGCGTCCTAAATTTAAGTAAACAATATCGTTGACAAAAAGGAAATGTGTTCTTGCTAGAACAATTCAGCTGAATTGAATCCATCAAAACAACTAGATTTATCTTATATAATGATATCTATCCCTTCACGGAATCATAAATTATATATTTATTAAATATGTGTGTTTAGTTACCGTATCGCTGCTTCCGCTGTCAGAAATCTTTTTTTTTGTGGGTGTGTTAACCTTGTCTGATTTTCGATAAAGAATCATGTGAACAATGTTCTAAAATAAACTCGTGGTAGATCAAACTAGCAGAGGTTTCCTAGCGAATTTTAAAGTATGTAAAGTTTCATCATGAAACCAAGAATTGTTTTCAAGAGAGGCATAGGTAAGAAAAAAACGCACTGTTTAAAATTAGGCATAGGAAAACATAGTTTTAGTGAACTAGTAAATTTTACTGTTCAATAAATAGCGCAATAATGAAATGCAATCATTTTAACCCAATATTGACCTTGCATTATTAAATTAAATCGTTAATATTATCACCTGTTAACTTTTTTATTAGGGGATATCAGTATTATTATGCGGGTAGGTAGTACTTTCTTGCCTGTCATTAATTGTTTATAGAATTTTAATTGGATAATGTCGGAATAATTGATAGGTTTGAAATAAGTATGTATTTTTCATTTCTGAACATAAGCTATTAATCATATATAAAGATGATATTTAACAGTGAAGCATGAATATGAAATTTTTTTTGTCGAGTGAAGTGAGAAAATCAATATTTTCACGAGACAAAATAAAATTCATATTCATACTTCACTGTTAAATGTTCTATTTATTTTATATCACTGTTTGAATTGTTTTTATATCAGACATGTTTGGTTAATTAAAACAATGGATTGCGCTGTCGACGTACAGATGTGATCGTTTTTGACAATTATAAACAACATTAACAAGGTACACTGTTATTCGCTCGTCTAATGGTTGACGCAATTCAGAAAAACCTGCGGCACCGAAGTGTGACGAGAAACAAATACAGGGCACCCGTTCGCAATAATAAAAAGGGGAGTAACTCTAATTAAAAATCTAAATTGCACGTGAAGGAATTCGGAGTGAAATACATACATTTTCACCGGTGAAAATATAAGAAATTCCACTGCTGTGAAAATATGTGTTTTATCAGTTAAATATTTTCCATTATTTCATTTTTGATATAATAAAATAGCGCCACGTCCTGAAATTAATTGACCTCTAATTCATTGCCTAGAAGCCATGTTAATATATATATATATATATTTAACTAATGCAATAAAATGTGTTGTGTATTGATCATTGTGATATTTTTTACAGTTTATTTTATTGTTAGTACTAGTGCATTGTTATGTTGACCTTTAGAGTGTTCCTACACTCTTTCCAATGTACTGGTTCCTTATAAACCGGAAAGTTAACCTTTTTTTACCTGCGGTCGACTGGAGTCGAACCCATCGCCATCGCAGTGAGATGCCTTGAGTTTCAAGAGAGCCGTCTTGTAATAACATGTTATATTATTTCTTATTTCAGACAAAAGCATCGTTTTCTACTGGTTGAAGGGTTTGCTTTTATTCAAGTCTTCTTACCTTTTCTTTTCGAGCTACAAACCCGACTCTCGCCAATAAAATTTTATTGATATCCTTCAGAGTAAATGTTGGACAGTAATCGTAATCTTGACTTTAATCACACTCTTTTTTGTTACCATAAATGCCTTTTGCAGATCAGGAAATTTTATTGGCTTAAAGCTAGCTACCATGGTTTTCTATAGAGTAATGATTGCTGTATAACCTCGCGAGCTAGAAATTATGTACAATCTAATATAATAATTTTGGTTAGAAAAAAAAAACTATTTTTTAAACACAGATCACTTTTTGAAAATTGAATCCATAGAGGCAATAATGTCACTGCTTGCTGATCCGACGTTAAACAAAAAAAATATAATAATAAATTTAAAAAAAAAAACAAAACAAAAAAACAAATACAAAACATAAAAAACGTCATAATCAACTACCTTTTCAACATGCGTGTGTAATTTCGAGAGACAGTACAAGTGCACTTCAATGACGACATTAAAAAATCGATCTTTACATTTCGAGAGTCTTAAATTGTATTGAGAGGCTTTAGTGTACGTAAAAACCTTGGGGTAGGTAAATGGTTTTGTGCATTACCTCTTTTCTTTTCACTATCTGGGTTAGAATCTCACTCGATCCAGATGCCAATGTAACCAAGCACGTACGTAGATTTTTAAATATTTTTAGAAATAAACTGTTTTTTGTTTTTTTTCCTTAAAAAATAAAAAAAATTTAAGGAAAATTTATTTTCCTCTTATAAGTCAAACAATTGTTGATGTGTTATTTATTAAGTTACAAGTTTTTTTTATAACTCA
This sequence comes from Tegillarca granosa, assembly GCA_029721355.1. NCBI lineage: Eukaryota > Metazoa > Mollusca > Bivalvia > Arcoida > Arcidae > Tegillarca > Tegillarca granosa. The sequence continues at coordinate 4,921,834 of CM056601.1, read as the reverse complement.
CTCATTTGATGTGGTTTTTCTTCAAAGCAAAAACAAAGTTAAAAAAGGAAAATCTGCTTATAAAACTAATTAAGACTTTAAATAAATTTGTTCTAAATCAATAATGATAATGTTATAGCTCAAACATACATACAGTTTATCTTGTTTACGTTTTAAAGACAAAAATACCTTATACTAATTACTACAGAGGTAAAGTAAATATATAACACAAATACCAGTTAAATTTTGATGTGCCAGATGTGCACATTTCGGAAATTCATTCTTCATCAGTGACACTAAGACCGAAAAGTTTGATAGATAAAAAACATAAGCCAAACCGTTGAAAATAATTAATCTAAAGTTCCAAAATTATATAAATCCAAATCCAGCTAAGGAATGCTTTGCATGAGGAAACAAACCTTAGTTTTAAATAAATTTCTAATTTTAGACGCCTGAAAATTTTGCAAAATGGTACATTTTCTTACAGCACAAAGTACTGCCTACTGAGTTATGGATACCCTCGAAGAATTTTACTCCACCAGCAGCGGTACCCGCTCAGGGGTAGTAAATATATAACACAAATACCAGTTAAATTTTGCAGTGACTTATTTGGTGTTTAAAGCCGCAGCAGCACCTTTGCAGCTATTTGCGGCTAGAATATATATATATATATATTACTAAATAAAAGTAAAATTATAAAAAAGGTAAACATACTAGTTTTACATAGTTCAATATAAAACAAATCATTGAAATACAGTCGTTTTAACCCCATATTGACCTTGCATAATTTAAATCAAATCGTAAATATTAACAACATATAACTATTTTACTAGGGGGAAATATCAATACTATTACTCTTGTTGCTTGTACCTTCTGTTTATCGTAAAAAATTTTGAGGATTTTAATTGGATAATGTCAGAATGATTGATAGGTATGAAACAAATTTGTATATTTGATTTCTGAACATGAACAATTAATTATATTTTTTATAATCGCGTCACGTCCTGGCGTTAATCGACCTCTGATTCAGAAACCAAGATAGCTAATGCAAATACAGAATGTTATGTATTGTCTGATAAATTATAATGTTGATGATTAGTGTTTATTTATCAAAATAAGTTTTGATGCAATGACTGTAGAATAACTGTGTTGGTTTGATCATATAAAAAAACTTTGATAAAATAACAATAACATTTTGTCACTCTATCTTATGCCGGTCCAATACCAGTAGTCCCACGTGATCATTGGTTTTACAAGTCTCATTTTGTGTATGTCTTGTCAGCATATCTAGTGTCTGTCCAAGGTCGGTAGTCTCACGAAATCATTGGCATCGTCTTATATATGTCTATTTTATTCGTCCAATGCCGGTAGCGTTATTTTTTAGATGCCTTATTTTGTGTATACCCTATCCTAGTATCTAGTGTCTGTCCAAAGCCGGTAATCTTACATAATCAATGACCTCATTTTGTGTTTTTTCTGTTAAATACGTGTTCAAACAAAGCATTTTTATAACTAGTTATTTTGTTTATACCTTGTTCATATATCAAGTGCCTGTCCAAGGCCGGTAGTCTCACATTATCATTGGTTTCATTTAGTGTATAACTTGTCTTTACATCAAGTACATGTGCAAGGTCAGTAGTCACACACTATCATTGGTCTCATTTTGCGTATAACTTGTCCTAGACACTAGATAAAAAGACAAGACATACACATTATAAGACATGTGATAATGTGAGACTACCGGTCTTAGACAGATATTGAAAATAAAGTATATAACCGTTTTCCTAAAATAACATTTGAACCACAATAATTGATAAAACGTTTAAGGTCATGAAAACAAAGTAAGTGATAAAAATCGTAAAATGAAAAATTTACATTTGAATAAGCCTTTTCCTATATGAACACATTCATTACTACAAATGAATAATTTTTTTCTTCATCAATTTCGACATATTTCACTGTTTCCCTGACATCCACTTTTTAACTTGAGTCCGACTCTAGCCGAGTAATTGTTTTACCGGTTGTCTTTATAAGACTTAATGGTAGGAAGGTAATCTACTTTCTGACTTAAATTGCACCCTGTAACCATCGGTGAAAATTGCAGATCATAATATTTTGATGGGCTTAATACCACCTACCATCGTTTTGTATTCAGTATCAAGCGGTGTATTATCAAACACTATCAATACTAAGTATTTCTTAGGATACTGTTGGTAAAAAAATGTTCTTCAAAATAAGAAATGAGAAGTTGAAAATTGAAAAACTTTGTGCTTAATTTTGTAAGACTTGATAATCCATATCACCTATCATTTCCAAAATTGTACGTTATTTAGAGGAATGGCACAAGTACACTATAACCACGTGATTGTACTACTTCGAGTAATTCGAGTTTAATACTAGGGAGGGCTTATACAAAATAAAAGGATACCTTATTGACAGAGTTGTCTAAATTGCTAGCTCAAAGATCTTAGCGACTATCACCGCACGGGGTTTAAATGCTGCTAAAGACAGATCCACGTAGAAAGTCTGTAAGTTTGCATGTTGAAGGTCGGATGTTTTCTCCGATTTTTTCGAACAGTCCTTACCTGACCGCCTTGATACAGGTTAATGGGAGGTCGGGGGGGGGGGACTCGAACCCCGGCCGGGTCTAAACAAAGTAGTGACTGTTCTTTCGCCAAGCAGTCAGCATTTAGAAATGAAAGTCACTGGGCCCTTCGGATGAAACTTGCCCTTAGTGCACTGCAAAGGTAAAAATTTCTGCCATTTCACCTTTAGCTGGTGACGTGTCGATATAAGTGAAATTTCTTGACTTGGAAAAACCCCATGAAATGAAACTAATATAGGTTATAAAATCTTGACGTGGGTGTAAATTTCATTTTACTTTGTCTTAACAATACAAAAAACACGTGTGACATTATTGAGTTTAATAGGCTTCTACATCGGTTTACAAATGTATTTCACAATACATATACATGTATGTATATACAAAACATAAAATCTTTGTCGGAATCATTATCAGGAATTAACCCTGTAACAGAAAATAAAAAAGAGACGTTACATTTTCACATTTTACAAGTGAATTTATGGACCCTTTTTTTCAAACGGGTTACGGTTTAAGATTATCTTACTAATATTTAATATATGTTACTGAGAGTCAGGATCTGTCTGTTGAAATTTACTCCGGAGTATAATTTTATAAAATCACTATTTAATCACATGGGTAATGTAGCAGAAAACATATTCAACAATTTTCCTGAAGGTATTAAACTGATGCTGATGAAGAAATAAAATAAAATAGTTTTTCCACATGTAAAAGGGTAAAACGTTTGGCAAATAAAAAGCATTTTAATATAGGTAGTTGACAAATTTCATAATCAGTTTCACAATCATTCCTAACTTAAATCTGGCTTATCTGAAATCTTTTCATATTTTGTTCATTCATAAAGTATTTCGGAATTTAAATTGTCATTTTGAAGATATTTTGAAGCTTATAGCAGCTGTAATATTTTTTCTTTAAATGTTTAAAGAAAAAGTTGCTTATAATTTCCGGGTTTAAATTATGAAAACACGTAGATAAGCATTTGCTCTAAAACTTCGGCTTGATGCTTTATTATAGTTTTTTTTAGATGTTTATTTATTTATTATTGTTTGCGTCTTGTGCAAAATCACAGTCCGTTTTAATGTGTATATATTTTATATTGTATATCCATTTTGTATTTTACTTACCACGTTTATCGGCCATCGTATACGGTCTCCATGAGGGTTTTACAAAAGGCACAACAATTGTTTGCATTCTGTACGTTATAACACATAACCGACGGGTATCTCGCCTGTCGCAATATTTCTCGGCATTGGTTTACAGAATACTTGTTGACACAGGCCGAACCTACAATTGACATTGAATAATCAAAAATGCTAAATTGCTAATTGCCAATAATAACAAGTAAAAAAAAGTTATTAAGCACTTTGTTAGCTAAGGCGTCTCATTGGTGTGGGTTCGATCCCGATCGACCACCAGTGGGAAGAGTTTTCCTTGTCGTTGGCCATTTCTGGTTTGGCAGATATATAATCGACTGAGTGGTCTGCGATGTTTATCTGCTGGCGAGTTATTTGCATTCTAAAAGACGCCATGAGGGTGCTCTCAAACATTGCAGATCAGAAACAGCAGCAAACTTTGGTCCCACCTAAAATTGTTTTCAGATTAATCCTCAAAATTGATAAAAATTGTCTCGTCACGAATAACTGAAATAGATGATGTTACGTAAAACAACATTCAATAAACCAACTAACCAACCAGTCAACCGACCCTTATTAACTTGGTTAACTTACTCATTGCCACAGAATTTTGAAGTCATACAGTCAATTTGTTTATGACTTTCTAATAAATCTCTGAAAGCTGTGATTTAGTACCAAAACCCTTTATAATACAAAACTATCCCCGTACAAACACGGTAACGATAACAGAATTTACTGTTTGTAAGATTGTCATAGGCTTTGTACGTGCCTCCAAACAATTACGGAAATAACGAAACTCTTTCCTGGAAATCGAAGAATAATGAAATGAAGCAATAGTATTAGCTGTAGTTACAACAACAACAACAACAACAACAATAATAATAATAATAATAAATAAATAAATAAATATTAGAATACCTCGTGTTTCACATATTACATAATTTTCTTCTTTATTAATAAAGACATTAATTATTCAGGAAAAAAAACATTTCATACTTTCTTAATGTTTCATGTGGTTTTAAATCATACCGTTAATCTCTTTTAGGTCTTATTCTCTCAAAAATTATAAATTGTTTTGTACTTATTTACTGTACTTAATCACAAATACTTTTATGGTACCACTTTAGCGTACTTACCCTAAAACATTTCGTAGCATTACTTATCTCTACTTACTTTCAAATACATATACTTTCATGGCATCAATTTACCTACTGTACTTGCGATCAAATATCCTCGTGGTCCTACATTATCGTGCTTTACTTCAATTTTTTTTTCACGTTACCGCTTTACCATACTTAATCTTAATTTTTTCCATCTAAATACCATTTACCTCAAATGTTTTCATGTTACCACTTTACTTTACTTGCCGTTAAACATTTCAAGGTACTAGAAGTACTTTACCTTACGAATCCTTAAATATTTTATGATACCACTTTATTTTACTAAACCTTCTCTATTTCAGCGTAATTTTTTATTATTTCATTGTGCTTATTTATCATTTTATTCCTCGAATATTTTCTATGCATTTCTGTACCGTACTCAACCTAAAATGTCTTTGATGTCCAACGTTGCCGTATTTTACATCAAGTGGTTTCATGCTTCCACTTTACTTTGGTATTTCTTTACCACTTAACCACACTTACCCTCTTATATCTTATTGAACCACTTCACAGTACTTTTTCCTCGAATATTGTCATTGCCCTTCTGTACCGCACTCATCCTCCAATATTTTTGTAGTCCTACGTAACCGTCATTTACCTCAAACATTTTTATCTTAACACCTGACCACACTGTATCTCACTGCTTTACTTTATATCAAATGTTTCATATTACTTTACTTACCCTAATTTTCATGTTACAACATTTCCTCAAATATTTCCATGATACCACATTACCATGTTTAACCCAAAACCGCGCTCATTGCATCACTTTACCAAATTCATCTGAAATATCTCCATGCTACAATTTATCGTTTTTTCTTTAATAACCCAACCTTACATTTTTGTTACCATCTTGCTGTATTTTACCTAATTTATTTTCATTTTGAAGCTTTACCGTACATTACCTTTTTTCATTGTTCTACTTTACCGTATTTTTCCCTTACCTATTTCAATATTAACAGAAAGTGCAAGAATTAGAAGACAAAGAGTTACAAACTGACGCATTGTTGTCTTTAAAGATCACGAACTAAACACTATAACTCCTTTTAAATTTAAGATAAATTTCCAACAATATACATGGGATATATATATATATATATATATATATATATATATATATATATATATATATATATATATATATATATATATATATATATATATATCGACAATTTGTTTCTCGGGTGAAATAGGTCGTAACAAAATTCATCCATATCAATGTTCAGCATCTGAATTTTTACTGACCTCTGACGATAAGAATGTTATCGCCTTGTATTATCATTCTAGCTGTTTGGACATGTCTAATTATATATTCAAAACAATTTTATGACACATTATAATAATAGAAAATTTAAACTATCTGGAAGTTTGTATCCGATTAATATCATCATGAATAACACTGGATGGTACGTCCTTAGGGGTTTGACGTAGGTAATTGCGTTTCCAATTTTGATTTACGATCTTTTTTCAACATTTTGCTTACAAACAATATTATAAACAATTATCAAAAATCTCTATTTCTTTATAAGAGTTTCAACAGAAAGCAATAGTAATTAATTAATTTTTTTTAAATTTATACAATATTTTTTTCTATATTAAACATGAAATATAATTACAATTTGTACATAGGATTCTGGAACAAGAGCAATAACAAAGCTCTTATGTTAACCAGTCTCCCTATATCTTTAAATTACAATAGAAGCCTGACCAATGACACATTAGGTATATAAATTCCAACAGAAGTCATTTAACTTGTAGCAATGAAGAGAGAAAAAAACAGAAATGATATATGAAAAAAAAAAAATTTGAAATGATGGCATGTTGGTAAAATAAAGTATGATTACATTTTAGCTGAACTATGAAGAATATGAAAATTATGTTTATCCTTACGATAAATAACTTTTGCTTCTTGTAATAAAATTTTGGACTTGAATAACAATTTGACAATTTTCTTCGAAGGATAAGGCAATGTCACCAAATAAAAGGATTTTTGTGTTTATTTCAAAAGGTAAAGTGTTAATAGTGTTTTCCCGTGAATTTTGGTAACGATGACAACGTAAAAGGAAATGATCTGCACTCTCAATTTGCCCGCATTCGCAGTAAGGGTTGTCAACTAATTTCTTTTTGAAACGATGTAATTTGAGTGAACTAGATTCTAATCTTAGTTTAGCATGAAGAGTTTGTCCTAACCTTAGGCCCACATTATACCATTTCGGAACTTTTGTTTTAGATTCTAAATACTTGCAAAATAAAGACTGAGAATCATTTCTTGTTTCGGTAGGAATTTCATTCCAAGCACGAATAACAGAGGGAAGAAAAGATTTGTAGTAATAATTAGTTTTGCAAAAGATTGTTTCTAAATTTTGCTGATGTCTGGAATTATACTAATGAATTACAGTATATTTATTTGGTACCAATCGACAAAGGTAGTTAGGTGCTATTCCATGAAACATTTTGTAAAATAGTTTTAGCTGATGATTTATACGTCTGTTTTTCATACTTTCCCATCCCGTTTCTTTATAAAGTAGCGAAATGCTAGTTAGTTTAGTTGCTCTTGTGACTATTCTGGCTGCTTCTAAATTTATTATGGCATGGCGCAGCGTGTGTGCGTGCGTGAGTGCGTGCGTGCGTCGTTAACACCTATTTTTGACTTCTCCTCCAAAACTGCTTGACAGATTTCAATGATACTTAGTCAGAAGCATATATGGGCTAGTGCAATTCAGATTTGTTCATTGCGTTACCATGGCTACCAAAACTAGGTCAAGGTGACCTAGGGGTACAAAAATCTTAAAAATCTTCTTCTCCGAAACCGATGATGGAAGAAAAAATCTGATGTGATATTTGGCTTCTCTAGGGTCTTAAGCCTATAGTTTGTTCAATTCGTGAAATTTGGTCGAAAAATGGGTTACGCGTTTTTGCGTTTAATTTAAAAAAATTCGTAAAATGGCTTCAATTTGTAATAACTTGACTATTTGAACAGATAATGACATGAGGTTTTCAGTTTTGACTTTTTCTTGAAATGACCTTTAAATTAGGGTCAAGGTCACAAATCAAGGTCATGACCTAATTTGTGATTTATGCAGTTTGAGGCAATTTTATTGCAAGTATTAAGAGATATATGAATCAAAACATTGTTAAAATATTCAGCATGACAAAATTTAAAAAAGTACCAAGTTTCGTAACTATATGATAATCCATGTAGGAGTTGTTGCCCCTGAAATGTTATTTTTGGCTTTTAAATACCAAAATTGTGCATTAGCTTGAAAACTATAATCTTTTTGTATAGGCATGTATATTAGAATATTGTCGGTATTGTGACAACGATCATTTTGATATATGGTTCAAGGTCATATGATCAAAGGTCAAGGTCACAGATGCAAAAGAAGACATAAATTGCCAATTATCTTGAAAACTTTAACTTTTTGTATAGGCATGTATATTAGAATATTGTAGGTATTAACATGGGGATCATATATGGTTCATGGTCATATATGTTCAAAGGTCAAGGACATAGCTGCATAAGTATACTGAAATTTGTTAATGATTTGGAAATTATTCATGTCATTACAGTTACTTTATGCATATTATATGACCTACTTATAAATGAAATGTGACTGGATATATTTCTTATTAAGTTTTGTGGGAGTTCTTAACTTGAGAAAACTTGTAAAGTTTCTGTACTTTATATATTTATTGTCTATTGCTCTTTCCAAACAATTTTGGACATATCCTCAGGTGAGCGTTAAGGCCCATGGGCCTCTTGTTTTTATTTTATTTTCAAGATCATCAGTAATATTTCCCCATATAACATTTGCATATTCTAATAAGGGCCTAATGAATGTAAAGAACATAGTTTCTAAAGATTTTCTATCAAGCTGAAATTTTAATTTCCTGAGTAAAGCTATTCTCTGATTTGCTTATATGGTGATATATTCTATATTTTGCTTCTATGTACCATCAGAAGAAAATATTACCCCAAGGTGCTTGTGATTATCGACTTCATTTATTAAGACGTTGTTCATATATAAGGAAGGATGAAAGGGTTGCCTGATTTTACGAGATATAATCATGTTTTCATTTTTTTTTTTTTTTTGCGGATTTAAGGTTACTAGTCAGTCATTTGCCAAATTACTTATTTTAGCCAAGTCACAATCTAACTTATGGGATGCTTGAAAAGGATCATCTACAATAATGTAAAGAGATGTATCATCAGCAAAAAGTTTAATTTGACATTTTATTTCATTTACTATATCATTTATGTAGATAATAAATAACAATGGTCCTAAAATTGATCCCTGTGGAACCCCGGCCCTTATTACCTCCCATGTTGAAATTTTATCACGAATAACAACTCTTTGTTTACGATCAGTTAAATAATTTTTAAACCAGAGTAATAAATTTCCTTTAATTCCGATACTTTTTAATTTTGCAATAAGACCTTTATACCAAACTCTGTCAAAAGCTTTACTTATATCGCAAAAAAACACCCTTATTTCATTACCATCGTCTAAAGCTTTAAATATGTCATGTGTTAAATCCAAAAGTTTATTAACTGCCGAGTCCCCATGTTTGAATCCTGATTGCAGTGAAGTTATTATATTATTTTCGATTAAAAAATTATTTAAATGTTTATAAACACACCTTTCCATAACCTTTCCTACTACGCTGAGCAAAGATATTGGTCTATAATTAGATACATCTGAAGGATCAACTTTTTTTATAAACAGGTATCACATTGGCTTCTTTATAGCATTCTGGAAAAACGCTTAATTCTAACAGTTTGTTAAAGAATTTACTCAGTGGATAACAAAGGATGCCAGCGCTATATATAAAAGTCGCGGATTTATTAGGTCGGGACCCGAAGCTTTACTAATATTCAAAGTAAGAAGAACGTCTTTTACGTCATCGGGTGTTATATTAATAGAATCAATAGTTATGTTTGGTTCGGACAACAATGACAGATTAATATCAGAATCAATTAAATTAGACTGAGTCTTAAAATATCTGTTAAGTACATTAGCTTTATCTTGATCACAATAATATATTTTGTCGTTATAAAGTAGAGGAGGGATGTTAGAGGTCTCTTCGATGCCTAAAAATGTTTCAGCTATTCTCCATCAATTGTCAGAATTAAGTTCACCGTTATTTAATTGTTTTGAAAGATTTTCATAATAGTCTTTTCTAGCTTTTCGTATCATATAAGTACATTTGTTTCTAATCTGCCTAAAAGCAGCCCAGTGGGTTGGAAGATTGCTATGTTTGGCTCTTTTGTGTGATCTTTTACGCTTTCGTATCAGTGTTCTTATATGATTTCTAATCCAGGGCTTATCATTTTGTCGGATAGTAACTATTTTATTTGGAATAGATGAGTTAGCACAATCTAAAATATTATGGTTAATTTGTTTTGCAATATATTTTCTATGTCATTTAGAGCAAGTATAGCGTCCCAGTCGATATCTGACAATTTATACCTGAAAGTATCATAATTTTCTTTCTTATAGTCCAAAAGTGTTCTCTTAAAAATAGTTTTGTTTGGTTTACTTATATTTAGAATTAAATAGACAGGACAATGAAATCGAACGTTGGAATCATAAAATACTTCACAAACACCACATTTTTCAACAATACTCATATCGCTAACAATAAATAAATCAAGTAAAGAAATAGAATACTCAGTAAAATATGTAGGATTACTAATTAACTGATTAATATTAAAAGTTTCTAATATATTCTTTACCTTCTTATTTGATAGATCTAACAAATTTTTCATTGAAATCACCTGTACAAATATAAAAATCTGCATTACAATTAAATACTAAACCAACCGAGTATTCTATTCCATCCCAAACGTTTCGATCAGGAGGCCTATAAAATGTCCCTATTAATATTTTTTTACTGTAAATGAATAATTCAATCCATACACATTCTATTCAGTTTACCTCGAGATCAAATCGTCGTTTACAAAATATAGATTTTCTAACATAAACAATAACACCCCACCTTGTCTATCGATACGCTCATTTCTGAATGGTTTGTAATAATTTTCAATAAAATATCATATGAGTCTAACTCAGTTATGATCAAATCAAGCTCATAGGTAATTGGCAAGATCAAGGGCATCTATCCATCCGTGTTCGGTCAAAATTTCTGCAACATGTTTTATGTTAATTATGTGTAATGTTTGATTTTTCTATTGATTAAAGTTTTAAGAAAAAAGATTTTAAACAATTTTATAATAATAATAATAATAATAATAATAATAATAATAATAATAATAATAATAATATAATAATAAAATTTAAAAAAATAAATAAAGCATCTTGTAATCTATAACACAATGTACAAATGCAAATTTATTATTTTTTTTCAAATAATTGTTTTAAAGAAGAATCCTTATTATACTTCATTTAAAAATCTAGACTAAGATTATTTTATTCTTAAGTTTTTCAATTTTCACCAGAACATACTTAAACCACACCCTTTCCGGTCGACGAGTGTTAATCAATAGCAACATTTTTTCCCTGTCTAAAGACCGCTATTGTTTGAACTTATAACAATTAAACTGAATAAAAATTACGGTTTTGCGGCATGTAGTACAATTACTTCCGTTTCTTTGCAAATGGAATGGACAACGTGCAATGAAAAATAAAATATCAATAATTTTATTATATTTTTAAAGTTTAGTCTAAAACATGCATACCGGATCAAAAGAACAGCCTTATATATGACGTCACATGTCATATGCAAATTTTAGAATCTTGGGATTTGTAACTTATATAAACGCGATTGATCAAAGTTAAATGGTACAAAATTTTTCGCAAATGTTGAAAAATATTTTAACAAAAATACCTGTTTAATTATGATGTGCCATATGTGCACATGTAAAAAAAGTAACACTTGGGGCCGAAAAAGTTGATAGATAAAAAAGATATACCGAACAGTTAATTGAAAGTTCTTAAAATTATATAAATCCAAATCCAGCAAATCAGTTTCAAAAATTAAGGCGAATTAAAATTTTGCTACATGGTAAACCAGAATTTAGACTTTTTTCCCAGATGTGTCTTATAAAAAGCAGCAAGTAAAAAAATCATATTGATGGATATAAATTATGCTTCATACTTCTTTTTTTTAAATGGCTTCTATCAAATTGAAATAAAAAGCATTGCGTGGTTCTGGACTACACGTGTCGGGTGTGTGCTGGATTTTGACATTTATTTTAAATAACAGAAGAAAAAAATTAATAAAGCCATGTTCTGCCTTGGAATTAAAGTAGGGCTTTGCGTGCCCTTGGATAACGCTTGTCGGTTCATTGCTGCAATTTAAAAGTTATTTTGAACAACGGAAAAATGAAATGAAGGCAATTTCTACCTTGGAATTTAAAAAAGTATCGCTGAATTTTGAAATTTATTGAATTGAAAAAAATGAAGGCGTGTTCTACTTTGAAATGCGAAGTAATGCTTACTTTTTCCAAGTTATCTTTCTTAGTAAGCAATACACATTTATTCTCGCTTATCTTGTACATTTGAAGAAAGATCGTGCCTTTTAGATCTCAAGTTAAAAAAGATGAATTATTTCCTGGCATGTAAGTGAAAAGATCTTGATCATTAATGATCTTATGAAAGGACAGAAATATATTTGGCAAACAACATGATCTGAACTGTCATAAAAATGTTTTAAGAATTGTATAGCGCATGCGTAAACAGGAAGAACGTGCTAAAGAAATGCTATAAAACAAGCTGTATAAAATGCTTTATGGGGTCCAAATGACTTAGTGCAAGTTCTGTCAACAATTGAAAAAAACACTATGTTGCCTATAGAATTTGCCGGTTCTTAAGTTACAATGTTAAACGATTGACTTCGCGCCACATTATACCACTACGGTTGCTTAGTTGGTGGGGTGCTCCACTTTGCTTGTGGGGAGTCGGGGTTCGAACTACAACCGGCCTGACTAAGTAACTATTCTTCGCCAAGCACTCTGCATTTAAAAATGAACCTACGGAATAGATCTTAAAATGCCACAGTAAGCGTGGCATGCTACAGAATCCTCCCTGCACATTGCCCTGCCGATTATGTTCTGATATAAGTGAAATATTCTTGACTATTCTCGAGAACTGCGGGCGGTTTTTTTCCTGTCCAAGAAATGTCCATCTTGAGCAGTATTAGTGAAACAAATCTTGACTTGGTCGTAATAACGCTTTACGCTTTATTACTAGAAGAAAAGATCGATATCTTGAAGCCAATTGCGTGAGCTAGCTACTCTAAAACGGTCAAAATCCGGGAACTAAAGACTGGCTTTCCAACAATGCTCCAACTAGAAAGCTGGATACTAAAATGTCATGGTATATAATATATATAAACATATATATTTGTTTATTCAAAATTGATAGTTAAGTCCTCTTGAAGTAAGTTAACATTTTATATTTTAAAGTGTTAATTCTAGTTTGTGTATTTTTGGTAATGTGGCTATTGTTATGTTAATATTTTCATATTCTTATTCACAGAGAGCACGATATTTTATTATCAAAGAATGAGTCTCAAAAAACCGAGCGATCCGCCTATAGGAACAATGCCAAGAAACAAGGGAATACCTGTGGGAGACCTCTATATCCAACATCGACTTTAGGCCAAATGCAAATTAATTTTAGCATAACGTACCTATATAACATAACATAATAAAGGAATCTCAAAATTGTTACTAGGAAAAAAAATGAAAATGTGTCATTATTATTTTCTCACTATTATTACCCGTTATTCTGAAGAACAAAATTCACAATAAATTATTTTCGCCAGTGAACTAATGCGGCGCCTATATTGCAATGATAATACACGTAGAACTACTTTCTGTGTTATATGCTTTATAATGTTGCTTTGTATACCTTAAACTTGTATAAGAAACGCACGTGTATTGACCAGTAGCCTGATGATTGATCATAACGTTGTTAGATATATACGACATGTTTTGAAACTATTTTAATAATATGCTCAGGTGCGCAGTGCATAATTTAATTGGCTTATATGTTGATGAACCACTTACACTGAGTATTAATGAGAAAAAATATTGTAAAAATAAAAAAAAAATACTATAAAATATATAAAAACAGACGACATTTAAAACTCGATCCCAAGACTTTGAGGTTATCATTCCCTACGTTTTACCACACAGCTAGCGTAGATGATATGGAAATCGTATGCTAGCTAATATCAAGTATGTATATTGTTTGGGGCGATTAAGGGGTAATGTGCCCAAAATTTCAATGTCAGCGCATCCCTCTCCATCAACCAAACTTCGCAAAACAGAAATAAAATATAGAAGTTTTAGTAGTCAAAATATCTTTGATGGAGAGGAATGCACTCTATGTGTATTAATTGAAAAACACTGTTATTTCTATCATTTTTTCGTATTTGTATGGAAGTATACCGAATGCAGTATTCTGAAATGTATGTTTAAACACATAACGTAATGTTTTATCAAACTTATCATATTCAAAACCGTTTCGTTTTGCTACTCTCTTTTTGATGTTTACAGTGAAAATATTATTGTGACAAATAAATTATAAATTCTATAGGCGGATGCCTCGGCTTTTTGAGAATCATCCTTTGAATTGTGTTTATCCTTCCTTCTTGTTTGAAACTTGCAAGAAAATATATGGTTTATACAAAATAGTGTATAGTGTAAACATGGAATGTTTACATCTGTAACTACTGAGAAGGTATGCCCCTCCTGCAACCCCCCTCACCACCCCGGCCCAAAAAAAAAAAAAAACCAAAAAAAAAAAAAAAAAAAAAAAAAAAAAACCGACTGAATAAAAAAACGTACATGCTGAATAATTCTATGATTTTTTAAGATGGAACAGAGTTATTTACGAAAACAAAAACGTACTTAGATTTGCACATTTCAAAAAAGTCAACTCAAGATACTAATGGAAATAAGATCTGACCACTGATTATAAAATATAACAGAATGATATCCCTTATAGTGGCTAAAGAAGATTTTGAAGGTCTAATCATCCTGATTCTTTTATATCCAGTGATACAGTTATTTTGATATCCGGTGATACGGTTTTTTATATCCGGCAATACGGTTTTTTTATCCGGCGATACGGTTTTTTTAATATCCGGTGCTCCCTATATATGCAAGTTTAAAAATTCTTAACAAAATTAAGCAATAAATAAAGCATAAATATGTGACCCAAAATATTTATTTATAAACTTAAAAAGATAAAACAAAAACAACATTTCTTATGATTTGGCGATAATTCAATGTTAAGGCACAAATTGTCATGGTAACAACTAAATCATTTGGTCGTCAACATAAAAAGCAGTATGGAAGGTAGATGTTGATTTGAAAACGTTTAATTGATTGATTCTGTAGTGTAAATGTTATAAAAAATATTAACGAAAAATATAGGGCAACAAAAACATACAGGCCAAAAATTTGCAAAACTGCTGAATATAATTTAAACAGCTTAATTTTCAAAGGGAAAATTTAAACCATAAAGATGTGTAATAATGGTTACATAAGCATTAAAATTAAGTGACTATAATGTATCCGTCGCTTGGTATTTTTGAATGCCATATTTTAAAAAAAACATAAGAAACAGGAAATGACATAACTATCAGTCCAGCTGATAGAACTGCCCGAAAGCTGCATAACACCAAATGTTTTGAAATAAGAATATAAATATTGCACATCAAAGTACTAAAAATCTTCACTAAAAGATAAAATTCCACTATTTAAAAGCAAAAATTACTTAAATAAAGATCTTATATTTGTTATTTGTGTAAAAACACCGATATTTTATCTATAACTAACCAATTCCTTTGGGATTTTTTAATGTCAATTGAAATACATTGAATATTATTTGATGGCGGTGGGAATGTAACTCCTTGAATCAATGTGTCTACATGACCCTCTACAAATTTTGCTACTTCAGTCAAATGATCACACTGTTTTGTTTTTCCAACTTTTAAAGATCCAAATTTTAAAATATCATTTTTCTTCATTCTATCACCCGTTGATACAATAATTTGTGAAATGTCTAAAGGTTTATCGAATATAATACGGTAATATTTTCCAGGCCCTGGATCTGAAGCCCAGAAAAAGGATGACGAATTTTTGTAAGCATATTCTGGTAAATATTCGTTAGTGGCGGCTCTTAAGTTCGTTTCTATTTTAGCATCTGGATTATCTCCTCTTGGTACCCTCATAACATCGAGTACTCGTGATCCTAATTCTTTAAATGTGTTATCAATTGAAGGCATAATTTTATTTTTCAAAGATGATACTTTTCCTATGTGTTGAAATAAGCTTTGTTTGGAATGGATTGGTTTCTTCTGTCCAAGTAAGTCTCTTATACTTCCCAAGAGTATATCACATGGCATAACATCAAATAATGTTAGGAGAATATTAGCTACTTTATCTAGTAAATTTGTTCTAAATAATTTTCCTATAAATCCAAGTTTTGAAAATTCTAGACACACCCATTTTTGTTTTGTTTGCTGCACTATAAATTTTTTTATGTCTTTTAAAAACGATTTTGCACTTATAACATCATCTTCTAATTGCATATAATAGACTGAAATACTTTTAGTATATAACATCAACAACGCAAAATCAATATTTTGTTTTGAACGCCACACTACCCGCGGCATTGGATCGTTAAAAGTTCTCTCTAGCTTTGAAAATGGCGGATATATTTTTGATTTAGCATGTATAACATGGATAAATCCAGATTCACAGAAGTTTTTATATGTATTGTAAATGTTTTGAGCTGTCAATAAATTCCATGAAGTGTTAAAATCAGCAACAAATATGACAACAGTAATTTCTTCTTTGTCCTCATCGCTTGTATTTTCTATCAATGAGTCTAATGTTTCATATAAATAACCTTTTTCATTAGACAATCTACTCACTGTTGGAATTCCGATTGAAAGAAGGTCTACAAAATAAAGAAGTATATTTATATAATATCTTAATTTTTAAAAAATGAGAAAAAACGAGTTTTTGCACAACACCAGAAACTTATTTCGATGATTCAAAAAGTGGATTCTACATAATGCTTGATGGACCAAAACCACACTTAAAATATCGACCAAATACCTGGTCATCTCCAGTTTAATTAGAAATGTTAATCTTGTATGTAAATATATAACAAATACCTGCTAAATTTTGAAGTGCCATATGTGCACATTTCGGAAAATTATTCCTCCTCAGTGACACTAGGGGCCAAAAAGTTTGCTAGTTTAAAAAACATAAGCCAAACAGTTGAAAAATAATGAATCTAAAGTTATTTTGAAAACTTCAGTACACCCAAGTGCATTTTTAGCAATAGTCTAAAAGTATTTTGAGCTTAAATTTAAAATTACTTGTGCATATCTTGAAGTTTTTCATATCACTTCCGTGGCATCAAAGTGACAAAAACTACAAGCAAAATATAAAAGCTTAAAGATCAAGCACGCATAAATTACTGAAACAATATAAAGAAAGACTACATAAACGCAACTTAAAGACAGATGTATATATCTTACATTTCGAGCAAAATATTGCAACCCTTTAGTCGCGGCATGCAAAGAGCCGATTTATAGTATTGGTAAAAAGTTTCGACTCGACCGATATGAATAGAGACACGTATGTATAACTGTACCTAATTTTGTGTAATAATTGCATAATTTTCCTTTCTCTAAATGAATTTATTGCCACATCGGAAAAGATAACGCATTGCTCAATACGAAGGATTGTTCTTAGTTACAAGTGTTCCTATACATACCGTTGTCAATTCTTCGACCAGTCCTAAGGCAATTTTTACTTTTGTACTGTTAAAATTTGAACTGAATTAACATGAGGCTAATCAATAAAAATGTTCTGGTAGATACCGACATTTACATATAATTAACATTCGAGTAAATATATAAAACAAATACCAGTTAAATTTTGATGTGCCAGATGTGCACATTTCAGAAATTAATGATTAAGATATTGGATTTATAAAAACTACCTAAGTGTTTCCTTTGTTTCCCATATAACAAAGTAAGATTTTTGTTCAAAGATGAGCTGCTTTCTGTCATTTGAGAATCCTTTTGTTTTATTTCTTTAAATTTCAATTCTTCAGCTTCTGTCAATTCCTGAAATAGTGAATATGAAATTGTAATGTTGAACAACAGATACAGATAGACAATACACTTACCATTGTTTTGCTTTGTAAATTTGATATATATAAATGTAAAATTACATCGTTTTATTATCAATAATTCAATTTAAACATCAAGAAAAGATAACTTTGAACGAAATTTAACAAAAACCGTGAATTGTAATTATAATCTTTGTGTACAATACTTCATTAGATCTATAATCATGATATAAGATTTATAACAATAAGGGTATTTTTGAAGCAGCAATATTCCTCCTTTTAAAAAACCACTTATTTCAGTATCTTTGGAAATAAATATTCCAACATCATACCTAGAACACTGTTACTCTAACTCTGCCCAAAATAACA
The DNA here is from genome assembly GCA_029721355.1 of Tegillarca granosa. NCBI lineage: Eukaryota > Metazoa > Mollusca > Bivalvia > Arcoida > Arcidae > Tegillarca > Tegillarca granosa. The sequence goes on along the minus strand of CM056601.1, from coordinate 4,903,464 downwards.
TAAATTCAAGCAAGACTGAAAATATATTGTTTTAAATTAAGAGGAATAAAGGTATGTTGGATCGAGAAAGCAACAACCAAAAAAAAAAATAAATAAATAAATAAATAAATACTAAAGGTTTTGGAACTAAAGCAATTCAATCAACAAAATATACGCTGCAGACAGAAAAATGCGAGCGTTACATACAAATATATATGTAAATACATAAAAGCATACAGTTTTTGTTAGTTTCTCCCGCAATAATAATGTTATCTTCTTAAGATATTGAAAATCCAAAACTGAATTCATACCATCTCCCAAAATTAACCCTGTGTAACAAAGTCAGGACATTTTTAAAATTGTTAAAATTTCAGTTAGTTCTCCTGGCCAATAAGATGTACAAACAATTTTCAATACATTTTCTATTAAACTATTTTACTATTCGTTGTATTAAGTTAATGAATCGGTATTGCTATACGTGATGTCCAGTTTTGATTTTTGAAATAACATAGTATAGGCAAGAAACTTGTAAAGTCTTTAAGTCTTTCTAAGACATCTACTTGTATAGATGTTACCGCTATCGCATGGTGCATGGTAAATATATATATATATATATATATATATAATACCTACTTTATACCGTATATACTTAAACATAATCTATTATGATTTAATGGGTTTTGTTTGTTAATAATTTTTCTTTTTTAAAGTCTTAATTTAATTTTTTAAAAATCTTTGATTTAAGAGTGCATCAATTTTTAAAAAGTTTTTTGACTACAAGGGTAAGATTCTGAGTCTTAATACTCATGTTTTAAATCTGAAAAAAGTAGAGGAACAAACACGTATCTATACATCATAATATAATGTTGCTCTTTGACCAAGTGTACTGAAAGCAAAATAAAATCATTATCAAAAGCAGACATTTAATAACTACAAAACATATAACTTATATCAACTTAGGTTAATTTAAGCATGCTATATCTTTGTAAATATACCTTATTTTTATGTATTAAAACTGGAGGCCTTATACTTTTCTCTCTATTTTTATTAATTACCTAGAGGCAGTGCAAATAAAACAGTACAAATACAGTACTACTAAATAATGAAAGATATTAATACATATATAAATCAAAATGAAAATCTTTGAAAAGAAAAGAGTTTCATAATAATTACTAAGATTGTTCGTACACAATATATATATATATATATATATATATATATATATATATATATATATATATATATATATATATATATTGCTTTTCCCAAAATCTACCACTTTAGCATTTATGAAAATCTTAGAAACAATTGTGCAAATGGAGGCAAAATCTAAAATAAGGGTTATCTAACTATTCTAAGGCTTTAAAATATAAAAATTAACACAATAAATTACAGGTAAAATTAAAGCATAAGTAAAATACATTTGTGTATGAAAACACGTGGTGAAACTCATAAATATTTCTTTGGATAGTATTAAAATGGAAACAAAATTTAAAAAGCCCTAAAAAGAATGCATACAATTTACTGGCTGCAGTAATAAACAAACTTTAATTCTTTATTCCATGAATGTAGTGATAATTGACAATATTTTAACCGATTTTCTTTTTAAATGTTTCCATATAAACTGCTTTGTTTTAAATGTTTTCGGATAAATTTATTTTTATAGAAAGATGTTTTTTAATCACAACTACTATTCAGAGATTTAATTTTAGTATATAATAATGCAGAATCTAATGTTGTTTACAACTACACAGAAATGTACGAGTTATCTCGGTTGTATCTCTGTATCAAATCTCTATGCTGACAACATACTTATATGATCAAACGAATGAAGGTTTCCTTTTAAAAACACCTTAGATACTTGCTAAGATATGTTTTTAAAAACATGACGGATAACTGAATTTTAGTGGTGATGTAGTTCTGACAACTTAAAATCCCATCCATATGCTGCTATGTGCATCAGTTTTAATCTAATTCATAGTTAAGAATTTGTTTTACTTATTTTTTAAAAATAAACCATCGGACCCGTTTTTTATTTATAAATGTAAGGTTCGTTAAAGATATTTTCTAGTTTGGAAAAACGATATCTGTTGAGTCATAAAAATTCAAAGAAGCTTTTCAGTTAACAACTGACTGTGTAACTTTTGCAAGCTGCATGAATTATAAACATAAAAATAAGGGATTTTTTTTTTCAAATTTCATATTCAAAGCTGATTAATTTGAAAATTGATATGAAACAGGATATATTTTAGAACTTTAACTACACTTTATTAAAATTCATTAATGATGTCTCACGCCAGAAATCCCATGAAGAAATACATGCTGCTGATGTTGAAAACAAATGTGATGAAAGCAGAAGAAAATAACTAAAACAGAGTCTTATACATTAATGTTAAAAAGAAAAAATATATAAAAAGCCAAATGCTTTATCTCTTCAAAATATACCTCAACTTTATGTGCAAAAGATTTCACCCTGTTCTTTACATATGACTGTGATGGTACCTTGTTTATGTGATTATCATGAATTACCCGGTAGGCAGTGCAAATAAGTATAAAACAGTAAAAATTGTGTAATATTTCAATTGATTTATTGATCAAAAATCGTACTTTTTCTAAAGGAATAATAGTAATGTCATTCATAAACATTAAACCATTAATATCCGATAGTTGTGATATACCAGTAATAATTTTTTCAGAAAATTCAAAAAAAATACATTTACGGCAATAATTTTGAATAAAATTGTTGAATCATGTTCTCAATTAATGATTCATTTTTTGACAAAAACTATAATAACGTTAAGTCTTGCCAATAAAACAACTGAATTCTTTTGTAATTTTTAAGATATTGAGAACTTTACGATATAATTCTGATGGTCACTTAACAGATTTTTTTTTTCAAAATGTTTCCATATAAACTGTTTTGTTCTAAATGATCTGTTTTCCGATAAATTTATTCATATAGCAACATGTATCTTTGTCACAACAAGCGTTCAGAGACGATTATAATTTTATTTTAGTATAAAACTAAACAGAATCTAATTTTTTTTTACAGCTACATAGAAATGTACGAGTTATTTCGGTTGTATCTTTGTATCAAAACTATATGCTGACAACATATTCACATGATCATACAAATAAAGGTTTCCTTTCAAAAACATTTTTATATATTTTTAAGGTAATAATAAGTAAAAACTTTGAAAACTGGCAAATTTAGTTATACATGTGAACTTCCATCAAGGGAGTAAGGCCAGGTTTTCTGGACGGGTAGGCACCTCCTGTTTAGCTAGCTACATCCGTCAGGTGGAACGTGAATTTTGAAAATGAAAGGAACAAGAAACTATGTTAAGTCAAATATATCCAGTATAACTTTGGATACAGTGACTCCATACATATCAGCGATATTGTGATGACGGCCATAAAACTTTTTAAGGTAAGGAATACGTAGATTTCAAGACAACATAACGGATAATTAAATTTTTGGTAATGACGAAGTTCTTACAGCTAAAACTTTTATCCATTAAAAAGAAATATGTGCTCCTTTGTGCACCGGTTTTAAACTAATTCATAGTAATGATTTTCTTTTACTTAACTTTAGATAAAATACCATCGGACCCGTTATCATTTATAAATGTAAGAATAGTTAAAATATGTTAGTTTATAAAAACGAAATTTGTTGTATCATAAAAATTCAAAGGAGGGAACATTTCAAAGATAATAATTAATTGACTGAGTAACTTTGCAAGCTGCATAAATTATAAACATAAGAAAAAGGGTTATTTTTTTACATTTCATATTCAAAGCTAATAATTGTAAAATTGATATGAAGCAGGATATATTTTAGAACCTTGACTACACTTTATTAAAATCCATTAATGAAGTCTCACGCCATAAATAACTTAAAGACACGCATGATTTTTAAAACAAGTGTTATAACAGCAGAAGAAAATAACTAAAATGGAGTCTTATAAACTGAGTAAGGTTAAAAACCCACATGCTTTATCTCTACAAAATGTACCTCAACTTTATGTGCAAATGACTTTGCCCTGTCCTTTACATCTGACTGTGATGGCCCCTTGTTCATGTTATTATCATGAATTACCTGGAAGGCAGTGTAAATAAATACAAAAACAGTTTTAAAAATGTGTAAAATTTCAATTCATTAAATGATCAGAAATCGTACTTTTACTAAAGGAATTATAATAATAATGTCATTTTCATAATTAAATATTCAAACATGTATTATCTGAGAGTTGTCATATAATGATTTTTCTTGGATTTTTTTTTCAGAAAATTAAAAAAATATTTATACAGCAAAAACATTGAATACAGTTGTTGAATTCTGTTCCATTCTTTGACAAAAACTATACAAACATTCAGTTTTGCTAATAAAACATCCGAATTCTTTTGTAATTTATATATCAAGATATTGAGAACTAAACGATATAATTATGAAGGTCATTATACGCTGATGATAACTTTATAAAATATATCTATATATAATTTATTCGAGATTATGGTACCATTAAAAAAATTCTTGAAAAAAATCTAATTTAAATTATATAAAAATTAGAAAAGGTCTGCAAGTCTTGTTTTGAGACCATCAAGAATTTGTGTTTTAAAGACTAAAGAGGCATGATATACCTACCACATGACGTATTTGAATTTTTTTTTTCATTTGAATTAGGGGCTTCTGGTATTAAAACAGTTTCACAATTTCAATAATGAAATATTTTAAACGAGACTAAATGTTTAACAGAAATACCTGTGTTAATTTTAATGTGCTATATGTGAAAATTTCGAAAAATTCATTTCTCATCAGTGACACCAGGGGCCAAAAATGTTGATAGATAAAAAAGATAAGCCAAACATTTCAAAAAGAATGAACAAAGTTACAATATTTAAAGAATCCAAATCCAACTAAAATGCTTTGCATAAAGAAAAAAACCTTAGTTTTAAAGACTCGTTAAAAATCAGAAACAATTTGTGGAGTTACGCATAATAACACATTTATCAATACAAATTTTATATGATTATATGAAATTCCAGAAAACAAAACATTAAGAATTAAGAAAGCATTCTGATGATTTTTTATTTGAGAGATAACGAAGTCAATCAAATTCCGAAAAAAGTGGTTTTCTATTTTATTTCTTTGTAAAAATAGAAAGATGTACTATAAAATTCACGTCTGTAAGCTACAATAATGCTAGCTTGGCTCAAGTAAAAAAAGATAATCATTTACTCTTTCTTATGCACTTTGTTCAAATGGTGAGACTTACAGGCCATATTTAAAAACCGTATTTATATACATGACCACTTTTTACAAATGAAATGATATGTTGTTTTGAAAACCATGAACAGAAAGTGATTGTAATGGTGATTTATTAAAAGAATGCCCCTCCCAATTCAGAAACATATATGTTTGAATCTGTGATCTGATATCTTTTTAATGTTGCATATACAGCAACTAAGCTATATGAATGGATAGTTATTTAAATAAACAATACTACATGTATATGTAACAAATTATTGTATAATAATAAAAATTTGATCATAAAAATCCCACATTATAAAATATTTATGTAAGTGTGTGTGTGTGTGTGTGTGTGTGTGTGCAATTATTGTTACTTATCAATCATAATTATATTATATAACCAAATTTATTATATAAATATATAAAACAAAATACCGCAATTGATTATAAAATATACTGCAATAAAAATATTGAAAATATATATTTTTGTTGGTAAACAACATTATTAAACAGTAATGTGTAATTAAAAAACCGAATTGTATGAAAACGATTGCGTTTTCAGGTTTGTTGTCGTTATAAATAAGAAGCAGTGTAAAATGTTAAGTTGTTTTGCTATTTAGAGTCTGATATGATTATTTCTTAGTTTTTGTAGCAGTTTCATGTCATACATTGCTTAACCATTATGCTGTAATTCGGCGTGACAAATTGCTCAACCCATTTGCAGCAGTTTCACATAAAAAATAGTAAACCCTTTTGCAACAGTTCTATTCAAATTGCATAATCCTGTTTTAAAAGTTCCGTTTTTTTCAACAGCTTGCAGTCTGAGGTGTAAAGCTCAACCCTTTTGCAAAGTTCTGTGTAAAAAAATGCTCAACCCCTTTGCAACAGTTCTATATGTCAGATTGCTCAACCCTTTTGCAACAGTTCTGCCGGAAATATTGCCCAATCCTTTTGCATCAGTCCGAGTGCCAAATTGCCCGATCTTTTTGCAATAGTTTCGTGTGAGAAATTGCTCAAATCTTTTGCAGTAGTTCTGTGTGACAAATTGTTCAACCATTTCGCATCATTTCTGTATGACAAATTGTTCAACCCTTTTTCAACAGTTCTGTGTGAAGAACTGCCCAATCCTTTTGCAACAGTTCCGTGTGACAAATTGTCCGATCTGTTTGCAATAGTTTCGTGTGAGAAATTCCTCATATCTTTTGCAGCAGTTCTGTGTAAAATATTGTCTAACCTTTTGCAACAATTATATGTGACAAATTGTCCAATTCCGGTTTTCAAAAGTTCTGCGTGACAAATTATTGTTCAACCTTTTTGCAACAATACGGTGTGACAAACTGCTCAAAGGTTGTGTAGCGGATCGATGTGACAATTTGCTCAAACAATTTGCTGCAGTTCGGAGTGACATCAAGCTTTACCTTTCTGCAATGATGTAGTTTAGAAAATACCACTGTGTTGCGTTTCAATTAGGACCAATCAAGAAAATTAAAAATTATTTAAAATCATTTTATGAGATGTTGCAAAGCAAAAGCTCGGGGAAAGCGTCCCGTTAAAAAAATGTTGTTGCTTCAAATGGTATTTAGAAAATAGAAAAATGAAAGGGAAAGAAACAAATAAGATTAAAAAGTTAACGTAATTAAAGACATGCTTCAATCATTAAATTGATTCATCAGATATCCTCTTCTTTAATGAACAATTTTAATGCGATTTCAGTATGGCATACCAACCCGCACAACATTTCAAAATTGATATACCTTTCTGTAAATTACACCGTATTTTGAACTGAATGCTTCAAAATGCAATTAAATATACACACTTCACTATTAGATTGATATTATAAAATTTCAACCATTCGTGAAATACAAGACTTTTTTGTTTGTTGTTGTTGTTTTTTTATCTGCAATAATGAATCATTCCCGATCAAAAATGTTTTTTAAGAAATCCTTTCTTTGCATAAATATTTGGAGCCTACGCTTTTATGTTGTTGTAAATCAGCAACACCCTTCATCATTACTAAAATAAGATTGTAAGATTGTTTCTATCAAGCATTTAACATTAGCCTACATAAAATACAATAGCTGCTACTAACTAACTACATCATTTCTTCTCAATTAACTTTTAAATAACAAATGAGGTTTTAGATACGCTGTTACAATTTCCGTAATATTACAAAAGGCTATCGTTTTACTTATATTATTATGGTTGCCATAGTAACGGAAATAAATATCTTACCATAGATTCTGGTTGTTCTGTGATTTGTAAAGATGCGTCAATTTGGCGATAAACTGGAAAAAAATTTAAAACTGATTTAGTACTAAGTAATAAGTATAAATACATCATCTGTGTTTAAGATAAGGTTATTGTATAAAAAAATAAAAATGTAAATATTGATTTGAACTCGATCATTTGTGAAGGCTGTCATCATTATGTGATTTCTCTTAACTATATATTCTATGAATGACTGACTGACTAACTGAATGTTCGTATGGTTGACTGACTGACTGACTGAATGTTCGTATGGTTGACTGACTGACTGACTAACTGAATGTTGGTATGGTTGACTGACTGACTGACTGACTAACTGAATGTTCGTATGACTGACTAACTGACTGTTCGTATGGTTGACTGACTGACTAACTGAATGTTCGTATGGTTGACTGACTGACTAACTGCATGTTCGTATGATTGACTGACTGACTGAATGACTGAATGTTCGTATGATTGACTGACTGACTGAATGACTGACTGACTGACTGAATGAATGAATGAACGAACGAATGAATGATGGATTTACCATAAACGAATGAATAGACGAATAAATGATTGAATGGATGGATGGATGGATGTTTGAAGGTACAATAGATAAATGAATGAAATAAATTAATGAATAAATTGAATGAATGAATGAAAGGACGGATGGATAAGTTGATAAATGAATAAACGAAAAATATGAATGAATAAATGAAAAATGGGTAATTTAAGCATTAGAACAGACTAGTATTTTTCTAGTATTAAAATATAAAACAAAACAATTGTTTTCTAAACGACTTCACACCAACCAACTAATAAATAATTTGACACCTATTATATTTATAACAAACGTTATCAATGGCCAGATCCATTTGCGGTATAATAAAATTACGTCATCAATGTTGTATGTGTATTTCCAATAGAAAAAGCCAAGCCGAAATCAATAGTTGTCATCGGTTGTCATAGTGATGATCCCCCAGGACCGTCATGTTGTATTATTCTCAAGGGAAAACATTCTGCGAGTTAATTTGAGATAAAGCATTTTAAAGTGTATTATTGTGTATCATGTTACGGTCTTTGCACAAGAGCCGATGCAGAAACAGCCATTGTTCGTCATTAACAGCAAACAGAAGGCGTTTGTCAGAAATAAATTGATGTATCGATGGGTATAATACAAGTGTTAACTGACTGATAACGTAATTAGTAATTGTGATGTATAACACGTTTTAAACTCTTAATTGGAAAATCACGGTCAGATTCTGATATATTTGTGATTTTATTGTGCAATTATCGACGGGCTTACTCTGATGACAAATGGTGAAGTAATGAAGATTTATATATTCCTAAACTATTAATATCTCTCTTTGTAAATGAGTGAATTTTCAAACTCGGTTGAAAACTGCCGAACCCTGTGTAAACCATATATCTATAGCGAGTAAACTACCCACACTATGATCTACTCGGTTAACAAACTTCATTTATTTGAAATATGCTTTGTTATTTGGTATTTAAAGCAACAATAAGTTTCCCTATGCATAATATATAAACGGCAAATTTTAAGTAACTTTGCCTAAATGAAAAACGTTATACTTTGTTCGAAGATAAAATGTTTAATTCACGGGGAATTTTACTGCTAGTTTGATTTACCAAAGATCATATTTTAGAACACTGATCACATGATTCGAAAACAAGGCAACGTCAACAAACACAGCAAAAGAGCATGTGTTCAATAGCAACGCGGTCACTTTGTCGTGCGTATTCAAGTCAAGTTGCTGTTTTTTTTTCATCTGAGCCTGGCCGATTCAGATTCTTAGAGTAAATTTGCGGTTCCGGTTGGCTCTTTTTCCTTTCTTTGCAGAAACTTTATCAAAACATTGTCTTTCTGCCGACGCCATTGTGTACATACTTGTAAATGTCCGCGCATTCCAAGCTGATAATTAGCGTTTTCTCGAGTTGCCCCAAGCTTCAGTGATTTCCACATATTATGGGCTAATAAGTATAAACTTAAGAAAATGAATCACAGATCGTAATAACAACTGAATTATGTTTATAATTTTTTTTCCAAATTTGGTAAATTTATTGTAGCTTTAAGTGTCATTTGCTAATTTTCATTGTTTATTTCCCTAAAAAAGAAAATAAAACCCAGATGGTATTTTTGAGGTTCGATATGGAATAGAGTTTCACAGAATTATAGTAGTATCAGTAAGGCCTCAGTAAAGATTCTTTCACAGTTATAAAGAATAGTTCAGTCCTCGGTTCGCGGGGGTTAACCGGAATACCTGACAAACCTGAAACAAGAAAACTGAAGAACTATGATTTGGAAATGGTTTCCGAACCTTGCCGGAAGGAATCGATTTAAGCCGTAGGCGCGCACTTAAGACCACTCTACCATTCGACTTGATAAGCAATGCCTTAACAAGAAACCAATACATATACCATTTTGTTAATTTTCCCTATAAACCCTTATCTTGTATCGCCATATTTTGAATGATAGTCGGTTATCGTTTCTTGTACTTGATTGTTTTGTTTATATTGCAATATAATGTTCCAAAGCTTCAAATTAATTTCACCTAGTATTTTATCTAGAAACAGGACAAGACGTCTTTTACTGGTCATTTCAAAAGGAATACATTTATTGATTAAATAACTGACAGAAATTGTGAAAGTTTTGTATTATTATTGAATTGTCCGCATACCTTTGGGACAAAAGCGTGTAACAATTTTCTCATATCTGGTTATATATTTCCTACAAATGTATAAGACTGTCACATACAAATTATTCCCTTTTATTAAATGGATATTCCATTATTGATCAAGTAACTGGTAAGTGTAAAGGAACTCTAAAATTGCAGTCTACATAAAAAAATCAATTCTGATTCAGTCTAAGATAGGTGATTATAGGTTGTAATGTTATTTAACGTCGCATCAGCAGTTGTTTTGGGTTTCGAGACGGAAAGCAAGGCTAATAATCTCTATGGATTAACGTCTTCAGCTTTATATTTTAGAAACATGTCCTTGACCATGGTTTATTTCAGAATAAAAGAAAACTGATTTCAACTCTCAAAAGAAATGTTTGTTCTTTCAAAATTAAAAATAATACTGTGTGACGTGGCCTATATATAGCAAGGTGGTCATGAATGGAGTTTTAAATGCATAAAAAATAACAACACATCGTATATTTATATATATATATATATATATATTGAGTTTTCTTAAATATGTGTCTTTGAGCAACTCTAACATGACCTTCATTTTAGATAATAAATAAAATTAACTTAGTATAATTTACCGGGTTATGTACAATTTGTGTTCAAAAATTTTGTTTGAAAAAATGATATTAGTTTAAAATCACTTAATTATAAAAGCATTTTTTTTTAATTTAAAAATAACATTTAATGGCTCTCCAGAGAATAACAACACGATACTCTGATATGCAAAAATACTGTTAAAACAGTTTTCCCTTCAGAGACAAACAACGCGATACCCCGGTATACCGGAAATACCCCATAACTTCACAAAATGAACGCTTGATGTCATAATCAATAATAAATATATTATAGCACTAAAATCCAAAAATGTCTTCTGTTATTTCAATAAATAATTGCTGTTATGTTAGATTGTAAAAAAATCATATCCAATAATATCAGAGATAAACTAATAGCTCGCTTAGCATACTAATCAGATATTTATATGCCCAAAAACATAAATATCTTAGTATCATATATATATATATATATATATATATATATATATATATATATATATATATATATATATATATATATATATATATATATATATATATATATATATATATATTTCTGTAAGATGAAATATAGAAGAAAAAATAACATGACAAATAAACTACGCAGGTCAAATAGTAATTGGTAGAGTTTAATCAAACGCAATCTAGAAGCCATCATCATCTGAAGAAAAATAAACGATATTAAAATTGATCATGACGCTCAGCTTGATTTTGAGTAGAGAATTGTGTGAATTGTGATTCCCACTTGTGTAATAAAGGTATTGATTTTAACAGAGAACAATTTTATATACAAGATGGCATTAACACTGACATATTTATGGTCTGTAAATAAATTTTTTGATAGTTTGATAAATAAGTTAAGAGACGATATAAGCATCAAGGAATTAAATGGTCTTTTGACGAAATGAAACAAGCTTTTACAACATAAAATTTATTTAAATCTTCTGAATCAAGCACTAATTCAAAAAAAAAAATTGTGACAAAAATCAAAGATTTTAAACAAGCATAAAAAATCGATTAAACGAATTCCACTAAGACTTATTTATCTGGCAGATATATAGGTATCTCATTACATACAGAGAGCTAATCGGTTCTCGTTCAGTCCTTATTTTTCTATATAGACAAGGTACTGCCAGGATTAAGAAAAACTTCATTTTATAGCAGTTAATGCTTAAGGCATTTGTGCTACTGAAAAATAGAACTGTCTCTTGAGAGCCAAATACTCCTGCCAACTTATCGATGTAGCCATCTGACCTTGACCTAGAAACTTAAAAGTGTTCACGAATAATATCTAGGTCAGTTTGAAATCGGTAGTCTAAATGTGTCTTAAGTCCCATATTTAGCCACCTTTTGATGCTCCTTCAAAGTCGACCGGTTCGAAATCATTGGTTTAAAATGTTTCGAATGTCATTTTTGTAATCTTTTAATGCCCCTTCAATGTTGTCCGGTCTTAAATCAATGGTATAAATGTGCCTTGGGTGTCATATTTAGTAATCTTTTAATGTACATTCAAAGTCGACCGGTTTGTGGTTTAAGGGTGCCTTGGGTGTCATATTTAGCAATCCTTTAATGCCCCTTCAAAGTCGGACATTTGAATTCTTGACTGGGACGTTAAACACCATTACTCAACTCAACTCAACTCGGACATTTGATAAACAGTGGTCTAAATGTGTTGAGCGCATTTTAATTTTGTTTTAGTCATTCCTGCAATTGCCAAGTAAATTCGCTCCTCAGCAGGAGTTTACATAACACACATCGAGTTTAGCAAGTTAAGATTAATTAAAGCACCTTGCAGTCAAGATGTGAGTGATTATGTAAATATAAAAAAAATAACACACACACACACACACACACACACACACACACAATTAGTAGTTGTATGCAACAAGCATAACATGATAAGGGAAAGAAACAGACGTGTCTGGAATATAAAATTAATGCTTGCAATCCTAATTATTACTAATTAGATGACGTCACTAAATCGAAGGATGTGTTTCAGATATATCAGGAGGTTACATGTACAGATCATTTATTGCCTTTTTTACGATTTTTACACATTTTGTATTTTGTGAATTTTTTTAAAAACATAATTAGGTGTTAATTTATCGGTCATCATCCGATTTTCACACATTTATTATTTACTTATTTATTTATTTATTTATTTATTTATTCATTCATTTATTTTTTGTATAAGTTTTTTTTTTTTTTTTTTTTTTTTTTTTTGTGTTATAATATCGTTAATTATCTTACCTGTGTGACTAGGAAATAAGATAATAACCAGCACGAGTAGAACAATTCCTGACACTGAACGAACGGCTAGTCTTTTGTAAAACCGCATGTTAAATCTAAAAAAAAAATTCAAATAAACCATGATTTATTATGCCATACAACTAATTTAGCTGAAAGTGAATAAAATACATTAATGCCTCTTAGGGGTAACGTAACAATTAATAGCACACACACACACACACACACACACACACACACACACACACACCTTTTTGAACTTAAGACGTTCGATTCCTCCTCCCCCCTTTATCCCCCCACACACCTATATCAACTTAAGCCGTACGATTCCTCCTCCCCTCTACCACACACACACACACACACACACACAAACACACACACACACACACACACACTTTTTATAAGACATACCTACTAAGTCGTGATAATAATAGTTATTCACTTATAATTTATCTTCCTGGTGCATCATATAATATCATAATCTGCTGAATCAACATTGCAGGAACAAAAGCCTACATAAAGTCTACATTGTATGACAGTTACACTTATCTTATCACTATTGTTTTCAGACAACAGGTGCCCGTTCGTATTTAAAAACTGATGTCACTTACAGTTCCAATGTTTCCACCTTAACCCCGTATCTTATCGATAAAATAAATCGCTAATACCATGACAACGAAGTATATATTTCTAAGTAAAATCAGGCAGAATATTTTATTTCTAATTTGCTGCTGCATTGTTATATTCTCGTCAGTATGATATTCTTTAGTTCTATTAATTCAATAATACAAGACTGATTCTTCAGATGGATTTACAAATGTAAATATAGAACTCTGAATAAAATCTAGAGCAGCAATGAACATTGAACATTTCACGACAATACGAGAATAATCGTGTCGGACAATAGCTTCGACGAATTTAACAATCGTCTCATTAAGATTGTTCTTAATGACCCAAATAATACACATGCACATATTAAACTCTACATTTAAATTGAACTGTTGGGCGTCAGTGATGAACATGTGTACATAAGGTCAAAATTGTACTGTTAGGCGTCATTGATGTACTTGTGTACATAAGGTTAAAATTCCACTTTACTGTTAGGCGTCAGTGATGTATATGTGTACATCAGGTTAAAATTTTACTGTTAGGCGTCAGTGATGTACATGTGTACTTAAGGTTAAAATTGTAATGTAAGGCGTTAGGGATGTACTTGTGTACAAATGACACTACATTAAATATGTACTGTAAGGCGTCAGTGATGTACATGTGTACAAATAACACTCTACATTGAATGTGTACTGTAAGGCGTCAGCGATATACATGTGTACAATCGACACTCTACATTTAATATGTACTATACGGCGTCAGCGATGTACATGTGTACCATTGACACTCTACATTAAATATGTACTTTAAGGCGTCAGTGATGTACATGTGTACAATCGACACTCTACATTAAATATGTACTATAAGGCGTCAGTGATGTACATGTGTACAAATGACACATAAGATTAATTTATTTTTACTGTTGGGGTCAGTAATGCTCATGTTTTACATATGTCACTACATTAAAATTTTTAACCTTGGATGTGTGTGATATACATCAATGTACAATATTGCATTAATTTTTTGTGTAAAAATGTAAAATGTTATGGCTTACATTGATCATCGTTCCTAGTTTTATATATCTATGTTGTTTAATTTGGTTCAATGTTTTGTCATGTTTCCAAAAATAGTTTAAGACCTGACACAAAGTAAGGATTTGTGTACATGTGTACAAATGACACTCTACGTTAAATATGTACTATAAGGCGTCAGCGATGTACATGTGTACCATTGACACTCTACATTAAATATGTACTTTAAGGCGTCAGTGATGTACATGTGTACAATCGACACTCTACATTAAATATGTACTATAAGGCGTCAGTGATGTACATGTGTACAAATGACACATAAGATTAATTTATTTTTACTGTTGGGGTCAGTAATGCTCATGTTTTACATATGTCACTACATTAAAATTTTTAACCTTGGATGTGTGTGATATACATCAATGTACAATATTGCATTAATTTTTTGTGTAAAAATGTAAAATGTTATGGCTTACATTGATCATCGTTCCTAGTTTTATATATCTATGTTGTTTAATTTGGTTCAATGTTTTGTCATGTTTCCAAAAATAGTTTAAGACCTGACACAAAGTAAGGATTTCATTACGATTTCGTTTTTAAAACTTTGCAATGACAATTTTTACGGAGAACAAAAAATAACACAGGAAAATATTAAAAAAAAACGCAAAATAAATATCTAAAGAACCAACAGATTATGAACAAACATTTGACATTATAGCTAAAATATGTCCAGATGTGTGGTTAAATGAAAAGAAAACATTTTGTGGACCCAAAACCATTATTTTACATTTGTCATATCAAAATTTTGATTTTTATAAAATTAAACATATAAAATTCAGCATATGACAAAATTTTTGATGTTTCATTTTCTAAAAACATAATTTTTTGCATGTGACTTATTAACCAATGTTTCGTTATACTATATATTTTAGTCTTCTTGCCAGCGATAAACCAAGAATATGGTCTGTGTACGGTTTGAGAGTTATTGCTTATTTACTAGTATATACATTAAGTAATTGGTACTGACTTTGCTAATGTAATCTACATTATAAGCATGTACGTAATACTCTATATATCAACATAAATATTGGTTGATGTGTTAATGTGCTAATTTATAAATGAAAGTATGATGTAATTTGCAGATAATACGGTTCTGAAAATATATATTAATATCAGATCAGAGCTAACTTTGATGAGTGTCGAAATATGCTTAAAGAATTTACTTTACAACAAAAAAACTGTTGAAAACTAACAGTCATTTTTAAACAAAAAAAGCAACTGTCCCTATTTCAAGAACCGAGATCCGAAAACAACATTACAATAATCAGCAGCAACATATCTTTTGAAGAAGAAATACGCTTAAAGTAGTCTCTGGTAATATTAAGAGTATAAAAACTAAAAACTGATTTAAAGCAAAGAAAAAAAAATTGAACAAAATTATGTTTTTTAAATTAAAATTTCCATTTTTCTTGTTTTTCTTAAGTATGGCAATGATGCCCATACCATTTTTTCGGAGAAAAATGAAGCCTTTGAACTCATCAGATTTGTTTTATCCAGTTTTACTGACGTAAACAACAACAACCAAAATAATAATAAATAAATAAATAAATAAATAAAAATAAAATAAAATAAAATAAAATAAAATAAAATAAAATAAAATAAAATAAAATAAAATAAAAAATAAGTAAATAAAACTTACTTGTTGGCAAAATTTCAGTTCGGTTGCAAGGTGAACTTCAAGAATATATTCTGGTAAACTATTAGATTACGCAATATTAATGTTCGATAAATTGAATTTAAACGCACGCTTAGTTTTGAAAAGGAAATCAATGTCTTTGAATGCTATTTTAAAATCCAATACAAATTAGTATATACTTTTTTTAAAAAAAATAATTCCAGAACAATAAAAACTTCACAATCTCCAACGCGGGATAGGTTCGAATTTATTCATATACTATAATGAAATATAACGATTTCCTCTTCAATAATGAGAAACGTTAAGCCTTTGCATTGCTCTGGAGAAAAATAGCTGAAATCAGTATAGATTATTCCAATATAGTCTTAAACATTATAGGTTATATGATTTCTCTAAGTCTCCAGGTATATGTATGAACTAATAAACGATAAAAGATTATATATATATATATATATATATATATATATATATATATATATATATATATATATATATATATATATATATACAGCTACTGCTAAAAGATGAACCGATATTGACGATAATATTGATAATCCTCAAATTAAATACAAATTACAATTCTTGATGCAACACAATAATACCGATGATCTCTAGAAAAAAAAAACCATCAACACGCGAAATGCGATATCAATCTTCGTTAATGAAACCATCGATACTGCTCACGAGCATGATATAATTATAACCTTTATGAGCTGTATCTATAGAAATCTACATATGTTCATTTCAATATTTAAACACTGTTTATTACGTGCATTTAGAGATCGATTTTATCGGACACTGACCATCCAGAATGACCAGAATGAATGCTTACTATAGATGGACATTGGCTTTGTAGTGGGCACCAGTAAGATAAGGTCAGTTTCAGATAAAGATTTGACCATCAATGTTTTATGTTGGTTAACAATGTAAGATTTATCTTAACGATAGAAAAAACCCATAAAACATTTGTAAGTAATCTAAACATGCAAGGAAATAAACATACAAATCATGTGGTTTAATATGTGTACATTTTCAAGCTAAGAGAAACTGTCAAAATTATCGATCTTCCACCATAATCAATCATATCTATCAGTTATGTTTTATGAAGAAAATTGTTTATTTATTAATTTATTTTTAACCAAACATTTTGACACTGCTGATCGACGACAATGTTGATGACAAAACCCTGACGACAACGATCGGATGACAAGACACCGACAACAACGATGATGACAAGACACAGACGACAACAATGATGACAAGACACCGACGACAAAGATCGGGTGACAAGATACCGACGACAACGATCGGGTGACAAGACACCGACGACAACGATCGGGTGATAAGACACCAACGACTCGATCGGTTGACAAGACACCGACGACAACGATGATGACAAGACACAGACGACAACAATGATGACAAGACACCGACGACAACGATCGGGTGACAAGATACCGACGACAAAGATCGGGTGACAAGACACCGACTACAACGATCGGGTGATAAGACACCAACGACTCGATCGGGTGACAAGACACCGACGACAACGATCGGATGACAAGACACCGACAACAAAGATAGGGTGACAAGACACCGACGACAACGATCGGGTTATAAGACACCGACGACAACGATCGGATGACAAGACAAGACTTTAGTAACATCAACAATATACATCTGTATTCTAGAACATGACAATGACGTTTATTGTACCTGACAGTGATTATATAGACATCACGAAGACACACTATAATTCAAATACATACGAAAGAAAACTCAAATTTATATACTATGCAAATGACTATTAAATGTGTACAAAAACATACCGTCAAGGCTTATAAAATGTTGTCCTTCTATACCACTTGGATAACCACGTTGTTAAATAAAAGTATATGCTTAATGAAGGGACCGGTACCTGGCCACACTTAACACTACGTCATTCAATTAGTACTCGAGAATAAGTATGAATAGATTAAAATTATAGATAAGAAGACTATAATTAACCATCGGCAAAACTACAAGTAACATCTGATGACTTTTTACAATAGTTCCTTTGTTCAGATTTCCGTTAACAAAACTACATATATGTACAATGCAATTTTGAAAAATATTTAGTGTTTTAAAGTGTTGTTATGAAGATCGTATCAAAGAATATGATACATGTATCCATGTCCTTCCAACCTGGAATAACTAAACCTCATCCCACTTGTACCTGGACAAATAAATAATGTATAAAACACGATAAAGCTACAGCATTTGAAATTTTTTTCGGAATAACTATGTCGTTATGAAACTTCTAAATTCTGATGTTCACATAATACTATAACACAGGATGATAAATCACTTCACAATGAATACAATGATGACGATTTACATGTAGACGATGACGACGACAACCGACGACGAGCCCCCATATTGTTACAGAATTGTCGTAGGCCTTGGTCCCAGGAATTAAAATATAAACAATGAAGTATAATCTTTTCCTCCTCTTTATTCATAATTAAATATTTTTTTTTTTAAAATTCCTCCATAATCGGTTCCATATTAAATTTATTATTATTATTATCCAACCCAAGTGTTTTGACCAAAAATTGTATCTATACATGCATTCATTTTTCTCATATCGAACACCATCGTTCATGACCAAGTCTCCACTAAATTTTATTTGAAAATCCACCCCCTTATATAGACACAACAAAACATAACATCATGAAAATCACATACTCCACAAACTCCATACACAGTCACACAACCCATGGATATTTACAAAGTTACTCCAGTTTATTGACAAAATAACAGCACATATAGTGACCTCTCAATTTGTTTTTTTGTACTTTTAGAAACACCTGTTAATTAGGCGACACCTAAAATATGGACTTGACCTTAACACCTTTATAAAAACTTATGGCAAAACATAAAATATGGAATGGGCACAATTTAAACATGATGAAAAAAATACAATTTTTGGTCAATACAAAAAAAAAAATTATTTACACTGTAACAAAGACCTTGACTGTTGACCTGTACACCATTATTTGGCATGCGGGTAATTCTCTCGTGTTGATTTACATTTGTTTTAAGTTTGACCAAATCCGCCGATAGATGTGGAAGTCGTAGAGCGGACACAATATTAGGACGGAGTAACAGACGGATGCACGGACAGACGTAGAGAATGGTAATATACTATATTATAATTATTTAATAAATAAATGAAAGCATGAATGAATGAATAAATAGATAAATAAGTAAATAAATAAATAAATAAATAATACATTAATACATTGATTGAATGATTGATTGGCAATCTTGTTTTTTCTTTTTAAATGAAAGATCATGTTCTCAATAAAACTCAAAGTTACAAAAATATCCTATAAAAAGTGTTGTCTAGTCATATTGGCAGGAAGAAACAAAATGATATATGTTGCATTAAAATAAATATCACGCCGGTAAATCACGTGTTTAATCATCCTGTTGACCAAATCTATGTAATAGAACTAAAGATCCATTTCTTCCTTCATGTTAAACGACATGACTAAAGCAGAAAATTACATACAAATTGATGGGAATATATCCGTTTCTATTTCCGGTAAATCGATCGTCTGCTTAACTTCTATCATTTATATTCATGTTCAAAATCCAATCCAGAAGATCAAAATTAGGATGGTGAGTTGATTCCTTCCATGCAACAAGCGAAAATAAATGTAATTTTCTACATTTTTCAATAGTTTCAATGATATCCTGGCATATATTTTACATTTTCATTTGTTTGTGAAATTATTTGAATTAAACGGAAGGAGTGCCCGATGACTTAGTGGTTCAAAGCTTTCGCCTGTGGTCATTTGTGTTTTATTCCTACTCTTTGCTATAAGGTCCGCTCTTACTGGGAACCACCAGTCTCAAATCGTATCCGGCAATGGAAAATTTAAAGTCACAAATGCATTATTAAACCAACCAATTTTCCATCTAATTAACTTAATTCAATAAAATCTCCACAATATATTGCACATGACAACCATCCATACACGACGATAGAACACTATAATGTACAACAAATTTCACAACCACCGACTGCCACGACACCAATAGGCCTCCATAATGTGCAACACAAGTAAATCAACCATCCATCACCATAGCACGAACAGGCCATCAAAATGTATAATAAATCTAAACAAACTTTTCACTAGCGTGGTTCCTATAAGCCACTATCATATACAACAAATATCAAACCAATTATCCATTACAATGACACAAAATAACAATCATAACAATTTACATGATGCGTCAACTAACCATCTACTGCCATGACACTAATACGCCCTTTATGTCAACAATCCATCTACTCCCATGACATTAATACGCTCTAATTGTCAACCAATCATCTACCGCCATGACACTAATACGCACTAAATGTCAACCAACCATCTACTGCCATGACACTAATATGCCCTTTATACTACCGTGACACTATTACGCCCTATATGTCAACCAACCATCTACTACGGTGACACTGATACGCCCTATATGTCAACCAACCATCTACTACCGTGAAACTAATATGCCCTATATGTCAACCAACCATCTACTGCCGTGACACTAATATGTCCTATATGTCAACCAACCATCTACTGTCATGACCTTTAAACGCCTTAAATGTCAGCTGACCATCTACTTTTATGACACTAATTAATACGCCTATATGACAAACAGCCATCTACTGCCATGACACTAATACGCCCTATATGTCAACCGACCATCTACTGCCATGACACTAATAGGCCTATATGTCGACCAACTATCTATTGCCATGCCACTAATACGCCCTATATGACAACCAAACATCTACTACCATGACACTTATATGCCCTATATGTCAACCGACCATCTACTGCCATGACACTAATACGCCCTATATGTCAACCGACCATCTACTGCCATGACACTTATATGCCCTATATGTCAACCAACCATCTACTGCCATAACACTAATATGCCCTATATGTCAACCGACCATCTACTGCCATGACACTTATATGCCCTATTTGTCAACCAACCATCTACTTCCATGACACTAATACACCCTATATGCCAACCACCAATCTACTACCATGACCTTAATACGCCTTATATGTCAACCAACCATCTACTACCATGCCACTAATATGCCCTTTATGACAACCAACCATCTACTACCGTGACACTAATATGCCCCTTATGTCAACCGACCATCTACTGCCATGACACTTATACGCCCTATATGTCAACCAACCATCTACTACGGTGACAGTAATACGCCCTATATGTTAACCAACCATCTACTACCGTGACACTAATATGCCCTATATGTCAACCAACCATCTACTGCCGTGACACTAATATGTCCTATATGTCAACCAACCATCTACTGCCATGACCTTTATACGCCTTAAATGTCAGCTGACCATCTACTTCCATGACACTAATTAATACGCCCATATGTCAACCAGCCATCTACTGCCATGACACTTATACGCACTTTATGTCAACCGACCATCTACTGCCATGACACTAATACGCCTATATGTCGACCAACTATCTATTGCCATGACACTTATACGCCCTATATGTCAATCAACCATCTTCTGTCATGACACTAATATGTCAATCAACTACTACTGTGGAAGCATTGATCACCATAATGTAAAATACTTGTTAACCAATCACCTTCTTCCATGGCAACGATAAATCACGTAATGTAAACATAAATGTATCAAACATATACTACCATGACATAATTAGGACACAAAAATATAGTAAATATATCAACAAACCATCCACTACAATGACACAAATAGTCAACCATAATGTACAACATAACACATGTACATCAATAACCATGACATCAATACACAGCCATCCATCAACTATCATGACACCAATACAGAATTAACTGTCCACTTCTGTAATCAACTTTCCACTACATTGACACATATACAAATACACAACCATCCACCCACTATCATGACACCCATAAACAACCAACTTTTACCATGACACAAATACAAATACACAGCCATCCACCCACTATCATGACACCTATACACGACCAACTTCCACCATGACACAAATATACAACCATCTATCCACAATCATGACACCCATACACAACCAACCTCTACCAAGACACAAATATATTTTCATCTATCCACAATCATGACACCCATACACGACCAACTTCTACGATGACACAAATATACTTCCATCTATCCACAATCATGACATCCATACAAAACCAACTTCTACCAAGACACAAATATACAACCATTTATCCACAAACATGACACCCATACACGACCAACTTCTACGATGACACAAATATACTTCCATCTATCCACAATCATGACACCCATACACAACCAACTTCTACCAAGACACAAATATACAACCATTTATCCACAAACATGACACCCATACACGACCAACTTCTACCATGACACAAATATACTTCCATTTATCCACAATCATGACACCCATACACGACCAACTTCTACCATGACACAAATTTACAACCATTTATCCACAATCATGACACCCATACACGACCAACTTCTACCATGACACAAATTTACAACCATTTATCCACAAACATGACACCCATACACGACCAACTTCTACCATGACACAAGTATACTTCCATCTATCCACTATCATGTCACCAATACACGACCAACTTCTACCATGACACAAATATACTTCCATTTATCCACAATCATGACACCCATACACGACCAACTTCTACCATGACACAAATTTACAACCATTTATCCACAAACATGACACCCATACACGACCAACTTCTACCATGACACAAGTATACTTCCATCTATCCCCAATCATGACACCAATACACGACCACTTTCTACCATGACACAAATATACAACCATTTATCCACAATCATGACACCCATACACGACCAACTTGTACCAAGACACAAATATACTTCCATCTATTCACAATCATGACACCAATACACGACCAACTACTACCATGACACAAAACACAATCATTCATCCACTACCATGACGAAAATACACAATCAACCATCCAGTAAAATGACACTAATACACAATCAACTATAAACTTCTATGACACTAATGCACAATCTACCATCCACATCCATGGCACTAATACAAGACCAACATACACTACAATTGCGCCTTAGGCCACCATAATATACACCATACATGTAAGTAACCAACCAATTACTACAAAGGCGCCAATAGATCACCATAATGTCGAACATCGCCAGCATTTTGTGTCATTCATACATCTTTAAAACCAAATAAAATGTTCTCTTTACCAAAGATTATAATCTATTACATTACATTATATGTTATTACCTGAATTATTCATTTAATCGTAAAACAATTCCCACATTAGAAACAGTAAACAGTAATTACCAGATATATTACCAAATATAGCTATCCCTAGAGGAAAATTAATAAGATCGTAAGAAAACTATATGTTACCTTGAAAATATATATATATATATATATATATATATATATATATATATATATATATATATATATATATATATATATATATATATATGCGTGTGTGTGTGTGTGTGTGTGTGTGTGTGTGTGGTTTACGATGAAATAGAAATAGGGAATAAATGGGAATAAACTTGTTCAATAAAATATAATTTTTATCATACATGTATATTATCCAGTCTTTTATTATAATTTATCTGGTTGAAATCGGTTTAGCAGTTGTTTTAGAATCTTTTCTAGTTAGTTTTACATAAATTTGATTTTTATACATACTGTTATATTTTTTTCATTCTCTAGCCGCGAATAGCTGCAATAATGCTGATGCGGCTTTAAATATTCATTAACTAACTTACTTATAAAATAGATTGGTACTGAATAAAGTATATTGAACACTGAATCGGATAAAAACAGGTTTATAGCATATTTTAAGATATAGGGGGTTACAGGTGTTTACAATGCTTTGGAATGACGCTTGTCGACGATATGTGACTATCTCTAGACACTCCGGTTTTCTCCACTATTACAAACAGTTTTATCGTTAATTTAGAAATATTTTTAAGTTAAATACGTATCGATTGATATCTTAGAGTAAAAACTTGTAATCAATGTTTTTTTCTAATTAATAATAGGTTTTGTTAAGTTTTCTTCAGGTTAGTTATGCATTTGTATGTAACAATATACAAATTTGTATATAATGAATATGAATAAATAAACGAGAAAAACAACAGAAACTTGGTGGTAAAAGTGGACTTTACAAGATCTGGGTGCAAAGATCAAACTCATGTCCAACCGCACTGAAGTAAACTTCACAAGCTCTGTCTGTGCAGGTATCAATTACATCTATTGTAAAATGAATAAAAAAAAAAAAAAAAAAAAAAAAAAAAAAAAAAAAAAATTGGGGGAGTTAATTTCACCATATTCGTGGGTTAGTGAAAACCACGAAATTTAATGTCAATGAAAACTATCAAAACTATCAAAACAAATCAATATCTGGTTCAGACCTTGCCATGATACAAAAAAGTTGCCTACACCTTTCATTACCCAAAAAAAAAACCTGCAAGTTTGGAACAAATGCGTTTTATATTCCTGAGTCTAATTTGCAAAGTTTCAAGTTTTTAAATTATCAGAACCCATTCTTACCTAGTTCAGACCGTGACAGGTTATTTTCGACAACATGGTTAATTCCTCGAATGATTGCAGAAAGATGAGTACATATGTACATTTTGTGTACAAAATGAAATTCCTGAGCGTAGTCCAGTAACAGAATTCCACACACTACACTATCTCTACCAACAAATTGAGAACGGGAGATTACAACTGCTTTGTCTAAATGTAAATTATACCTCAATAAACTTAACCTGATTAAGACAACGAAAATATACTTCAGAACAGATATGAACGTACACTAAAATAATTAAAATCTTCAATGAATTTTTAAATTTTGATAAAGAATTACTATTTTTATACATTCTTCGGGAAGGGGGGGGGGTAACTTGAAAATTTTAAAGTAAATAGGTGATAATTTTGAAGGTCAACATAAAAAACATTGAATGAAATATTGATTATTAATTATCATCAGTTTCTTTTCAAGGACCTTGGAGTTTCAGTTACAGCCAAGGTGTTGTATAACCTTGAACCTTACTTAATCAAGCAACTAATTTAAATGAAATCGGTAAAACTACAGGAGAGAGAGAGAGAGAGAGAGAGAGAGAGAGAGAGAGAGAGAGAGAGAGAGAGAGAGAGAGAGAGAGGGATGAGTGGAGTGGAGTTGAGTGGAGTAATGATGTTTTACGCCCCAGTCAAGATTCTTCACTTATTTC
The DNA here is from genome assembly GCA_029721355.1 of Tegillarca granosa. NCBI lineage: Eukaryota > Metazoa > Mollusca > Bivalvia > Arcoida > Arcidae > Tegillarca > Tegillarca granosa. The sequence continues at coordinate 4,877,783 of CM056601.1, read as the reverse complement.
GAGACGGCCAGTTCTGGGATGGTGGAGGAAACCGGAGTGCCCGACCTTCGGCAAGCGAACTGACAAACTTTCTCACACTAGGATCCTCCCGAGTCGGAGTCGAATTCAGGTGGTGAGAGGCGTTGTGATCCATAAGTGCGCGCTTTAGACCACTCATCCAACGAGGCCCCGAGTGGATGAGCCTGATTTGCTGTATGTACACTAAATATTTTATACTTTATAAATTACCCCCCCCCCCCCTCCTCATATTGCATATAGTCTACCAGTAATTGGTAACCTTGAATGCACCAAAAGGGAATAATTTAACGGCTCAAACGACAAAACAGAACCAAAACACTTTGACTTTTGGTCTATATACGAGGACAATGTTTGTTTTAAATTATCTCAAGTGATATAATAGACCAAACAGCTTAAATAACGACCACAACAAGTTGTATCTTTTAACGCGCATAAGTATACATTTATGCACGTAAATTATTGCCTACATGTGCATCTCATTAGACAAGATCGTAATCTCGACTGAAATAGTGTTGATCATGATATAAATGCGTCATTATTAATAAAAAGTTAATCATCAATTATATCAGATTAAAATGATCAAAATATGCATAATTACTAACAATTTTTCATTCCTGTACCAAAGAGCGTGTAACTTACTACAAAACATTGTACAGCTAGAATGTTGATAAAGGTTAACTCGATCTGACTATATGTACTGATGTTATGTTATCAATATCAGGAGCGTGTGGGTTACAACAGAGAGAGAGAGAAAGAGAGAGAGAGAGAGAGAGAGAGAGAGAGAGAGAGAGAGAGAGAGAGAGAGAGAGATTTTCTTCTTTTCTTTCTTTCTTTCTTTTTTTTAATTTTTTTTTTTTTGAGGAGGGGTGTCAATATCAATTTCTTCTCATTTAAATCAAACACGATTTAAGTATTATTATTATTATTTCATATTATTATTTATTTATTTATTTATTATTATTATTATTATTATTAAATTTTATCAACCAATCACTTGCCTACCCTATTTTATTCTGCCTTTCTCCTTTTCCTTCTAACCCCGGTCGGGTATGACCAAAACATAAAAATTGTAGTGACTGTTCTTTCGCCAAGAACTCGGCATTTAGAAATGAAAGTCACGGGGTCCTTCGGAGAAGACCTTAAAAGCCGATACCCCAGGTTACGGCAGGCGTGGCTAAAGAACCCTCCCTGCACATTGTCATAAGCGCACTGCAAATGTTAAAATTTTTGCCGTTTCACCTATGGCTGGTGACGTCTCGATATAATAAGTGAAATATTCTTGACTGGGACGTAAAACCACATGATATCAATCAACCAATCAATCCTTCTCCTTCTCTCCACCATCAACACCACAATCATCATTGTCATAATTTAAAACTTACCTTTTCTATAAAGGCTATCTGTTAATACATGTACACCAATCCTACTTCACACACTATTGAACGTGATTGTAACTGAATAACCCTTTTTACAATATTTACTAAAGAAAATTTAAATTAATGTTATTAATGTCTTTCCTTACTTCTTCCTAAATTTAAACTGCATGAGAAATTTAACCAATTATAGTTCATTTATTTTTTTTCACTTCCCGTGCTTTTTTCAATATGTAAGTTAAATCGATATAAAATGTCACAGTCTGATTCCGTCACATGATTAAATAAATGTTTATGTTTTTGCGTCGTGTCCATGGCAATTATGCGTCAACTCAAAAGAAATCAATTTCAATTGTTTTCTTTGTACATCTTGATTATGAGACCTGTCATTTTATAAACTTTTTGAATTTTCTGAATATATATATATACTTGCCAAAAGAAGAAGGATAATCATTCTTTTGTCAAAATTTAATGATATTAAATAAGAAAGACATGATACTGTTCTGTATGTTTTACATTTAAATGGTTCACTCATATGTGTGAGGAACTAAGTGCAAAATCAGGATATGTCAAGGCTCAGATATAGTGTTTAGATTACGGACAGCCGGCTTCAAACATTTCAAGTCCAAAGATCTAGTATTGGCTCTGACACCACATATAAAACCAGGGGTAGGACAATGTCGACTGCGGGACCTAATCTTATCTTGGATATAAGGGACGGGCGCTGAAACTCTGACAGGACATTGGATCTGGGACCGATTCATGTCGGGATATCAGCATTCTGATTAAATCATGACCAGCCAAAGGGATATCTTGTATATTCATAATTAGATAGTCATGTCGCTGTCGACTGAGGACCCTAATCTCTGTCGGGGTGTATCATTTTCGAATGGAAGGTGAAATGGTACTAGGAAACCGTCCGTTCAGGGACGTGGTCTTTTAGGTTATAAAATTTGGTTTCAAAAAGAGGCGCTAAATCATGGCGACCTTAGGGACCAAAAGTCCCTGAGAGGTATCAGAGAAAGGCGTTAGAGCCAGGACCTAGTATTTGCAAGGTTATATTTACTATCGGATGGGGACACTTAATTACGAACAGTTTAGGTCATCCGTCAATGTTTGTGTGGCTTTCAGATTTATTACGAGGTAGGGACTAAACACTGCAAGCCCAAAAGGATCATTAGTTTCTCCGGCATAACATTAATAATCAGAGGTAGGAACCCTTAAACATTGCAATCCCGAGTCTTTGCACGTGTATTAATTTATCAGACGTAGTAAGGACATTTTGTTTGTCGGGCATAATATTTATTACCAGAAGTATGGACTAAAGCATTGCTAACCCGAGACCTTGAAAGGGTGTAACTTCATGTATCGGAGGCACACAATAAAACACTGCCTAACAAGAAACGGGTACTTGTACATAACATTTATCATCACTGAAACAGAGCTAATTTTTATAAGAGGCAGGTATTCAGACAATGTAAACAGACGGATCTTTTATTTCTCGGATATAGCATTTATTATAAGATGCTGGAAATCAAACAGTGCGAACCCTGGCAACAATTGTTTGCACTGTATAGCAGTGGCTAGCACCCAAACAGCTCTAGATACATAGTTTCTATAATTAATAATTCGTTCATGATGTACAGATTTATATTCATGTACATTTGTTTTTATTTGTAAACACCAAACGAAATAAATAAATAAATAAACAAATTAATTAATGCACGTCATAAAATACGAAAGCCTATTAGGCTCATGAATAAAAAAATTAAAAGGCGTAATAACGCGAAATAAAGGCGTAATAACGCGAAATAAAGGCGTAATAACGCGAATTAAAGGCATAATAACGCGAATTGAAAGGCGTAATAACGCGAAATAAAGGCGTAATAACGCGAAATAAAGGCGTAATAACGCGAATTAAAGGCGTAATAACGCGAATTGAAAGGCGAAATAACGCGAAATAAAGGCGTAATCACGCGAAATAAACCATAATAACGCGAATTGAAAGGCGTAATAACGCGAAATAAAGGCGTAATAACGCGAAATAAAGGCGTAATAACGCGAATTGAAAGGCGTTATAACGCGAATTGAAAGGCGTAATGACGCGAATTGAAAGGTGTTATAACGTGAAGTGAAAGGCGTTATAATGCGAAGTGAAAGGCGTTATAATGCCTTTTTGTCTATATATAGAGCAGTCACTTCCCTTTGAGAATCGTTTCTCTCCAAAGGTTAATATCCCTTTCCACAAACAGATTGATTTTAGTTTAAATTCTTTTAGACAGCCTAAAGCAAATGAAAGTGAATAAACCTTGATCTGTCGATATTAACTAAGATAGACACAAATGTCATTTAATCACTATTAAAAGTTAATCAGGATCTAATTCATAAATAGCCATGTGTACAAAGACACTCTTTATGAAAAATACTTTAAAATCGACAAATGGAACGGTTTCAGAAATAACTATTCATTTCAGCGCAGGATCGGATGATGTACAGTTTTTTAAATTTTCATAGAAATTAAACATATAAAAACTAATTACATTACATATAATGTATATGTGCAGGACACACACACACACACACACACACACACACACACACACACACACACACACACACACACACACACAGACTTTTAATAATGTATGTAATGGGGCGGAAAATAGATCTTTAAACCCTGGACCTCCACACCATTATGGTAAGCAACTTGTGTCATAAAACGAAATAAGGGGTTTTAAGGCGAATTGAAAGGCGTAATAACGGGAAATAAAGGCGTAATAACGCGAAATAAAGGCGTTATAACGCCTTTCAATTCGCATTATTATGCCTTCCAATTCGCGTTATTACGCCTTTATTTCGCGTTATTACGCCTTTCAATTCGCGTTATAACGCCTTTATTTCGCATTATAATGCCTTACAATTCGCGTTATTACGCCTTTATTTCGCGTTATTACGCCTTTATTTCGCGTTATTACGCCTTTAAATTTACGTTATTACGCCTTTATTTCGCGTTATTACGCCTTTAAATTCACGTTATTACGCCTTTATTTCGCGTTATTACGCCTTTCAATTCGCGTTATTACGCCTTTATTTCGCATTATTACGCCTTTATTTCGCGTTATTACGCCTTTTAATTTTTTTCATTCATGAGCCTAATAGGCTTTCGTAATAAAAACATATAACATACAAGGTAAAAATGTAGGGTTAAATACTCGCATGGTTGATTACAATAATACACGTAACATAAATTATTAAAATTTATATAGTGTAAAAAATAAAAAAAGGGTTTCCTTTTAGTTCGGCTTCGTTGGTTACAATTTTATGTTATACTTGATTCCACAAATTGATAAGACAAATTATCATAAATGCTTGGGGTGTTGATTGATTTTTACCTTGTGTCTATGCAAGTGAAGAAAAAAATGCCATATCCAAACTTAAAATTAAGATCCCAGTTAAGGTTGCATGGCTATTAATTTGTTGACGTCATAGTCAGTTTGAGATATTTTTCTTGATGATTTTTTTCCTAGACAGGGATTTTGATTTTATAAGACTAAATGCGTACTGATATTTGTAAAGAAACTGATCGGTTACTGGTCGTAATGTTGTTAAACGTCACATTTAAAAAAACGGTTGGAGTGAACGTCCATCTCAAGATTCTATTTAAATATCGAAGGAATTAGTTCAGGATGGATGAAGAAACCGGAGTTCCCGTATAAAATTATCGACTTCCGGCAAGCGAAATGACAAAGTTTTTTCACAGTAGGATCTGTCCAAGTGTGATTCGAATCCAGAAGTTGAAAGCTGCTGTGATCCGTTAATTGGCGCCTTGGGCCATTCGGCCTCTAAAACTCTCGCAAAGAAAACAAAGAGATAGATAGATAGATAGATAGATAGATAGATAGATAGATAGATAGATAGATAGATAGATAGATAGATAGATAAGGGAAAGCATTCGCCTGACTATCGACCCAGTCATGTTCTATCTTTTGGTTTCATCTTAACTAGATCCCCCTTGCAAAGAATTATCAGTTTCTCTCGAAGCAAAATATTTTCTACTTTGATTTCTAGCAAATTCAGCCCTGTTTATTATGCAAAAGAGCATGAGATTTATTATTGATATGATTTGTAGTTAAATGTATAATTTATTTCCAGGTAGGGTAACTGTCATATTATAAATTTTTGAATTTTCTGAATGAAATATTCAAAAATTTATATGACATAACTCCCTCCCGATAATTAAAATTTTCCTGAAATATTTAAGGAAACTTTAAGGAAACTTTGTGAAACGCAATTTAAGGAAAATCTTAGCTAAGGACGGATATTAAAAATTTAAGTTAAAGAAATTCTTAAGGAATAATTGTAAAACCGGGGCCAGGTACTGTAACCCTTTCCTGATGTAATACGTGTTAATTTCCAGGAAACTGAAATTTGACAAGTTTATCACGTGATGTAAACCCTTTTTCGAAACCCATTCATGCTTCCTCGTAGAGATAAAAAGTATGTATTTTTGTATTCATTTTTATTTTTGAATGGTTTCGTTTATAACAACTGTCGTTTCTGTCCTTAAAACTTAAAAATCACTAAGTATAAATATAAATTGTTTTGTTTACACAAATGCAATTTCATAAAAAAAAATCAATTTTCAGCTTGTTATATATATATATATAGTTAAAAGGACACCCGAAACGCAATTCCTTGACGCTTCATATTGATCTATTGCATATAAAAACACATAAGGTGAGCAAAGTATAATAGAAGGAATCGGTTCACATGTACATGTAAAGACGTTCTTATTTAAACGTAAATATTTGTGATACATTCTCAGATGGTATTGATTTGTGTTAAGTAAAAAAAATAAATGACAATAAAAAGCTTTTAAAATGTATTTAAGTAGTCTAAACTTTTCTACTGTTAAAGAGAAACATCCGATTGATCGCATCTTTCTGCGTTTAGACAAGACAGATTCCGATTCCGTGTTCGAAATCTCAACTATACAACAGGAACAAACGAAGTTTCGTGTCCCCGATTCCTTGTTCGAAATCTACATCTATACTGTACAGGGACGAACGAAGCTTCGTATCCCCGATTCCGTGTTAGACATCTACATCAATACTGTACAGAGGCGAACGAAGCTTCGTGTCCCCGATTCCTTGTTCGAAATCTACATCTATACTGTACAGAGGCGAACGAAGCTTCGTGTCCCCGATTCCGTGTTAGACATCTACATCAATACTGTACAGAGGCGAACGAAGCTTCGTGTCCCCGATTCCGTGTTCGACATCTACATTTATACTGCATAGGAAGAACGGAGCTACGTGTCCCCGATTCTATGTTCGATATCTACATCTAAACTGGATAGGGAAGAACGGAGCTTCGTGTCCCCTATTCGGTGTTCGATATCTAAATCTATACTGGACAGGGAAACGAAGTTTCTTGTCCCCGATTCCGTGTTTGACATCTACATCTATACTGGATAGGGAAGAACGGAGCTTCGTGTCCCCGATTCCGTGTTCGATATCTACATCTATACTGGACAGGGGCGAACGGCGCTTCGTGTCCCCGATTCCGTGTTCGATATCTACATCTATACTGGATAGGGAAGAACGGAGCTTCGTGTCCCCGATTCCGTGTTCGATATCTACATCTATACTGGATAGGGAAGAACGGAGTTTCGTGTCCCCGATTCCGTGTTCGATATCTACATCTATACTGGACAGGGGCGAACGGAGTTTCGTGTCCCCGATTCCGTGTTCGATATCTACATCTATACTGGATAGGGAAGAACGGAGCTTCGTGTCCCCGATTCCGTGTTCGATATCTACATCTATACTGGATAGGGAAGAACGGAGCTTCGTGTCCCCGATTCCGTGTTCGATATCTACATCTATACTGGATAGGGAAGAACGGAGCTTCGTGTCCCCGATTCCGTGTTCGATATCTACATCTATACTGGACAGGGGCGAACGGCGCTTCGTGTCCCCGATTCCGTGTTCGATATCTACATCAATACTGTACAGAGGCGAACGGCGCTTCGTGTCCCCGATTCCGTGTTCGATATCTACATCTATACTGGATAGGGAAGAACGGAGCTTCGTGTTCCCGATTCTGTGTTCAAAATCTACATCTATACCGGACAGGGGCGAACGAAGCTTCGTGTTTCCGATTCCGTGTTTGAAATCTGGACAGGGAAGAACGGAGCTTCGTGTCTCCGATTCTGTGTTCGATATCTACATCTATACTGGGCAGGGACGAACGAAGCTTCGTGTTCCCAATTCTGTGTTCGACATCTACATCTATACTGTTAAAAAAGTATGGGATACAATGGTTGGAGGATACTATTTTTTTCTGTAAATGTTAAACTGTGAAATTCACAAAAGGAACCGATACCTCACCGGACCACCCACCACACGCACCATTTTCTACTTAACAAAATAAACAAATGTGTTTTTATGTTGTTGAAATTAGAACCGGTTTCTGATCAAAATTCAACGACGTGGCTCATTTTTCAACGGATTAGGGTCTACTTTCAACACTTTTGGTCTCAATATACAACGCTGAAAAATGATCCACGGGTCCAATTTCAACCTGAGTCAATATTCTCCGTTACACAACCGGCCGTGAAAGTCCCATTGTAGTGTATTACAAAACCTCCACCTTATGGAAAATTAAATGTTTAATGGAATTTTTTAAATCGAATTTGGCACTTATTGTTTTATTGTACAATAAAAAAATTTTTTATTTCAAGATGCAAATCAAATGGAAAACAATTATTAATCTTGAAATTAAAAACCCTTTGAAATAAGCATGCAGAAACCCTACACACGAAAATCGTTCAACCCCGACAACGTGTTAATATTACTGTGACAATGGCGAAGCCTATGTCTTTTCAATTATGCATGGATCATATACGGGATACGTAAATAATCATTTTGTGTCAAGTTTCCAATTAAATGTTACCTTAAAAACATGTTATTTGAAATTTTATAATTCTCTAAAGGTTTAAAAAGCAGAAAAAATATATTGAAATTTTGAAATATTTGTTGAAAAAAGTAAATTAGTTCGGCCCGAAATTATGGTGAAACAGATGCCCGCTTTATATGTTTTAAATACCGTTCGATTACGACCTAAGTGGTTTTTTTTTATGCAAGTGACATGTGTCGGCTTCCGTATTTACCTTATCTTAGTCAAATTGTACACATTTTTCTTTAAGCGTTTTAACATTTCTTGTTTTATCAATGACTTCACTTTAAGCATCATAGCCGCCTAGCACATTATCACATTATCAGATACTTCAGTACATAATGCATAATAAAAGGACAACGTAAAAATGCATTTGCGTCAAAATCGACTAGAACAATCATTCATCGTTTAATATTTACAACACCAAAAACTCACCATAAAATATAACAAAATAAAATACTTCGGTCACCATAATATTTTAAAAAATTCAGATAATGATGTAAATGAATTTGATATTGGTTTAAATAAACTCGGAAATATGTAAGTGGAGGATAAAGTTTTACGGTAATCAAAGCCATTTACAGGATGTTATGTGTTATGTTTTATAATCATGACTCGAGTAACATCTTTATATGAAAAATGGTTACGTATTTCGGATAAGTTTGAAAATTTATTGAGCCTTCTACCATTAGCCAGATTCAAATTTAGGAGTGAAAACATTATCTTTTCGTTTAAATAATTGGTGACTGTTTTAAAAAACCTGAATAACAAAAATGATATTGTTTTAAAACTGGCGTGTTACGATAATAGTTTGTGTTTTAAATTTGCTTATAATAATAATAATAATAATAATAAATCTTTATTTAAAGTCGAAAATTTAAATAACAGTAACATATATAAGCTCTAAGGAGCTTTTGTTCGACTATACATATATATCTACAAAGACATGCAAACATACATTTACAAAACAAACATGCAATCGTCTAAACAATTACATAATTATACTATATACATCGTGTACACTGCAGCCTAGTCCGCGGGTCCTAAAAGGGAAATATAATATTGAATTTCATGATAAGTATGCTTGAAAAGTTCTTTTCTGGACCTAAACAACAGTGAGTCTATGCAACAATTCAGAGGCTCTGATGCACAGGCGCTTGTCTCGATATTAAAAAAAAAAAATTAAACCCCCTGACCCTAACATAAGACTTAAGTTAGGGATAAGGGTTTTTTTTTTTTTTTTTTTTAAATATTGAAACAAGCGCCTGTGTTCTGATGAATGAAACACATTTATTTTGTTATTCAAGAATATAGGGCTGAAGGACTTAATTTGGTTTAAAATAAGACCAAGGGGGTTAAATGTGGAAGCACCACACAGTGTGAGGTGACATGGAATGTGGTTATGTAAAGTGACTACAGAGTTTACAGACGAAGAGTCATAGGTGGCTTCACTTATCCGTTTCAAATATCCAGATTCAAATTACCCAACCCATACATGAAATTTTTCCGGCACATTGTAAAGCTGCTTTAATAAACATTTTTGTGTTGTAATGGTCGTTAACTCTAGATTTTAAATATAGAGCTTGTTTATTTAAATAACACATGCATCACTATTGTATCAAGTTGATAATTCCGTGTTTAATATTTCCTGACACATAAACTTTTGTTCGGATATCCTTCAGTTATATGAATTGATTTCATGAATTGTTGACTTTGTTGTATTTAACTTTATTTCTCTATAATTTAAGAGGACATTGCGTTTTAAAACTTTTATATTATAAACAAAATGAAGCGTCATTCAGTACCGTAACTACCTATGAGGCAACCGAGGCAGTTGCCTCGGTAAAAATTTAACCAAGTACTTTTTCTCACAGAAGTGATAGCGCCCGCATACAATTTATAAACTTTGAAACTATCCTCTAATCTGGATAACGTGGTTTATTGGTGTGGTTAAATAAGTTTTCAAAACCATCCCACCTATTTTACAACAGCTGGTCCAGTTTTTAGCTTTCCTATTATACTGTGTTATAATAACTTCCTAACATGTAAAAGATGTAAAACATATATATATATATATATATATATATATATATATATATATATATATATATATATATATATATATATATATATATATATTGATCTTCAATTCTTGCCTCGGTTTATTTAAGAGCCTAGTTACGGTACTGTCATTAAATCTCTCTCTCTCTCTCTCTCTCTCTCTCTCTCTCTCTGTAATGAGGGGTATGTGTACGTTTTCAATTTAACATACAAATTTTATTCCACAGACGAACGATTAAAATGTGGTACATTACGGAAGGAGAGAATTTTAATCTCGCACTGAAATCAGGAAATTCATGTATATAAAAAACACTTAAAACAAATTAATTAAAATACTATAAAATACAAGCTACTTACTGATAAAATGGATTTCAAACTTTCCTCAGATTAATTACCGTGTTCACAAACAGTTACGATAATCCATAATAATCTAACATTACCGGCCTATGTATTATCTTACATACACTAGATTAGAACTTTATCAATCCAACCGACGTATGTCGGTTTAAATTTAAATATGTACGGTGTCCCATTGTTGTCAGACAATGCCACAAATCCTTATCACTGATTCAACAAAGAAAAATCGTAATGGCGTTATGTTACCTGTAATATTGCACTTTAAAACATGGTCTACCTTTAACCCGTAATAGTCCATTGTCTAACTTGAACCACGACTCCTACCGTTATAGTCAATTGTCTAGCTTAAACCATGACCTCTACCGTTATAGTCCATTGTCTACCTTGAACCATGACCCCTACCGTTATAGTCCATTGTCTACCTTGAACCATGACCCCTACCGTTATAGACCATTGTCTACCTTGAACCATAACCCCTACCGTTATAGTCCTTTGTCTACCTTGAACCATGACCCCTACCGTTATAGTCCTTTGTCTACCTTGAACCATGATCCCTACCGTTATAGTCCTTTGTCTACCTTGAACCATGACCCCTACCGTTATAGTCCTTTGTCAACCTTGAACCACGACTCCTACCGTTATAGTTCATTGTCTACCTTGAACCATGACCCCTACCGTTATAGTCCTTTGTCTACCTTGAACCATGACCCCTACCGTTATAGTCCATTGTCTACCTTGAACCACGACTCCTACCGTTATAGTCCATTGTCTACATTGAACCATGACCCCTACCGTTATGGTCCATTGTCTACCTTGAACCATAACCCCTACCGTTATAGTCCATTGTCTACCTTGAACCATGACCCCTACCTTTATAGTTCATTGTCTACCTTGAACCATGACCCCTACCGTTATAGTCCATTGTCTACCTTGAACCATGACCCCTACCGTTATAGTTCATTGTCTACCTTGAACCATGACCCCTACCGTTATAGTCCATTGTCTACCTTGAACCATGACCCCTACCGTTATAGTTCATTGTCTACCTTGAACCATGACCCCTACCGTTATAGTCTATTGTCTACCTTGAACCATAACCCCTACCGTTATAGTCCATTGTCTACCTTGAACCATGACCCCTACCGTTATAGTCCATTGTCTACCTTGAACCATGGCCCCTAAAGAATTGATTGCCTTAATGGGGTTTTATGTCGTACTCTGAAGTTGGGGGCAATATTCTACAGTGTACTAGTAAGTTTTTAACGTGTTGAGGTTATCAGCGATTAGAAAAAAATTGATAAAACTCAAATTCAAAAGCACAAACTCCTGAGTCAGGCTCGAGCCTACAACGCTTGACTATAGTACTACTACCATATACCATATTCAAATGTAATATACCACTACCACCCGCCATGCCCATTTTAATACCCATTGTCTTTTCTGGAAATAGCTGAAACTCCATGACAACGTCCTATCTCTGAATGAAATACTATAGTATTTCGCATACGAATTGTATATATAAAAAGTAATGTTAAAACAAAAATAGTCGTTTGTTTAACATAGTTATTAAATAACTTTATCTCGGAAGATAACGCGTTATCTTTTTTATATTTGGCATCAGTACATGCCTTTTTCACTGGTGGTAAACATATGTTCGTGAGAAATTTTGCAAAGAAACGCATAAAAATTCGTCAAGCCGCAGTGTCTACCATCGCGATAAGCACTGACTAAAATCTGTAAACTTGTTAATACTCAAATTAGCTATGTGAACCTGAAGAACAGTTCTCAGTTTGAAATGGAAGAAGTCAAATAGTTTCTACGCCAAGTTTGTTTATTGCAGCAGCACAATATACATTGGGATATTTTTCAGTTGGTATGATTTACATGAATCAATAGTATTGATAAGTATGAAGTCGCTGTATCTAAATTATTCTACATCAATTTGACTTCCAATAGTTTCATGTACCTTTCATTTTGATATTTATTTTGCACGTGGAGAGTGTAGTAGGTAGACAGAAGACGTTAACCCTTCCGGAGCAACCAGCCTTAATTATTTGGTGGTAGTCCGTGTGTTTATTACATGAATAAGTCAGTTTGCCAAGTTTTCACTATGCTATTTGGACATGTTCGTGTTTTATTAACCCCATTGCACTTCTCTATCCGACTGTCTAAACCTTTGAATTAGAAGTCTTTGGTTTGGGTCTCATACCATGTCATTGTGGCAGCTTGAAAGTGCTTTGTTGTTCCAACTTTTTTTTCGTAACTAGCACTTTGTGCAATCTTTTCAAAGGCACATGACCATTGTTTTGGAGAAAAAAAAACACTTGGCTTTCTTTAAAAACTTTCAACTACTTTATAAGATCTGCATTGTAAGCAACTGTGAAAAAGGTTTACAATTATTCAACAAAACACCCATACAATATAAGAACTAGTTTTGTGACTTTGCCAGCTCATTTTTACGTTTCGAAGCTCTGGGTTGACGTAAGCCATGGTACTTCCATCACATGGATTTTTTCTATCCCATGATGAATTTATGTTTCATCACCGGCCAATGAACGTTTCTTGTTTCGCAAAGACTCACAACTTGACTTAAGACTTTAAAAGTGATCCCGCACATTAAACTTGAAGTTTCTGAGGACGTACCTTTGTCATCTAAAGATACCCACGTATAATCGTTTGAAGTCACACTTACCAATTATGCGATGAATTTTAATTTAGAATTATAAATGATAAAGATTTTCACATAAGTGACAGTTTCCTTTGTGCTAGCTTTGTGCTTGTCAACCATGAATCATCCCAATGACCATTTTGACCGATTGCTATTGCCTCGGCATAAGCCGGTGGTTTAGTAATATATCCTTCAAAGGTCAGGTATTTAATTACGTCAGTAGTTTGGAATATGTTGCTACAAGAGAACTAGGAATGAATGCGCTAGAATGGCGACAATTTAATTCAAACTTCAGATTTCAAATTGTGAAGATTCTACAAACTAGAAATATGTCAGGCCGACATGGTGCCCCCGCGCTGTTTTTGTCACTGTTGTAACTTACTTCAGTAGGGTACACTACACATAAAAGGCTGTGCATTGTTGTTATGATTTGTGGGCAACGGATGTATTGTTGGATTACAGGTTATATACAACCATACCAGTTCTAGTTATGTAGAAAAATCCTAGAATATGTGGATAGAACCACCAACTTTCTGGAGTTACTGGCAATTGTCTTAAACTAGGATGTAGAAGTCTCATAGCAATAATCTAATTCGTTTGAGTTGGATTTGAACTTGTAATCTATGAGATGAGAAGTTATTTTGATCACTTAAGATGCAGTGATCTAGACTGCTTGACTAATGAGGTTCCTGTAAGGTTTGTCAGAATGAGAACTTAATGGTAAATCACAGTTCATGTTCCTGATGGGTATACAAATTCCAGTTTGTGTTACATGCATTGGTAAGCTGTATGGGTTATAAAACTGGTTAAACCTTCAATTATTTGTACATTGCTTGAATACAGATTGTTACATTTTTCATCATGCATGCTGTATTGAAACTTTGTACTTATGATATGTTTATTTATGTGATGTCACAAGTTTTATGCACATATTTCTTTGCAATGTCAGATATACAAGGCAAAGGTCATGGTGAAGAAAAAACTGTTCAATATATTGATCAGTTTTGATGTCAAATTGATGGAACTGGAATATAAAAGTAATTCACACTCATTTTTATAGTGCTTGATATTAATCAAACATTTACTGAAATGACAATGAATATCTTCATAATATGACATTAACGATTTCATTGATAAAAATGAAAAGAAATACCTAGTTGGATATTGACAGGTGCTGAATGTTGTGATCAGAATAGTAGGTTCCAAACTGTCTGACTTCATGGTGTGAAGGTATGTTAGAAAATATGAAATCTAGTTGCGTTCCATACAGTGTTGTGGAATTCTCAACGATCTGGTCAAAATTCTTGGATTTGAAGAAAGTTTGAAGTGTTGCATATGCGGTTGGAAAGTTTGTTTTATCAATGTTGAAGTTACCAAGAATAAGGCAATTTTGCAGTGGATATAAGCTTAGATATTGAATTAAGTTTTCGATGAAGGTTGTTATCTTCCCCTGATGGTGATCTATACAGTAGAATGATTTGTAATGGCCTGGTGAAGTCAAGTGAAAAATGCAAAAGTTCCATACAACTACACCATGTTTGTGTTCTTTTTTCAAGTACTTGTAATGGTTGTTTAAAATAGATTGCCAGTCCATGACAGTTTGTTGAGCGATCTGTTGGCAGGAGCACAGAAGCATAGCCTGGGATATTGTACACATTCTGTTCAGCTAGCGAGAGATGAGTTTCTGATAAGCAAATGATATTTGCACTCAACAGTACAGGATCATGCAAAATGTCTTGAAAATGCAGTTTGACTGAACGTGCATTTAAATGAGTTATTTGAAAATTCATGTCAGTTTAAATATTTGCAAATGGATTTTGAATAGCCATAGTAGTTTGCATACGTTGCATTTCCGCTTCCACAAGTTTACTACTCTTAATTTTGGTGCTGTCGAATTTGAGTATGTGAAGGCCTTCCAAAGTTGTAACTCTTCTAAGAGCTACATATGGTTGTCCATCACGCAGTGTGTCTTCAAATGAAACAACAATTGCATTCAGTTTGTCCCTGTACTTTGTGTATAGTGCTTGCCCAGCATAATCTGAGTGGAAACTGTGATCTGTGTATTTGCAAGTTTTGCTTGGATTTTGATAGTGAAAATTTGGCATCAATGGGAGTTATTGGAGTCACTGAAGAATCATATGCAGATAAGTCAAATTTTGTTTGCTGTCGAACCTCTATTCCAACTGTTTTGATATCAAAGTGAATCAGGATGGCAAGAGGTTTGTTTTCTTTTGAAAAAATGAAGTCAATTATTGTTCCTTGAGCACCATTACACATCCAAGACAAGTTAACCTACATGTTGACTTTTGACCTTGAGATGACATACCCAATTATGGCATGTGACACGCAGTTCCATGCTGTTTCACTTCCATACCAAGTCTGACCTCAATAGATGCAACAGCTCAGAAAATATGTCCCGGACAAGCATTTTTCCAAGACATGACCTACATTTTGCCCTTTTACTTTGAGGTGACAAACTTCATTTTTGCACGCAACACGCCGCCCAATGCTGTTACACATCCATACCAAGTTTGAACTCAATACATTCAACGGTTCAGGAAATAAATCCCGGACAAGCAATTTGGGACGTACGGACGGACGGACAAGGGTAACTTTTAATGCCCACCACAACTTTGTTGCGGGGGCATAAAAAAGTTTTTCTGTGAATTCCATTAAAGAAACATTTATAATATGTTTAAAGAAGTATGTTGTTTAAAAAAAGAAAAGAATTATAGTTATGTTTAGATGAATACACTGTTCTGTAACTGTTTTGACATTGCCTTCTGTATAGATAGTCCCGTTTGCTCAAGGTAGAGCATCCACCTTGAGCGGGAGATGATGACTACGAACCTCGGTCAAATCATTTATGATTTTAAAATTTGAGACATTGCCTCCTCGTCTGGCGCTCTCCATTATTGTATGTGTCACCCAATACCAAGATAATGTGACTGGGTTTTCAGTTTTCTTCCTATATTATTTTATCCTTGTCCAGAGGTTCATCTAGTCAGTCATTATAATGTAATTGCTGAAAATTAAAATTGTGTGTACCAAATTTTCAGAGTTCAGTGCAAAAGGTCTAATAAAAAGTAACGATTCAAGAATTAAAAACATCAACAAACATGTTAAATAATTACATCTCGTTTTATTAACCCCCACTTCAGTAATCCCCGAAACATTTCCTAAAAAATCTTTCTTTAAATATTAAACCATACACTACAAGACTCATGCTGACAAGAACCCCTTTTCCAAGAATTTTAAAACAAAATACATGTTTTTTAGTTTTATCACATCTGGGGATCTTAAAGGGTTACTTATACTTAACCAACATCTTTTCATAAGAACAACAGTTCAAATCAAATGCAGAACAAATCTCATTGCTACAACTGTCATAATTCATTTTTCTTGTACCAAATCCATTTTACCTTGAATCTGAACTGGACACTAAAGTTATCCTACACCTCTTTATAAGGGGCAATATTAAATATTTTATACTGAACACAACTCGTTTTCATAGCTATCAGAAATCAGAAGAACAAAGTACCCAAGTAATTACTATCAATATTAAATGAACACTAGAATTATATAAGAGGTAAGAGTTAACATTTTATCATGAAGAGAACCATTAATCTTATACACTACACTTGTCCTAAACCACTTTATAAAGGACAAAAGTTATCATTGAACAGTTTTAGCCATTCCTTTAACTGCTGTGAAAACCCAGAACAACATACATATCTTTTTCTTATCTTTTCCATAAAAGTCAAGAAGTTTTGTACTATTAAGTGACAGATGACAAATATGGTCAGCATACATTTCAAATTTAGTTAATGATTATTTCAATTGTATTTAATAATTACAATGACATCAAATAAAGCAAGTTTAATTCTTTTTTTTTTTTTTTTTTGTGAATTTACTGAAATAACAATTTTTGTGTAAATTTTTAGAAGATGACAAACTGCAGTAGTTTCAAGTAAAAATTAAAATTCCAAAACAATTTACAGTTTTTAAAGAATCAAATCTAAAACAATTTATTCATTTACCGATTTACTCTCTTTATTTTCCAAAGGGTCCCTAACATTTTTGCTGACTCTGACTATATTTCACACTTTTAACATTTTTCATTTTTAAAGGGGTCCTTACCTTTTTTTTTTTTTTTTTGGTTGAGTATATTTGAAATTTGAAAGCATTAAGAATATACTTGCATGGTAATACATGTACATGTAAATACATAATAATGAAAATTCACAATGTTGATGTCAACTTGATGATAAATTAAATGATGATGATGATGTTGATGATGATGATTATGACGATAATGATGTTGATCATGATGATGATGATGATGATAAATAATGATGAACTATGGTATTTTTCACCTAGAAAACAAGTGACAGACATCTTCTGTACCAAATAAAAATCTCCATTTTGTGTGACAGCCATACTGCCCACAATGAAATTCTTACTTGGAGCATGGACTACAATTTTGCCAAATCTGAGTACACCATATATTATGTGCATCTGAAGATTGTTTTCTAACAAATACATTTGTTCTAGAAATATTAAATTAATATATTTACACTATATATGACAACTACATGTATGACAAAATACACATTGTACTAGGCTTAGGATTTTGTAATCAACATACCAATTACCATAAAAGCATGTAAGAATAGCTGTAAAATATCCATGACAACAGGGTCTGCAACAGTTATTCAAAGATTAGTTTCTGAAGAACAAATATAAAACTATTTGATGTTTTGTGTTTTAGTCAAACTCTCTCTCTCTCTCTCTCTCTCTCTCTCTCATTTATTCTTTCTAATTTTTAAATGAGTCTTTTACATTTTTGTTGGCTATATTTGACACTTGAAAGTAATTTTTTGGAATTTTAAAAAAAAGTTCCTTAAAATTTTTGCTAAGTACTTATTTGAAACTTGAAATCATTAAGAATCTAAATACAGAATTTATTTCAATCTAATCAAGCTGAAGTGATTTATTTTAAAGCAATAAACTTAAAATTGACACATTGTGAATTTTTTTAAAAGGATTTGTTTTTGTGTAAAACACTTAGTAAACTTTGAACAGCTTGATCCAGGTAAATACAATAATGGGATAAACAGGTAAAAAGTAATAAAATACTAAGATATACATGTACCAGGTTTTAAATTAAGATAGAGAACTCACAGAAGTTTCTAATTTTTCAATTATACTTTAACTAAATGGGATATTTAAAAAAAAATAAAGAATTTTAGAACAGAATGAGGTTCAACTCACAAAAGGAGATACATCTTAACTTTTTGGAGCATCGGAAAAAGAAAGGGAGACAATTCATATTATTTCTTACACAAGTTTTATAAAGCTTGTAATTCCTATAAAATACATTTTTGTAAAACTCAAAAACAAACAAAACTATGGGCAACCCTGATTTTGTGTAAAACATTGATTGCATTACAACTAACTGAACTTTAAAAACAACTTGGTTTAGGAATATACCAAATATCAATGCAAGAGAGATAACTCAGGAAAAAAATCACTATTGGCAATTATGAGTATCAATATAATAACAGATATTACCCTTAATATTGTAAAAATTCTATGAAACACATCCAATCACAACAAGTACATTATCTAGTTTCTTTTTTATGCAGATTTTTTCTCTCATACTAAAACTTAAAAATATTCATATGGCACCTTTTTGGCAAGTTTTACTTTTATATAACAAATTACTGTTTAATAAGCATGTAGCTTTGACTTATGGTAAATTACATTAAAATTATGTTGCTATGGTGATAAGAACTCTAATTTTTTTATCAAATTTCTACCAAATTTCAATTCAATCAATTTTGGTTAAATTTAAAGTTAACTTTCAACTGAGCTAACTTGTTCATGAAAGTTTTCCTGATTTCATTAAAGTACATGTACAACTTTTTTGCTACTTTACATTCAAACTGAGAAAGGAATTTAAACTGTATAGGAAAAAATTTCTTTATTCTGTATTAAAATCATTTTTAACTTTCAAAATAACTACAACCAAAATTTCAAAATTCCTCAGTGACTCTAGGCATCAAATTAAAAAAAACAACTCAGATCTATTGTATATGGTTGGCTGTAAACGCATTGAAAATTAACATTGTTTTCCCCAAGAACTTCATGTGCACTCTTTGACTTACTGACAGTCGTAAATTTCAGAACTTAGGTATACAAAAATACAAAAAACATTACAAGAAAAAAAAAACCCTTTAAAATATTGTTACTATTGTTAATGCATAATAGAATTGGAAAATTATATCAATTTCATCATATTAAAAAAAATTACAAATACAGATACAACAGTGCATTAGATGTATATGATAAAATAATAACCGGTATTACCTATATACAACAGTATTAACACTTATATCAGCCATGACCCAAATTCCATAACACATCCAGCTGCATAACTAAAACTAATAAAGTAAAAATAAGAAAAGGAAATCCATTTTATCCCTCAACCACCAAAGGTCTCTTGTGAGGCATACACAACATATAGAAAACCATCATCATCTTTTTCTCTTTCGTAGACTTCTGATATTGGGGTGGTGTTACTGATCATGCTTCGATTATTTACCAGTAAGTAAAATGCCTGGGATGGGTGAAGCTGTAATCTCCGTCTGAAATAAAGTAACAAATGATGTACTATTAAACCGGTAGTCCCAAAAGTTATACTATCCATAAGGGACAGTTAGGTGTTTAGTGCAGGCTTATTCTAAAAAGATTGGGTGGAGTGGAGTAATGGTGTTTTATGCCCCTGTTATGATTCTTTCACTTATATCAAGGTTATCAGTTCTGGGATAGTGGAGAAAACCCAGATTTGCCCCAAAATTTTAAAAATTGAATTTCTTCTGCATTATATATAACATGGAAACTAATCAGGTTAAATTTAAAATCTAAATTAATTATAGTTTAGCACAAAATGCATTTTCTCAAAATTTGTACTTTTTCAATCAAAATCTCGGATTATCCCCAAAATTGAAATTAATGGTCAATGGACATTGCATATAACCTGTAAACTAATTGCGCAATATTTAAAGTCCAATTCCTCAAGGTTTAGATGGACCATTATCATTTTCTCAAAATTTATACTTTTTACCCCAAAAATCAAGAAGTGTGAAATATTTTTAAAACCCTGTTATATATGTTTAAGTTCTATCCTAGTAGATGCCATATTCAAAATTTTAAAAGAAAATATTGAAAAATGAGTCTTTAAGAGCATTTTCTCAAAATGCAAAATTTTTCTCTAAAAATGCAATTTTTTACACCAAAATGTTTCTAAAATCAGCCAAATACTTAGGTTATAATACATGTAATTAAACAGCCTGATTAAACCGCGTTACAAATTTCATTCAGATACCACTGTTAGTTTTGGAGATATGATCTTTAACACACAACTTTCACATTTTGACACTCCAACAACGCCGTCGCCTCCACCGCCGCCGACACCAGAAAAGTAAAACCTAAGTCTCGCTTCTTGGCGACTATGGTCGCCAGGCGAGACAAAAATGGTGTTTATCATCAGGTAAAGATTCACTGAATTGTATGGAGCAGGTCAACTGTGGGAAAGTGGAGGAAAGCAGACTGCCTGGAGAAAATTGCTGACCTCTTGCAAATGAAACGACAAACTTTCTAACTATGATCTGTTGGATGGAATGCAACCTAGATGTGCATTAGCAACTCACTGGGTTAGTATTTTTTAAGAAAGATCTAAATTTTGATGGTAAGTGATACCCGACTCTTTCATTATAAATTGTTCGGGCTCTTCTTCAAGTGCATTTTAATCTACCGTACTACAACATGGTTTTATTTTTTACTTATTTATCATTTGATAATTTTACCTGATAATTTTAACTAATTCACTCATATTCACATTATCTGGCACTAAAAACTTTGTTTTGTCCAGCATTGGCAAACTTTTCTCATGTTCGTATCTCTCAATAATCACCTGGAAAGATAAGGCATATACATGTATAATCAATAAAATAATTAAAAAAAAACATCAGCATAAAAAAAGAACAATTTCCATTCACCCGCAGCATTCATTTTACTGGTGAGGCATTAAAAAGGACCTGCTGTTTTAGAGTCATACAGATATTGCATCATAAAAATTTCCAGGGTTATGTAAAAAAAAAAAAAATGCCAAAATTTTTAAGAGCTGTAAAATTTATAAGAAAGAAAATTGAAACAGAATCATGTATGTTCTAGTTGGTATCTGCAAGAAAATCGGGAAATGACACAAGTTAATATCATATTTTAATTCAATTTTATTATTTTTTCCATAAAGGAATACAAGAGTAAATATTTGATATAACATACTACATATCTTTTATAAACTTGGACTTACTGGTATCTTTTCTGGATGCTGACTTCTGATTGATTCCACATCTTTCTGTCTTTGTGCTGAAAAAATCAAATACATGTATATATACATGTAGATCAGACCATAATTGTACAAGCTGGGTGTTATAGGTGGGGATAAATTGTTTTTTAACAGACCTGAATACAGGTATAAACATTATTCTGTATTGGTGTATATGTATAAGATTTTTTACTCCAAAAAAATTCACATACAGCACTTTTTGTGTTTTGCATAGTATGACTGAGCTGAATCTCATGGTCACAGCAAGGTGCTTGTGCCAGTAAGGTCTCGCACTTGATTAAGAAAAATGAATAACAAAATTAATAATGACAGGTGATCAAGTAAATATGTGTACATCTTCAATTCTTGTACAGACACACAGTCTAAAGATAAAACATAGAGAGTAGCTAATAGATATATACTGTAAAATCACAAATATTGGTGGGGATAAAATTTCATTATTTTCATGGGTTAATAAAAAACCATGAAATTAAATGTCAACAAAATTTTTTAATTACCATTGCCCTCAATGGGATTTATTTTTACAAAACTCAATTCCATGAAAATTTCTACCAACAGAATTTTTTTTTAAAAAAGCAAAACCACGAAATTTCAACCCAACGAATATTAATGATTCTACAGTAAATCATTTTAAAAATTGTTGTTTTTGGTTCCTTATGTAACCTTACTGACCCATATACGAAATTGAGCTAGCTTTTGTCAAGAGGATCATTCTGAGTAAGTTTGATGAAGATTGGAATAAAATTGGGGTCTTAGGAGTGTTAACAGGGTTTTTCTATAATCTGAACTAGTGACCTACTTATTGACCCAATATGGCCCATATACAGCCTTGAGCTAGCTTTTGTCAAGAGATATCTTTGAGCAGGTCAAAAGTAGATTGATAAAAACTGTGGCCTCTTGAGTGTTAACAATTAAAAAGTTGATACACAATGGATGACACAAGACAGACAAAGACCCATCACAATAGCTCAATTGAGCACTTTGTGCTTAGCTGAGCTAATAATATCAACTGATTAAATGTAGATGATTCCCGAAGGTCAGTGTAAATAATTTAATTTAAACTTAAAGGATGCAACCCCTAAGTGATAAGGCTTACTCTGATTTATACCGATATTTTTGTTCTTTTCACACATTATTAATATGAACTTAAAAGAAATTGTATATAAAATATTCACTATTGTAATTTATTATTTATGGAATTTTAATTTATCAGTATATAATTTACACATTTAAATGTATCAAAAGATATTTTCTGTGAACATATAACATACATAAAATACATTGTAAACTCATATTCATGGTAAATAATCGTAAAGACTACCACAAGCATTAGCCATGAAAATCATGACTCTTAACGGCTTTGCTAAATGGATATGTGCCATTACAGCAACGCTGTTAAGATTCATGATTTTCAGGACTACCACAAGCATTAACACATTTCATTTGGCATGACAAATGCACTGTTAGCACTAACTAGTACCTTGCTACCAATATACGCATATTTTTAACATACAGACACGGGTGAAATTCGTTTTTACCAAAGTAGGATTAGATCAGCGACATTTTGACAAAAATTATCTTCAAGCTAAGAATAAGATGGCAGTTAAGATTGCAGTTGGCATTAACCATATTTACCTTGAATTGCTTATTGAGCTACTAGTATCTATTGACAGGTTTAACGATATTATGGGGATACGAAGTATATAATTGTGGTTTTACGCCTTATTTTGCTAAAATACCATTAAATATTTCTAAAAACATTTGCTTTGGGCTAATGATTTTGACAGTGTGGATTTGACATCATCAACACTTGAACAGACAACAGCGTCTCATATTGATTTGTCAAAAAGCTTCAGTAGATGTCAATGACTTATTTCTTACTGAAAGTTCTTCTCTCTTTAAATGTCTTTGTCCTGTCCATGACAATAATTTAATTCTACAATATTCGTATATTTCGTTTCTTCCCGGAAGTGCTATCTTGTTTACTATTACATCATTGACAACAGATGGCGTTGTTTTGTAATGATACGATACTACAATTAAACTTCCTCCCTCAAATATGTACAACAGTTATCACGATTTACTAAAGGTAGATTTTCTTATCATGTCATATTCCAAGAAATAACTTAAATAGTTATTTTTATTTATGAATATTTAAAATTGAAAAATATTTTGTCTCATGAAATCCTTCAATCACAAAAGAAATCAACAGATTCGTTGTTGTTGTAAAGGGAAACTACTCCGATAAACGATCAAATGAAAGCTTCTATGAGTTATCCCTCTTTTAATGTGTTTCAACTGGTTTAGCAAAATTCTAATAAGTTTTAATCATAACGCACTGATTTTTAACAATTTTTTTTTTCCTCAAATTTTTTTCTTGATAGATTCTAAATATCGCTGGTTGAACAGAGCTCTCAGTAAGAAAATAATGTTTCAACTTTATTTTCTTACTGACGCAACGTTTTAAGAAATAAAACACACAAAAACAATAAAATATAAAATTATTAAAATCATAAGTAGGGTGAGTGTAAGAAATGGAATATCGACAAATTTGGGTCAGACAACATAAAAATAAAGCATGAAATCAAATTAACGATCGATTCTTTCACGCTAACAATAAAATTCCGTGATTGAATTTATGTCTGCTTCAGTTTGCAAAACAATATTGAATGGATAATTCAACACTTCAGTAATTTAAATATGCCATTGTCTGATGACCATCCAAAGTCGTTGGTTTCTAAAGTGGATCTCTATAAGCGTACTGAGTTACCTTTTTGAAACAGTGAATAAATCAAATATTTATATAGAAAGTCTGTATGTCAATTAAGTTTTTTAAAGGTGCCTTAAAGCTGCATTAAGTTTTCCAAAGAAAAAAATTAAAACGGTGCTAATCTAATTGATGATGTTCCTAATGAACAATGTTACATTTGGTTCAACGATAAAAGCTCGAATAAATACAGAAACAGCAATTATTTCCCAGCGAGATGTAGCATGTGGGATCTAATAATAGAACATGGTTACGTCATGAAAGAAACCGGGTCATTTAAACACAACTTTCAAAACAGAAAAATACGATATATGAAACACAGAAATTCGTTGAATTGTCATTTGTGACTTAGTAAGGGATACATAACACCATTTCAAATACATCTTGATATTAATGACGGACAATGAATGCAATTTGTCATGTTTCACCTTCGATTCATGGGTTTTTCTGTACATCAGTGCGCATGCTCCAAGCTCATAATTTAATCATCGATAAACATTGACCAACCGGTTAGAGGATTCCGTTTATTTACAGCTAAAAGGAAAATGAATCTTACGGATCGTGATTAGAAATTAACAATGCAGCTTTAACTAATCACGATCCGTAAGATTCGTTTTCTAAAATTTCATTCCAATTAGCTGTAGACACACGGAATCCTCAAACGGGTTGGTTTAAAAATATTTATTTATTTATTTATTTATTTATTTATTTATTTATTTATAAAACACCAACTTTGTCACGATATAAGAGTCGAGTGCAGTAATAGTGTAATACACCATAGGCAAGTTTTTTTTTTACTTGCATTGAGGCGGTATGTACTTGGATGGATGAGAAAACCAACGCTCTTTGTCGAGCAAACTATCAAACTTTTTCTCACAAGGATCTGTTTGAGCAGGATATGAACACAGACGATGAGAGGTGATGTAATCCAAAACATGTGCTTTCGACCAATCGGCAACCAGAGATGTAGAATATGAACAGATGAAGGGCATGTTGAACCTCGGCTTTTTATAGTGTCTGAAATATTGTAACACCGTGACTAAGAAAGCAAAATTAAGCACACGAGACACTTTTTGTTTCGCCTGAAAACTGAGTGCGAAATCTGTAGTTTTTGGTTAATATTTTATGCAATATAATGTAAAGTTGTGCACTTCTACTTGGGGTTTTGATATTAAAATTCACTGTTGTGTTCACTGATTCTTGACATGAATTTTGGTAAGTATCTGTCATCATGTGCAGAATTTTTAACTTTCACGAAAAGAAATATTCACAATGTATCCATAATTTTGAATATTTCTTTTAGTAATAATTCAAATTTCTTTGAATATCAATTTACTATGTCAAGAAATATTCAAAATTGGCTTCAAATAAAAGGTGCTCCTATCTTGTTAAAGGATGGAAAAGAAACACCCGTAACATACTCGTAAAAATGGTTGCAGTTTGACATGACAACAAGAGCCGCGAGTTTGTTTGGGGATCTTAAATGATGTTTTAGTGTCAGAACGTAAAATGAATAGATCTAGTATTGTTTGTAAAATTATGAATTATTAGATCAAACGGAGTGTTATTTTCGTGTGTTAAACAAATAAGACATGATCTATGTAACAAGTTTAACTTCCGTTACTAAAAATAGACATGATTATAAAATTTCCAATAAATTTATGCTGAATACGTCACAGGAATGATCATAAAATTATCTACTGTCGATATATTTTCAGCGGATTAGTTTTATTTTATTACTAAAATAACTTAACTGTCTTATTTACCGAGAAAAGAATTTATTTTTCATATTATTTATGCAGTGTTGGGGTGAGTAACCCTTTGATAAATTCTACTTTCATTTTGATTGACATGTTAGTTTTATGTTTTAGGATGGGTTATTTTTTTGTGACTGAACTAAAGGGATGTAAACATCCAAGTTATATTAAAACTTCCTTTTGTATTCCCCAGACTTAATGTTTTATGTCATACGTTTGAGGAAAAAAAAGGCTCGCAGAGTTTAAATATGTCTTTCCAAGATTTTTTTTTGTATTTTGATTTGTTTTACAGAACTGACAAACATAGCTTGATATCTTTATTTTAAAGCCATTTCAGTTGAAATCTGAAATTTGGAGGGTGGTCACATTAAATGGAAGTCTTTTATAAGTAATTCTGTTGTTTTAGGTATAGAGAGAAGAAAACTCATATTGCTACTATAATTTGGCTTACATTGTTATACTGACAAACTGATTATTTAGAGTTTAAACTAAAATGTGCACTTACAGAAAACAGTGCCTCTCACAGCTTAGGTTCAAATCCTTTTTGGCTATTTACTAGTTTGAGAAAGTCAGTTTTCTTGCCAATATCCATGGTTTTCTCTACTACTACTGTCATCATCATCATCATCATCATCATCATCATCATCATCATCATCATATCTACTACCACTGCCTTCATCACCATTATCATCATCATCATTTTTAGTGATTTGCTATAATCATCAATTCATCACAAATGATTTAAATCATTTATGATCTTTTTCTACTTTCTTTTTATTAATCTCTAAATCCGTATTTTATTGACTAGTTGCTCACAGAGAGTTAAGTGATTTTACCAGTGTGTAGTATACAACACATTTTATTTGCGTAAACCTATTTTCCGCAGGTGTGACACCTTGAACATCATCTTAATACAAACATATACCGGTAATTCAAATAAGATGGCTGGTTCTGGAATACAAAAAGAAGTTTTATCTCTACCCCATTGCTGGCAAGAAAAGTTAGCTTTTGTATTGCACAATGTGTTTACTGAAAAGGTAAGTTTTATTTATTTTTCTATTTATTTATTTATTTATTTATTTGTTTGTTTGTTTGTTTGTTTATTTGTTTGTTTGTTTGTTTGTTTGTTTTTTTGTTTGTTTATTTATTCATTTACTTATTTTTTTAAAGTTAATTTTTCAAAATTATTTTATTTTTTTTATCATTTATTGTTAATTTTTTTTTTTTTTATCATTTATTGTTAAATTTGTTTATTGTGTGTGTGTGTGTGTGTGTGTGTGTGTGTGTGTGTGTGTGTGTGTGTGTGTGTGTTATCAGTTCTTGCTAAAACATACTATACAGTTTTTTCCAGTGCAGGCAATATATATAGACTTATGGTACAACTGTATGGGATTTTGATAAAAATGAGGAAGTTATGTTGTAAACTCTATAATGATTAAATTTGTAATATTTAAGTGTAACTTAAAACTGAATTATGTTATTTCATAAAAAATAACAGTAAAAGAAAAATAATAAGAATTTAGTATTGTTGCTACAATATTTTTGTCACTTTCAAGGAAGTATTTTTAATTAAGTTAGTAAATCCAGACAAAATTCAAAGAAATTGTAACAACATTTATTTTAATTTTACTTGACATTAAGCAAGGTAAACAGCAAATGTGAAAAGCAAAGTATAGACCTTGGTGGCTGTCCTTACAGCTGGACTAATTATTTCTTACAATAGATTTGAAAATTTCTGATTCTGGCTTATTATTACCTCATAATAAAAAGTTTTTTGTTTCTTAGACTTAGAACCTACAATAATAATAATAATAATAATAAAGATACCAGTAATTTCACAGTACAACTAAATGTCATTTTTTTGTACACTTCAGTCTTTATGCACTTTTTCCTAGTTTAATTATTTGCAATATTGGATGAAAATACTCCCTTTAGATCCATATATTGAGTCGGAATTATATTGTTTATATTGTTTGTAATTGTAAATGTTTTTTACCTCAGTTACATTTGAATAATAATTTTCAGGAATGTCAACATTACATAGATTTTTGTGAATCAAAAGGTTTTGAAGTAGCTTTGGTTAACTGTGGCGGTGGAAGGTAAGATTCTCTCTCTCTCTCTCTCTCTGTCTCTGTCTCTCTCTGTCTCTGTCTCTCTCTCTCTCTCTCTCTCATGAAAACAGAAGATTATTATGTGTATGGCAACTCAAGTAAAGTTTGTTGCTCAATTTGAATGGTTTTATTCACCAAAGTCAAGATGATTTCATTTATAGTAGGGTTATATGTATATATCAAAGAGATCTGTACAGAAATTGTAGAGAAAACTGAAGTGCCATGGACTATAAAATTAAACTTTTACAAGAATACAATCTCACAAACTTTCTCACACAGGGTTTAGCCTAAATGGGATTCACACCTAGTCAGTGAGAGGTGTTGTGATCCATAGTCCAGTACTTTCATCAAACATAAGTCACTGAGGCCCTGGGCCAGTTAAGGTTACACAGTTAATAGTACACATGTATTTAAACTATATTTCAACACCGATATATTTTTTCCGGGTACAAAAAAATAAAAATAAATAAAAAAATAAAAAAATTGATAAGTCTGTTTATCTCAGGTAGCAGTATTGATATGACTGATTATTAATCTTACTTTATACCTACATGTGACAGTATCATGTGTTGTACCAAGATTTAATCTACTTATATCTGATCCGATACTGACTCTTTATACCTTCTAAGGTTTTTATGGTTCTGATAAATTTATCAATATTAATTGTAGAAGAGATACATGTGACTCATCTTTCTATGTAAAACAAATTTTAACTCTCACCTTCCCCACTCTTAACTATCTAGTCAATACATTTTCAATTTTTTTTAATATTCATGTAAACTGATTTATGTTTTACTTTTTTTCATTGCCACATACACACAAACACACACACGAACACACACACACGAACACACACACACACACACACACACACACACCTAGTCTGAATTTCCTCTGACCCTTACACAAATTATGTCTGACAACTGTGTGTAGGGTCAGAATAATTTCTATATCAAATACCTGGGATTTTCCAATACCAACTGGTGTTGCAAGGTGAACTGTCTCATTCAGTGCCAGAAACACACATCTATTACCAACCCACCCCTCTCAATGCACATAGACAATTTGTTTTAAAATTAAGTCTATACATTCTCAAATTTATCAATATTATTGGATATTGACTAACATGTAATTTCTTTTTCATTGTAATACACAAACTAATCCAGGTCAACTCCACACCCCCTTCCATCCCCTCCCCCAACCACCCAACCCTCACCATCCCATTCCTTCACAAACACAATCTGTTTTAAAATTAAGTCTTTACACTGTTAAATGTATCGACATTAACATTTATCACCACCAACGCAAATGCGACTCTCATCCATGTTTGTTGTTGCATTTTTTATTTAACCTGAATTTTCTCTATGACTATAATTGATACCTGAACTGAAATTTGGAATACATGTCAGCATACAACTACAACACATTTTGAAATTGAATTATGAGGTTTTTTAATCTTGATAACATAATTATTAAAAATTCAATGTATGCAACATCTGGGATATAAGTACTGAGAATCTCAGAATTATATATATAAGTATGAAATTTTAATAAAAGAATGATTTAGGACAGTCATTGGGAAAATAGGTCAATGTGGACTACTTTATAGTTATGAGTATATTTATATTTGTAAAAGAATGTTATTGGACAGACAATGGAAAAATAGGTCAATGTGGACTACTTTATAGTTATGAGTATATTTATATTTGTAAAAGAATGTTATTAGACAGACAATGGAAAAATAGGTCAATGTGGACTACTTTATAGTTATGAGTATATTTATATTTGTAAAAGAATGTTATTAGACAGACAATGGAAAAATAGGTCAATGTGGACTACTTTATAGTATGAGTATATTTATATTTGTAAAAGAATGTTATTAGACAGACAATGGAAAAATAGGTCAATGTGGACTACTTTATTGTTATGGGTGTATTTTTATGTGCCTTTATCCACAAAAAAGACATGATTTAAGTGAGATTAATGATCTGCTATCTCTTGTGTGGATATTTTACTTTTTCTTGTTGTATAATGTTTACCAGTACGAATTCCTTATAAATAATCTGTCTTAACTCTTAGAAACAGTGTATTGAACAAGCTTATTGTTGATTTTGTCCAAATATGTAAGAAAAAGAGAAAAAAAAAAAAAAAAAAATCCACCACAATATTGAAAAATATATTCTTATATTCTTTGCATACAAAAGACTATTAGACTATGAAAATTAAAAAAAAAAAATGTCTTTAGATCAATATGATATCACAAAAGAAAAAAGAAATGACAATATGATATTTTTTGGGTTGGTTGGGTGGGTGGTTTTAATATTGTTTAACTGAGCATCATCAATTTTTTAGCAATCCACAGTGAGAGCAAGGTTTAGTCTCTAAGAATTAATCAAAGAACAAGTTGTTTATGTGTGAGATACACAACTGTGTATAAATTATGATTGACCTTGTACTTGCTTGAAATAAGGGCAACTTTTTGTTAAGGTGCTAGCTCACTGAGTCAGCATGTCACAGAAAACAAACCAATTCCCAGTCATATTTACCTGGCAATGGGTAAACCTGTCAAAACTGTTCTCCTAATGAAGAACACAAGACAATGAGGCAACATCTCAAATTTTTAAAGTCAAACACCAAACCTTCCATTCTCAAGCTGGATGCTCTACAACTGAGCCACAGAGGCAGTCTACTGTTACTGTTTTAAACTTTGTGTGTGTTGTCATACTCTATTTCAGACTGTTGGATGTGCTTATCAATCGACTTAAGAATAAGATACAAGAAAATTTTAGATGATTTGTTTTAAAAACAGATATTTAATTAAAGACATAATTTTTTTGACAGGCAAGTTAGTAGACCAGACATTCGTAACAGTTCAAGATGTATATGGGACTCAGAAGAAGAAGCAACCAAAATTTGGAAGAGAATTAAGAAATATGTACCAGATGTTTGGTCAAATAGAGATGTTATGGGTTTAAATGAAAGGTAAGCTGAATCTTTAAATTTGTGATTTTTTTTTTCAGGTGAGCAATTAAAGGCCCAAAGGGCACTTGCTTAAGGAACTGTTCTTTAACAAATCTCTGGAGTCTTTATTGTCAAATACCAAAGTATTGGATTCAACAACTAATGGAAAAGAGAAAATGAGAATCTTGTATTTATTTACTCCCACAAACTATCTTTCTGTCTGTTTGTTTGTCTATCTGTATGTCTGTCTGTTCATCTGTCTTTCTGTCTGTTTGTTTGTCTATCTGTATGTCTGTCTGTTCATCTGTCTTTCTGTATGTCTGTCTGTTCATCTCTCTTTCTGTCTGTTTGTTTGTCTATCTGTATGTCTGTCTGTTCATCTGTCTATCTGTATGTCTGTCTGTTCATCTGTCTTTCTGTCTGTTTGTTTGTCTATCTGTATGTTTGTCTGTTCATCTGTCTTTCTGTCTGTTTGTTTGTCTATCTGTATGTCTGTCTGTTCATCTGTCTATCTGTATGTCTGTCTGTTCATCTATCTTTCTGTCTGTTTGTTTGTCTATCTGTATGTCTGTCTGTTCATCTGTCTATCTGTTTGTCTGTCTGTTCATCTATCTTTCTGTCTGTTTGTTTGTCTATCTGTATGTCTGCCTGTTCATCTGTCTATCTGTTTGTCTGTCTGTTCATCTGTCTTTCTGTCTGTTTGTCTATCTGTATGTCTGCTTGTTCATCTGTCTATCTGTTGGTCTGTTCATCTGTTTTTCTGTTTGTTTGTCTGTATGTCAGTCTGTTCATCTGTTTGTCTGTTCATCTGTCTTTCCATCTATCTGTTTGTCTGTCTGTCTGTTCATCTGTCTATCTGTTTGCTCCATAACTTTCACAGCTTTAAATGGATTTCAATAAAATTTATTACAAAATAAAAAATTATTAAAATGTTTACATTTTGGAGTGTAGGTCAAAGGTTAAGATCACAAGGTAAAAAAATCTTAATTTGGTGTTTTTAAGGGCAGTGGGATTTGATTCATAAAGGAGATTTTTAGTTGATATCACAACTACAGGGCACAGTAGAATATTATCAAAATAAAATTTCATGTATTTTAATTCTTACAAGTGTTTTACAACTTTCAGGTTGAGGGTATTACGGTATGATCCTGGTGAATATTTTTTGCCACATTTAGATGGCTCTTACATCAGGGATAACGGAGAAACAAGTTACATCACGATACAGATATATCTAAATCAGGTACTATTTATCATCTGTAAATTTTAAAATTTCTTACCTGTAGAACATTGATGCTTTTTGATAAATTTTTCACAAATTTACTGTCTTTGAAATTCTATGTGTGGAAGTGGTTTAGACAAAACACTTTTTAATCCCATATGAGTCTATTTTCAAGGCTCTCCTGATTTCTCCACCATCCTAGCACTAAAAACTTGATATAATTATGTATAACTATATATATTCCATTGTTGTTTTGGATTAAAATACAATTTCAACCAACCAACTGTTAGAATGGTTTTATTTTGTTAAGTGTTTGTGTTTGCATTTTTTTTTCCAATCAAATTGGTCTCTATTTTCTCTGCTGAGTCTTAGTTGCCATTGCGATTGCCATGTACCTGTTTTTCAGCTTCAATTTCTATATACTACCGGTATATATATGTTCCATTTAATATTTTAGAAGCATTTTTCAAATACACATTCATCTTCATTGTTATGTTTCTGTCTTACAGGGATTTGAAGGAGGGAGCACCACTTTCATGTCATTTGATGAAAAAGAAAAGGTTGAAGTTGTGCCAAAAACAGGTAATTAAATAAGTCTTTCTCCCAAAATAAAATACTTATAAGATAGATTATTTGAAGTAATTTTTGATATGGCACTTATCAGTTATATTGGTAAGAATGTCATGTTTTGGTACATGCATATGGGACTTCAAATTTGAATGTTACTCAAGTTCAACCGTGGTACTTTATCATAGGATACCACTGCAGTGACTCTGTAGAGGGCTCGCTCATGGGTTCAAACCCCGACTTGAAAGTGGGTATTGACTGTTCTTTCACCAATCATTGGCATTACGAAATGTAAGTCACGGTTCTTTGGTTGGGAACTTAAAATAAACAAGGTCCCATGGAACCCTGCTGTATAATGTAATCAGCCCAAAGCACATGCAACATTTCTACACTTTTGTCTATAGTTGGTGATGTCTCGATATAAGTGAAATATTCTTGACTGGGTCAATAAACACCATTACTCAGCTCAACTCAAAGTAGTACATTTTGGGATAGTGGAAAAAAAAATAGAGTGCCAGGGGACAATCATCAATCGTCAACAAGCTAACTAACAAACTTTTCACTCTAACATGTGCCAGAATAGGATTCAAACTTAGTTGTTGATAGGCATTGTTATTTATATACAGGCATCTTAGACCACTGGGAGACCACTACTGTAGCTCAGTTGGTAGAGTGCTATTTTTGTATGTGTAAGGTTGAGGGTTTGAACCCAGGCCAGATCTGGTGAAGACTTGAAAATTGGTAATGAGTGTGTAATGAGTGTGTCCCCCCCCCCCAGCACTTGGCATTTAGAAATGAAAGCCATGAGGTCCTTCAGATTAGACCTTAAAATGGATGTCCCATGTCACGGCAGGCTTGGCATGTAAAAGAACCCTCCCTACACATTGCCCTTAGCACACTGCAAAGGTCAAAATTTCTGCCACTTCACCTACAGCTGGTAACATCTTGATATAAGTGAAATATTCTTGACTGGTACATAAAACCCCATCAAATTAATCATAAGGCCACTGGGTACCAAATTAAATTTATCACACTTGAAGAGATATATATAAAAAAAAACAGTTGGGACTACATGTATATACAAAATGCACTGATTTGTTATCCATGATATTAGAGAAACAACATACTAGTTAACAAGGTTCCACTTAAACGTCATTTTAATACATATACAAATCTTGGTCAGATACAGCCCAGAATAAAACCCACATTCTCTTCCCTGGATGAATGCAGGGAAAAATGATGCTTTAAAACCCTGTCAAGATTTTTCTCCTTAAATGTTTGAGGTGGTCAATTTTGAAATGACAGAGAAAACTGGAGTACTAAGGTAAAAACAACTTTCATCATAAGAACTGACAGACGTCTTTGTACTATAGAATCTTTCTCAGGTGAAAATCTTATAAATGCAAACAGTGAAATAAAGATACTAAGAAATGGTGCTTTAGATGGCTGGGCCACAGAGATGAAATGCTGCAAAATTTAGTGGTACATATATTTGATTACCATGAAACTAATCTGATAAGAGAACTATAAACCACATTGTTTTTTTTTTTTAATTTTAGGTTCAGTATTGATATTTCAACATGACATATTACATGAGGGATCTTTACTAATTAAAGGAAGGAAATATGCCATAAGAACTGATGTTATGTATTCATCTGAAACAAGAGACAAAAAGAAGAAAAAAGGGATAATATCTTCTCTATTCAATCGTGGTGATAGTTGACAAAGTGCTATAGATACATTTAGAGAGAGAAGTCGGTGCTTGTTCAATATCGTAGATGCTATATGTTTAGCTTGCTTAGTGGCCCACATCTGTCATCATATGCTACTAGTAATTTAAATTTCGTTACTTCCGTGAGTTACTGAAAAACTACGAAATTAAATGTCATCAAAATTTTTTTTATACCGTTGCCCTCAATGGGATTCATTATATCACAACACTCATTTCCATGAAAATTTCTATGCAAAGAATTATTCTAAAAAAGGCAAAACCATGAAATTTCAACCCAATGAATATTAATGATTCTATTAGTAATAAGAGTACAAGAAGTCCCCTTAATGTGAACCAGGTACTGTTGTGACAATGTGGTCATGCAGACAAATATTCTGCAAAAAAACTCATAAAAAAAACTCATTTTACTGCCACCATTTGTGTATTCAAGTTTTGCAATAAACAATGGAGCAGTTTAATTTTTATGAGACTTAATAGCAAAAATAATCATCATTACATTGAAATGAGCATTTAATTGGTCCATTAGGGGATATAATAGGTAAAATGAAGATGAAATGTTATTAAAACATAATAGATTGTATAGAAAAAAAATCATTTTATGCAAAGATGCCCAAAATATATGTGTGTGATGACAAATTTGGCATCTACAATATTTAAAATTGTCTCTGGCATTTGTCTTACTTTGTATTATATATTCATTAATTGAAACTTGCAATATTTTATGTTTATGTCACCATGGTGATGATCATGAACAAAAAACACATACATGTATATAGTATTTATATTAGTGCTAATGACAACTTGTTGACGACAACTAATGGTTACCAGATATATGTCTTAAAGTTAATAACAGTCTCATAAATTAATATGCATTATTGTATTTTCTTTATGTAACATTGCAAAATTATGTATGATTACTACAGAGATTTATTACCATTCTCCTTTTTACTAAAAAAAAGAGTTATAAACAAGCAGGAAACCAACATTCGTGAGCTGTGGATTGTGGTGTGGTTAAAAAGTGGATACCAAACTGTATTCAGTTCTAATACTATAATAATAATTACAGGTATTAGAGATAAATTAGATCTCAGCACTAATTTACAATATATTTCTAATCACTATTGCCAATTCTGCCTGAATATTTCTGGCATCTTCAGGATGATTTATCATAAATGTTTAAAAGCTAAGGTAAAAAAATTCAGACTTGAAAATAAACATGCATTTTGTACCTTAAGTTTTAAATTTTTATAATGAATTGTCCTGAAGACGCTAGAAATTCTGGCAAAACTTGTCAGCTAAATACATTAGAAATACAAATGTATATTTGTTAACTAGTGTTGAGATCTAATTCATATCTTTCCATTCACTTTTTTGTAGGTGTGTTTTCTGAATAATATTAATTTTCTTCTTTTGTTAGCAATAGTAATTGATATATCACCAAATATGTCTTTTTGGACATGATCATGGTTCTGTGTGTGGGTGTGTGTGTGTGTGTGTGTGTGTTATTTTATTGCTTTTTTGAACATTTATATTATAAAAAATGTTAATATAAAACATTTTTTGTAAGTCCTGCTGAATTGTTTTAAAAAGCAGGTTTCACTGTATAATATTATTTCTTGTACAATTTATGCCTTGTAAGCTGAAACATAAATGATAAAGTTATTATTGAAAACCTTGACCATTACACTCAAAACCTGTAATCTATCAAAACTTAATTTTAAGTTCATTTTCAACAAAAACTGATTTTGCTCAATTTAGACTTGTCTATATAATTCTCAAATAGTCTAGTCAATCTATGAAAAAATAGGGTCAAACCTCAAAGTAATTGCAACAGAAAATATTTTTATGTGATTGTTTTTAGGAATTGTGTTTTTATTCACCATGAAAAATATACCAATTTCAATCCAGTAGAATTTGGTTTTTTTTGCCAATTGAAGTTACCAATAGCATTTTCTACAGAAAAGGGAGATAACTCTGTATTGTGATCCTAAATTTTACACAAAAATTTTCAAAAACTTCAAGTTTTCTCTAATACTATATGAAGAACAACCTAGAACTTAGATGGAAATTTATACATAGACTTAAAATAGATAATTTAAGACAATTTAGAATGTAATATGTAAATGGAATGTAAAAAAATTAAATAATTTTGTTGAAAGAATTTATGCAAAATGCTGATTAAGAGCATGTTGATGAGATGGAAAAAAATTTATTCACCTCAAATATATTTTGTTATACACAGAAATGATAAAATAAGTATATTTCAGGTTAAAAACATAACCTTTCTATACTTCTACTTTATTACTTTGGGTATTCTGTTATTAATTCCTCATCACTATAGAACATTAGATTGTGAAAGACTTAAAATAAAATGCAACTGAATAAAAATTGGCCAATGATTACACTTTAAATGAAATCAGAAATGTTGAATATACAAATGGAATCAACTATGATTGATTAGTTCCAGGGTCTTTGCTTTACTTTTTGTTAAAATAGCAAAAAACATATGATAATTGGACTAAAACTCCACCTGTTTTTCAGGAGTTATCTACCTTGTCTATAGAAATTCCCATAAGAAATTAAAACTTCTCACCAACTTGTTTCCCCTTGTCAGATTTTGGAAGGCTTTTTACTATAAACATTTCATGTATTTGAGAGCATATTAGTATCAAAATTTGTTCTGTTGCAATTAGTTTGAGGTCAAACTGTAGATTGACTAGACAAAAACATATGAAAAAGAGCATAATAATTTAATTGCTGATGTAAATTACCTGTGTTTATCCCTGTATACTTAGACAAGGTTTGTAATTGTCTCTCAACAAATCAGAGGTGTTCGCAGGTATAACTGTGGTAACCATTTCATTTCTTACTAAACCTTTGATAATGGAATTAATACAATCAAGAATAACTATCTATTTATAACATCTGTACTTTACTAAATCTCCTCATATATATATTTATATTTGTGTGTGTGTGTGTGTGTGTAAATAAATATATATTGTCAGAAGTCCATGAATTACTTCATTCATGGACTTCTGATATTGTACAAATCTTGTAAAATCAGCATTGTAATGTCTCTGAAGATGACATCTTACATTGGCCATCAGTAACAGGAAATAAATAAAGACTCCAACTTGATAGGACCTACTTTTTATATTTGAATGTCAGATGGTCAGAGATTTCTGTTATTGTTGTAATTAGCACATTATCTTTTTATTAATCTATTTTTATGTGTGCAAAAAGGCATTTTGTCTCATTTGCAAATCATGTAACCAAACTTTCAAACTGTCTCATATTCAAGTGGTAATAAACCACATCAGTGTTGATAAACCACACCTATCAACACTTGTCTGTTGGTATGTGTAATGCCTGTCTCAAGTCAGCTGAAATTTACAATCAACTGTTAATATATGTGTATACAATATTTATGTGATACTCTCTCTCTCTCTCTCTCTCTCTCTCTCTCTCTCTCTCTCTCTCTCTCTCTCTCTCTTTTTTTTTTTTTTTCTTGACAATGTATTAGTTTTGCTAATTGCTGAGTTATGAAAAAGGTTTTTCAGTTACAATTTTTGATTTAAGATTTTTTTTTACCTTTTTTATTATTTATTTTATTGTTTCCAAGCATACTAATGTTGTAAAATATATACATTGTATATATATAAATATGTTTGTTTTTTTTTTATTTTTAATTACATTTTCTGCATATATGTATTTGAACCAGTTGTATCCTGGTAATTTTGAACTGGCATGTGTGTGTGTGTGTGTGTGTGTGTGTGTGTGTGTGTGTTATTACTATAACCAGATAAAATTTATTTTTATGATAGTTAATACAATGCCTCAATTGTTTTAAATATGTTATTATTCTAGAGATTAATTTTTAGATGAAACTTAATTAAAATACTCAAATTTAATTGAATTATTTTTTAATTCTAATTCAACATAATATTTTGTCTTGTATAAAACTACACTTAACAATGTAACAAGGTTCTTGAATTTAATACATAATTGGCCAATCAAAATTGGATTTAGAAACTTGTAGTCAAAACATCACAGCATACTTTACATAAATTTAACAACCAAGAACATGGAGAAACAACACCCATAAAAAACATTTTACAAAACATGTACAACCCATATTGAGAGTTTGAGTTAAATAAAGTCAAGAAGAGGGATTTTGAAACTTACACAGTAGTTTACAATAGTAAAACAGTCAAGACATACAGAAACAACACCCATACAAAATAATTTTACAAGGCAATATTAACTGTTGTTAACATATAGTTGAATCAGGTCAGGAAAGGGTGATTTTATGTCCCAGTTAAGATTCTTTCAGAAAAAATGTTAGCATGCAAACTGAGAAACCTTTATGCATTAGGATCTGCCAGAGTGGGGTTCATACCTTGAAAATTAAAGGTGCTGTGATTTTTAGAAACCTTTATGCATTAGGATCTGCCAGAGTGGGGTTCATACCTTGATAATTAAAGGTGCTGTGATTTTTAGAAACCTTTATGCATTAGGATCTGCCAGAGTGGGGTTCATACCTTGATAATTAAAAGTGCTGTGATTTTGAGAAACCTTTATGCATTAGGATCTGCCAGAGTGGGATTCATACCTTGATAATTAAAGGTGCTATGATTTTTAGAAATCTTTATGCATTAGGATCTGCCAGAGTGGGATTCTTACCTTGATAATTAAAGGTGCTGTGATTTTTAGAAACCTTTATGCATTAGGATCTGCCAGAGTGGGGTTCATACCTTGATAATTAAAGGTGCTGTGATTTTTAGAAACCTTTATGCATTAGGATCTGCCAGAGTGGGGTTCATACCTTGATAATTAAAGGTGCTGTGATTTTTAGAAACCTTTATGCATTAGGATCTGCCAGAGTGGGGTTCATACCTTGGTAATTAAAGGTGCTGTGATTTTTAGAAACCTTTATGCATTAGGATCTGCCAGAGTGGGGTTCATACCTTGATAATTAAAGGTGCTGTGATTTTTTGACCACTTAGCCACTTACTGATAGTTTGAGACGACTGATTATTAATTTTTACTTTTAGTAGTTTTACTCCATGCTACGGAAATTTTTATAACCATTTGTTTCTAAATATGTACATTTCAAAGCCATTCTCCATTTGCTTCTATATGTCCTCTGCCAACCGAAGTGGAAGTGTATTGCGGAATAATGGTCTTAACTTGTCGTTTTGGAGTTACAACGTGTATGCAATATCGACGCCCGGTAAACCGATTTAATTTTCGCTGGTGCAATTAACATTTTAAGCAGCATTGTATATTTGTGTCTTTAAAATACGTGGAGCCAATTTGAAACCATGTGTTTTAAACTGGTTTTATTCTTTTAAAAGCACTTGACTATATCTTTTCTGACATACATGCTTAATTGCATTCGTGACTAGATCTAGTATTGAAATTGTGTGGGTTTTTATGACAAGAGTATTTTTAGTCCATTTTTTTCTTTACCAGAGTGGTTTTCCTCTGAATTGGTACGATAAAAACAACTAAACCGACAACAACGTAATAAATGTTTAACTGAATGGATTCGTTTTGGTCCGGGACCTCGGTGGCCGATTGGTATAAAGTGTCACGCTCTTTTGGATCACAGTGTCTCTAACCAAAGTTCCTCCAAAACATTTCATGGAAGTAAAAATGAAAAGATAATTAATGTCTGGTTCTGAAAAATGCCTTTAAACGTTTGAGGAAGCATAAAAAAATGACCAGTGTCTGTGAAACAAATGTCCGAACGTTGAAGTCCAACATACAGCGTTAAGTTTCTAGTGTTAAGAAGTCCAGCATGTTTCTGGCTCCGGTTTTACAATCATTCCTTAACTAAGATTTTCCTTAACTTAAATTTGGCAAATTTGAAATCTTAATAACTTGGTTAATTGTTTAGATATCCAGAAATTTAAGGTGTCATTTAAGAATTGAATTTCACTTTTTACGTTGTTACACCCCGATAACAACGTAAAAAATTAATATTCAATTCTTATAATTACAAACCCGAAAATAAACAGTTTGTTAAGCTGACCTATATTTCTGAACTTATGAGCTGATCAGCTTCCGAAAATCGATGTTACAACGTCGCGGCGTAATAATACATTAAATGTCATCTTTAAAAGACGATAAAATGTCTTGTAAAAAACTGAAAAAGGTTTTAAATTGATATCTTGTTATTCATCTTCTTGTCTGAACTCAACCCAATTAGTGAAAACTAATTATACGATAGCTATCTTTAAAATGCATTTATTGGTCTGCAATATGTGTGATAAGTTTTAAATGTTCGCGGTACGGTTTTCTAAGTGAACTTATGCTTGAGAGTTGTTTCCCTTTAAATAAAAAAACATGATAGAGGGCGAAACAGGTAGGACTTCCTGTGGAGATGCTGATAAGAAACGTAAAAACACACATAGATATGAGATTTAGTGATGGAAATTGGTGTATTTTGTTTTGTTATAACATTCAAGATAGTTTTTGCAACTTATAATGGTAATTATATATTTATTTTTTCGATTAAAAATTTAAAATACATTAAATTTCTTTGCAAAACAAGTTAGTCAATTTGTCAACAGATGTGTGCAGCGATCGTGATCATGGAACTTGGCCTTGGACAGAATTAATCTATCTTGTTGTAGCGATTATTTATCACATGACGCCTTTTTAATATTACATTATGGTTAAGACATTCTCATTAACATAAATATCATTTTACTTTTGATCTGACTCTGGAATTTCATCATTCAATTTAGCCATAGGTCTATCAAACTATATTCCAAATAATTATCATTTTTTATTTATCAAATACCCGTGGCAAAACTTCCGACACTGCGTTTTTGTGTAGAAGTTTTAGAACACATGACTTGCATAATTCTCTATAGTTCACTGTTGCAAATGTAGTGATTATTATACATGCATTTACAAGTGCTAATTTTAGCCGCTTTTGGAGCTCAATCTGAGAATCCTTTTGATTTTATACTTATAAAACAACAAAATACCGATTGTATAATGACATTGGACAGATTTCCCTAGGTTAAACTTCTTTTTAAACCCCCACCCAACTCCAATCCATTTAATTTTATGTAAAATTTTTGAAAATTTATTTTCCATAGAAATGTTAAAAATGTAATGATTTCATTTTTTAGGACAGTTCGGTTAAAATTGAAATTTTAGTGGAGGGTACAAAAGGAAATCTTTAAATTACAAATAAACAAATTGTATTTAGATACAATGACATGCATTAAATTTTATTGTTTAGCGTTACATCAGCAATTTTTCAGCCATAACACAACACGAATTGCTATATATTAATCTTAGAACAAGTTTATATATGCCTGAGAATGCAAGTTTGCATTATGGCCTGCCATTTATGAGTGCACACTCACTTTTTTAGGGTGCAAGTTGTTGGAGTCAGCATGCCAGAGACAAGCATATTACCTTCCCAATCATGGCTGAACCAGTTGATAATCTGTCTCCCTTATGCAGTGTCTCAAATTTTAAAATCTTATTTTGACCTAGCAGGGGTTTGAACCAACAATTTTCTGCTCTTTCAGATGCTTTACCATTAAGCCACTTTGGCATAAATCACAGAATCTGATAAATTAGTTTGTAGTACATGACCATCTTTAAAAATTTTTTTTTTCAGTATCAAGCCATAATGATTTTCAGATGACAATCACTCCAAGGCATAGTGTAAATGTGACAGAAGGACAACATCTACAGGTTACATGTAGCATTAATTATCCTGTTGGAAAAGGTGCTGCCCTCTACTGGAAAGCACACGGGAAAGACGACAACAGTTTGATAAAGCAGCATAGAGTCAATGATTCTACTGTTATGCTGTTTGTGAGAAATGCCTTACGTTCTGATGCTGGTTTTTACAAATGTTTTTATAACAATTCAACACACTCGAGATGGGAGGGTGTATTTATAAGTGTTATTTCAAAATGTGAGTATTTTGTAGTATAAATTTATTACCTTGGTATGTTGATTTCAGCCATAGAAATTTGATATCATTAGAACTGGTAGTCTGATTTTTTTCTGACTCTAAAATACTGTACGGCTGGCAGCTATGTGTAGGGTCAAACAATTTTTATATTAAACCCGGGAATTTTCTGACACCAACTGGTATCCAGACTACAGAACTGGATACCACAAAACTTTTACAGGGTTCGTACAGGCCTGGAAAAGTCCTTAAATTTTTATCTTTGCCCTAAAAAGACCCTAAAAACAAGTCTGACCCTAAAAAGCCCTTGAATTTATCCTGAAGGCCCTAAAAAACCCTTGAATTTGGCCAATTGGGTGTCTGTATTTCGATATTAAATGGCTGTGAATAGACTGATAAAAATAAAGAAATCAATTAAATAATAAGTTTTCCGAATCATACTTTAAATAATAAAACAAGGTACGGATATTGGGTCTGTCTCGAAACCTATTTAGATTTTAGTATCTCGCCTGGTTACCTGTTCACTCAATGATTATGAGCCATATTATAACAGGGATTTTTCTGGCCACTCACAGGGTCCGGTAAAGGGACCCATTCCCAATGCCAAAAAGCATACATTTTTCCCAATTTTGTAGGTAAAAATTCCCAAATGATCCTGCTTTGAGAAATTTAAGAAAAAGTGAAAAAACTATATTTTTGGTGTAGCTTGTATATCTTTATAATAACCTGTATTTATGCACATTTTGATTTATACTCCATGAGGATCTGGTAGAATGGGAGCAACTCATGAAACAACTTTCTCAGATGTTTGTATTGAAGTTTGTCTATGAAGATATTGTGTTAATGTCTGAGTGATTTGGTACAAATGAGTAACTACCAGCATGTCACTAGAAGGCAGTTTCAACGAAAATGTGGCCAAAATTACGAATATTCATAAAAATTCCGGAAATTAGCCGAAAAATCACCGAAAATGTAATTTTCACTGCTTTTTCCGAGAAAAAAATGAATATTAGTGTAATTTTGGCAAAAAAAATGAATATTCGTAATGAGCTTTGCATATCCATAATGAGGTTGTAATTTTCGATAGCACGGTTACAATTTTCGGCGTACGGTTTCAATTTTCGGTAAATTATTTCCGACTGTAGGTAGGCGGCACGCTTTGAAGTTAGGACTACCGTAAAATGAATAAAATTTGTTTATATATATAAATCTAACATCTAAGGAGAAAATACGGAGTATATATATAACACCTACGGTAAGATTGAGAATAATTCCATTGCTTTGGTAACTTGTTTGAACATCGACATACATGTAGCATGCCAGAAATCGTAACCAATGAACATGTGACCGATGATCATATTTGAATTTCATTTTATTCCTTCATATATTTACCGGTAACTGATATTTCAATGATAGATCTACATTAGAATATTTAAATAAAACATCAAATTAAAACAGTTTTGTTATTTTTGTCTGTAAAAATACAAATTCAAGAAATCAATCCAAGGCTTCTAAAACAGCATCAATTTTAATCTGCATTCCGAGTCACGTTGGCAGGTAACCAGGGACTTAACCTGAAAATTTAGTCAAGTGATCAGACTGCAAATCTACTTTTTATAAGAGAGGAAGTGGAA
This sequence comes from Tegillarca granosa, assembly GCA_029721355.1. NCBI lineage: Eukaryota > Metazoa > Mollusca > Bivalvia > Arcoida > Arcidae > Tegillarca > Tegillarca granosa. The sequence continues at coordinate 4,833,237 of CM056601.1, read as the reverse complement.
CTAAACCGTCCTATTAATTGACCTTTTATACGTTAAATAAAATAATGTAAATACATGTACTTTCAGATGATGCAAGTGTAATTTTAAGGCTTGAAAAAATAAATCCCACTGAATTACAAGATCGTTGTAGCGTGAGATCTGTCAGTCTTATGAGAAATACAAGCACGCATGCGCAATGTTTAGGATCTTTTCCGTATGAGAAATGGTAGGCGGAAGACGGTGAAATGTAGACTTTCATCGTTTCCAGTGAAGAAATATATGCATTTTTCCATTTACCTGCCCTGACAGCTGTGTAAACTGTTTGGGTTTGTTTCATTCATCAATAAAACGTATTAAATGGATGTATGAATGCACAAAAGCAAATATATACAAACCGTTCCCTTTGGACTGCAAGCAAAACGAAAATGAAAGTAGAAACACCCTTTTATCAATAAGTTAATCCGTTGCCCGAAGTAACACAGTTAATTAGGTGCTCGCATCTTGCCTGTGTGAGCAATATTTATAGTTTATTTTTCATAATAATAAAAATACAAAAGTTATGTGTCAAAGCTAGCTAGCTAGCTAGTAAAGAATTTGATGAAGACAAAAATACATATATCCATTGCAAGGCTTTAATTAACATGAATAAGGCAGGGCTTTGAAAGCCATAATGATAATAATAATAATAATAATAATAATAAATCTTTATTTAAAGTCGAAAAATTTAAATAACAAATAACATAAGCTCTAAGGAGCTTTTGTTCGACTATGATGCCAGTGCAGTTTACTGTCTCAGAAATAAGTAAATTTTTGCTATGTATATTATTATTTTGCAATGCATATTTAATGAATATCAAATATAGGTTAAACGTATCAAATGGGAGACAATGCACAGAAATTCACTGAGGTCGTATCATAAATGATTATTGCCCCAACTACAAAGTGTCAAGTTACCACTGATTTTTAAAATCAAGATATATATATGTTTGTTAATATCAGATTTCATTATTTTTTTCTATTTTCATTAGTGTAACCATTCATGCTTCCACATTTACACATGTAACAAGAGGGAGAAAAAATGCAGGGTCGGACCGGGGATCGAATCCGGGACCTCCCTCGCTATAGGCGAGTGCTCTACCACTGAGCTACCCAGACCGCTACATTCCTCCCCTGTTATTCTTGAGTTTCCCATGATCCTATGGGAAATCTCACCCCAAATTCCCTCAGATGGACTTTATACGGCCGAATATATGTCAGTCCATCACTTCCGAGGGCCACACTGGCCACCAAACTGTAACAGGAAGGAGAAAAATGCAGGGTCGGACCGGGGATTGTACCCGGGACCTCCCGCACTATAGGCGAGTGCTCTACCACTGAGCTACCCAGACCGCTACACACATGTAAACGGTTGTGTCATTTTGACATCGATAAACTTATATATTAGTTAATGCAAATGCTCTGTTATAAACAAATAAATTATATTGTGATATTTATGGTAAATTGACTTTGGTACTTTAATTTACCCATGATTTTTACACCAACCGAGCACTTGTTTATTTTTAAAGCATGTGTCATGTGCAGAAGGCCATTCAAAGAGCAACATTTATGCTTGGTGCACTAACAAAAATCAACACATTTTACGCATCGATCATATAAATGGCATCATTTTGTTTAATGCCAATCCTGTAAAGATTTACAATTTTCTGTAAAAATGGAAGCCTTAGTTACCATAAATGCTCACTTGTTTTGCCCGATTTACTTGCTATTAATTCAGATTAAAACATCTTAAACATTCTTCTTGAGTGTAATTCCTATATAATTTTAATAGTTTGGTTTACAACTTTATTTCTCAGCTTGAAGCTCAGTGTAAGAGGACATAATAGAGCAAGGACTGGTCAACCAAGAGTCATTATAATGTGTCTGAACAGGATATGCACATGTACCTGTGCACTATAAATCTGGATATGACACCTATTTATTTACAAGCAGATTGAAAAGTTGTATTGATAGATACTTGCTTATTGGCATAAGTGAATGTTTAATCCTTTTTTATATCTTTTTTTTAACATCCAATTTTCATTTAATTGTTGAAATACCCACAAACAGGGATGCTGATTTTAGTCCTTATACTGATACAAATATAGTTGTTTCATTTCCATTGAGAAATATACTGACATTTATATTTTGATGATATCATAGGGTTGGGAAAAATGAGCAAACATTAAAAAAAAAACATGCAGATAATCAATTTTACAATTAGGATTGTGTGATTTGATTTATGAGCACATTGTTTATTAATTATTGTTATTTTCTTAAATTTTGAATGTTGAAACAATCAGTACCTACTTCAAGGGGAGCAGGGATGACAAGTAATGGATTTGTTTTGTTGTTTTTTTTTGGTTTTTTTTTATCAATTTTGAAAAAAAAAATTAGATTTTGTTTATATTACTCAATAATTGATTCAGTCATGGAGAATAATTCAAATTAATTTTAACATTTCAAAACATTAGTAAGTACACTCATCTCTTAAATTGTTATAACTAATTAACACTTTTGGCTGACAATGAAATTTTTATTCCTGAAACTTTATTCTATAAACAATGTATGATTAAAATTTAATCTTTTTTTTTTAAATACTGTGAATATAAATCACAATGGGTTTTTTTTCTTCCTTTTTTTCAATCTAATTCATAATAACAATATCTATAAATACAATTGAGGATACTGTAGATATGCCAATATATTTTGAATTTCACAGTCAGGTATTTTGGGTGTCACTTTCAAAAAATTTGTTGCATTGCTTCAAATTCTAACACATTTTTCCTACCTAACAGACAACATGGGTAGAATTTAGGATGTCACACAATTGCTTTACAAATACAAAAGTTTTTTTTGTATATTAGTCATGTAAAAAAATACATCTCTGAATTGGTAAGTTTATTCTGTTATTTAAAAACAATAGCCAATGAAAACTCTTAAATTATTGAGAGGTGTATGAAAATGTTGGTGATGCAAGAATATTGAAGTACCAACAGATTGTCAGCTTTATATCCTCTAACTATAGGATATATCCTGATGAACTTACGGATAATTCATCAAAAGCAGCAAGAAAGAAAAGAAAATATTTGAAAATATTTCAAAGCAAAGACGAAAAAGTTTTTTTTGCAAGGTAATAAGAAAATATCCCCAATATAGGATTGTAAGATTTCTGGAAAGCCATCATGTACAAATTTCACTATTAGTTATTAATAATCCATTTATCAAAATGAACAAAATTCTTTTTTTATGTTATCATATTTTATTTCATTTTTATTTTTTTGAAATTTTCAATAAATTTTTCTCATTCATACATTTAAAAAAGCATCATTTTAATTAAAAAACATTGGATATGTGTAAAGATTTTGTCACAATTAAGTATTGTCCAGGAAGCACTATTCACAGTGTCATCCACCATCTATAAATAACAACTTTTCTAAAATTTTACATTGGACATGATTTTTAGCTCACCTGAGGCAGACCCTCCATCGTCCGTCCATCCATCCGTCAGTCAATAATTGCTTCAAACAACATCTTCTCACAAACTTCTGGTCACTTTTTGTTCAAACTTGGTCAAAAGCATCTATAGAACATTGCCTTTCAGATTTGTGTTTTTGGTTGCCATAGCTACCAAATGTAGGTCCTACATAGTTGACGGGTTTTTGCGTTTATTTTTTATACATGTAAATACTAGTACTTTTTTTTACCAAAATTACAATAATGAATAAATTTAGGTGAATTCTTTTTCCAAACATCATTTTCTTATGTGAAGAAACATGTTTGACAATTTTCATGAAAATCTGTAAAGTACAAGTCACTTTTTTCGACCTTTTTCATTTTCAATTCTAGCAACCGAAGGGTCGAGGGTTCAAATCCCAATGAGGCCATTCTTTTTCTTTTTTTTCTTTTTCTTTTTTTTTTAATTTCTCACTTACACTGGTGCATGGAAGAGATTTTATGTTTTTGTGTTTTAATTGGATTAATTGTTTTTCTGCTAAAATTCCCCCTAAGATCAACATTGTGTCCTGGCTGACATTTCCAATGGCCAAATAGATGCGTTTTAATGGCTTTTACTGTTTTTCTGTTAAAAATTCCCACTACGGTCAACATTGCAGTCTGGCCAACAATTCTAATGGATTTTGTAGATGCGTTTTAATGGGATTTACAGCTTTTCTTCTAAAAAACTCCACTAAGGTCACTTATGTGGCCTGGCTGATATTTCTAATGGATAGATAGATGAATTTTAATGGCTTTTACCATTTTTCTGCCAAAAGTTCCTTCCACAGTCAAGATTGTGGAACGGCTGACATTTCTAATGACTAAATAGATGCATTTTAATGGCTTTTACATTTTTCTTTTTTCTTCTTTCAAAAATCCTCACTATGGTCAACATTGCAGCCTGGCTGACAAATCTAATGGCTAGATAGATGAATTTTAATGGCTTTTACCGTTTTTCTGCCACAATTCCCCCCACAGTCAAGATTGTGGCTCGGCTGACATTTCTAATGACTAAATAGATGGATTTCAATGGCTTTTACTTTTTTTTCTTTCAAAAATCCTCACTATGGTCAACATTGCAGCCTGGCTGACAAATCGAATGGATAAATAGATGCGTTTTAATTGGAGTTACAGCTTTTCTTCTAAAAAAGTCCACTTAGGTCACATATGTGGCCTGGCTGACATTTCTAATGGCCAAATAGATGAGTTTTTATTGCTTTTACTGTTTTTCTGTTTAAAATATCCACTATGGTCACTTATGTGGCCTGACTGACATTTCTAATGGCCAAATAGATGCGTGTTAATGGCTTTTACTGTTTTTCTGTTAAAAATTACCACTATGGTCAACAATGCAGCCTGGCTGACAATTCTAATAGATTTTGTAGATGCGTTTTAATGGGATTTACAGCTTTTCTGCTAAAAAACTCCACTAAGATCACATATTTGGCCTGGCTGACATTTCTAATGGCCAAATAGAAGTGTTTTTATGGCTTTCACTGTTTTTCTACTAAAAATACCCACTATGGTCACTTATGTGGCCTAGCTGACATTTCTAATGACTAGATAGATGAATTTTAATGGCTTTTACTTTTTTTTCTTCCAAAAATCCTCACTATGGTCAACATCGCAGCCTGGCTGACAAATCTAATGGCTAAATAGATGCGTTGTAATTGGAGTTAGAGCTTTTCTTTTAAAAAACATTGTATCCTGGCTGACATTTCTAATGGCCAAATAGATGCGTTTTTATGGCCTTTACTGTTTTTCTACTAAAAATTCCCACTACGGTCACTTATGTGGCCTGGCTGACATTTCTAATGGCTACATAGATGAATTTTAATGGCTTTTACTGTTTTTATGTTAAAAATTCCCACTATGGTCAATATTGCAGCCTGACTGACAAATCTAATGGCCAAATAGATGTGTTTATATGGCTTTTATTGTTTTGTTTTACTAAAAATATCCACTATGGTCACTTATATGGCCTGACTGACATTTCTAATGGCTAGATAGATGAATTTTAATGGCTTTTACCGTTTTTCTGCCAAAATTCCCCCAACAGTTAAAATTGTGGCTCAGCTGACATTTCTAATGACTACATAGATGAATTTTAATGGCTTTTACTTTTATTTTCTTCAAAAAATCCTCACTATGGTCAACATTGCAGCCTGACTGACAAATCTAATGGATGAATAGATGCGTTTTAATTGGAGTTACACCTTTCTTCTAAAAAACTCCACTTAGGTCACATGTGGCCTGGCTGACATTTCTAATGTCCAAATAGATGAGTTTTTATGGCTTTTACTGTTTTTCTGTTAAAAATATCCACTATGGTCACTTATAAGGCCTGGCTGACATTTCTAATGGCCAAATAGATGCGTTTTTATGGCCTTTACTGTTTTTCTGCTAAAAATTCCCACTACGGTCACTTATGTGGCCTGGCTGACATTTCTAATGGCTATATAGATGAATTTTAATGGCTTTTACTAAATTTTTGTTAAAAATTCCCACTATGGTCAACATTGCAGCCTGGCTGACAAATCTCATGGCTAAATAGATGCGTTTTAACTGGATTTACAGCTTTTCTTCTAAAAACTCCACTTAGGTCACATATGTGGCCTGGCTGACATTTCTAATGGCCAAATAGATGTGTTTTTATGGCTTTTACTGTTTTTCTACTAAAAATATCCACTATGGTCAATTATGTGGCCTGGCTGACATTTCTAATGGCCAAATAGATCAACATTGTGTCCTGGCTGACATTTCTAATGGCCAAATAGATGCGTTTTTATGGCCTTTACTGTTTTTTCTGCTAAAAATTCACACTATGGTCAACATTGCAGCCTGGCTGACAAATCTCATGGCTAAATAGATGCGTTTTAATTGGAGTTACAGCTTTTCTTCTAAAAAACTCCACTTAGGTCACATATGTGGCCTGGCTCACATTTCTAATGGCCAAATAGATGCGTTTTTATGGCCTTTACTGTTTTTCTGCTAAAAATTCCCACTACGGTCACTTATGTGGCCTGGCTGACATTTCTAATGGCTATATAGATGAATTTTAATGGCTTTTACTAAATTTTTGTTAAAAATTCCCACTATGGTCAACATTGCAGCCTGGCTGACAAATCTCATGGCTAAATAGATGCGTTTTAACTGGATTTACAGCTTTTCTTCTAAAAACTCCACTTAGGTCACATATGTGGCCTGGCTGACATTTCTAATGGCCAAATAGATGTGTTTTTATGGCTTTTACTGTTTTTCTACTAAAAATATCCACTATGGTCAATTATGTGGCCTGGCTGACATTTCTAATGGCCAAATAGATCAACATTGTGTCCTGGCTGACATTTCTAATGGCCAAATAGATGCGTTTTTATGGCCTTTACTGTTTTTCTGCTAAAAATTCCCACTATGGTCAACATTGCAGCCTGGCTGACAAATCTCATGGCTAAATAGATGCGTTTTAACTGGATTTACAGCTTTTCTTCTAAAAACTCCACTTAGGTCACATATGTGGCCTGGCTGACATTTCTAATGGCCAAATAGATGTGTTTTTATGGCTTTTACTGTTTTTCTACTAAAAATATCCACTATGGTCAATTATGTGGCCTGGCTGACATTTCTAATGGCCAAATAGATCAACATTGTGTCCTGGCTGACATTTCTAATGGCCAAATAGATGCGTTTTTATGGCCTTTACTGTTTTTTTCTGCTAAAAATTCCCACTATGGTCAACATTGCAGCCTGGCTGACAAATCTCATGGCTAAATAGATGCGTTTTAATTGGAGTTACAGCTTTTCTTCTAAAAAACTCCACTTAGGTCACATATGTGGCCTGGCTGACATTTCTAATGACCAAATAGATGTGTTTTTATGGCTTTTACTGTTTTTCTACTAAAAATATCCACTATGGTCACTTATGTGGCCTGGCTGACATTTCTAATGGCAAAATAGATCAACATTGTGTCCTGGCTGACATTTCTAATGGCCAAATAGATGCCTTTTTATGGCCCTTACTGTTTTTCTGCTAAAAATTCCCACTACAGTCACTTATGTGGCCTGGCTGACATTTCTAATGGCTATATAGATGCGTTTTTATGGCCTTTACTGTTTTTCTGCTAAAAATTCCCACTATGGTCAACATTGCAGCCTGGCTGACAAATCTCATGGCTAAATAGATGCGTTTTAATTGGATTTACAGCTTTTCTTCTAAAAAACTCCACTTAGGTCACATATGTGGCTTGGCTGACATTTCTAATGGCCAAATAGATGTTTTTTTATGGATTTTACTGTTTTTCTACTAAAAATATCCACTATGGTCACTTATGTGGCCTGGCTGACAAATGTAATGGCTAAATAGATGCGTTTTAATTGGATTTACAGCTTTTCTTCTAAAAAACTCCACTTAGGTCACATATGTGGCTTTGCTGACATTTCTAATGGCCAAATAGATGTGTTTTTTATGGCTTTTACTGTTTTTCTACTAAAAATATCCACTATGGTCACTTATGTGGCCTGGCTGACATTTCTAATGGCAAAATAGATCAACATTGTGTCCTGGCTGACATTTCTAATGGCCAAATAGATGCGTTTTTATGGCCTTTACTGTTTTTCTGCAAAAAATTTCCACTACAGTCACTGATGTGGCCTGGCTGACATTTCTAATGGCCAAATAGATGCGTTTTTATGGCCTTTACTGTTTTTCTGCTAAAAATTCCCACTACGGTCACTTATGTGGCCTGGCTGACATTTCTAATGGCCAAATAGATGAGTTTTTATGGCTTTTACTGTTTTTCTGTTAAAAATATCCACTATGGTCACTTATGTGGCCTGGCTGACATTTCTAATGGCAAAATAGATCAACATTGTGTCCTGGCTGACATTTCTAATGGCCAAATAGATGTGTTTTTATGGCCTTTACTGTTTTTCTGCTAAAAATTTCCACTACAGTCACTGATGTGGCCTGGCTGACATTTCTAATGGCCAAATAGATGCGTTTTTATGGCCTTTACTGTTTTTCTGCTAAAAATTCCCACTACAGTCACTTATGTGGCCTGGCTGACATTTCTAATGGCCAAATAGATGAGTTTTTATTGCTTTTACTGTTTTTCTGTTAAAAATATCCACTATGGTCACTTATAAGGCCTGGCTGACATTTCTAATGGCCAAATAGATGCGTTTTTATGGCCTTTACTGTTTTTCTGCTAAAAATTCCCACTACGGTCACTTATGTGGCCTGGCTGACATTTCTAATGGCTATATAGATGAATTTTAATGGCTTTTACTAAATTTTTGTTAAAAATTCCCACTATGGTCAACATTGCAGCCTGGCTGACAAATCTCATGGCTAAATAGATGCGTTTTAATTGGATTTACAGCTTTTCTTCTAAAACACTCCACTTAGGTCACATATGTGGCCTGGCTGACATTTCTAATGGCCAAATAGATGTGTTTTTATGGCTTTTACTGTTTTTCTACTAAAAATATCCACTATGGTCACTTATGTGGCCTGGCTGACATTTCTAATGGCCAAATAGATCAACATTGTGTCCTGGCTGACATTTCTAATGGCCAAATAGATGCGTTTTTATGGCCTTTACTGTTTTTCTGCTAAAAATTCCCACTACGGTCACTTATGTGGCCTGGCTGACATTTCAAATGGTTACATAGATGAATTTTAATGGCTTTTACTGTTTTTCTGTTAAAAATTCCCACTATGGTCAACATTGCAGCCTGGCTGACAAATCTCATGGCTAAATAGATGCGTTTTAATTGGAGTTACAGCTTTTCTTCTAAAAAACTCCACTTAGGTCACATATGTGGCCTGGCTGACATTTCTAATGACCAAATAGATGTGTTTTTATGGCTTTTACTGTTTTTCTACTAAAAATATCCACTATGGTCACTTATGTGGCCTGGCTGACATTTCTAATGGCAAAATAGATCAACATTGTGTCCTGGCTGACATTTCTAATGGCCAAATAGATGCCTTTTTATGGCCCTTACTGTTTTTCTGCTAAAAATTCCCACTACAGTCACTTATGTGGCCTGGCTGACATTTCTAATGGCTATATAGATGCGTTTTTTATGGCCTTTACTGTTTTTCTGCTAAAAATTCCCACTATGGTCAACATTGCAGCCTGGCTGACAAATCTCATGGCTAAATAGATGCGTTTTAATTGGATTTACAGCTTTTCTTCTAAAAAACTCCACTTAGGTCACATATGTGGCTTGGCTGACATTTCTAATGGCCAAATAGATGTTTTTTTTATGGATTTTACTGTTTTTCTACTAAAAATATCCACTATGGTCACTTATGTGGCCTGGCTGACAAATGTAATGGCTAAATAGATGCGTTTTAATTGGATTTACAGCTTTTCTTCTAAAAAACTCCACTTAGGTCACATATGTGGCTTTGCTGACATTTCTAATGGCCAAATAGATGTGTTTTTTATGGCTTTTACTGTTTTTCTACTAAAAATATCCACTATGGTCACTTATGTGGCCTGGCTGACATTTCTAATGGCAAAATAGATCAACATTGTGTCCTGGCTGACATTTCTAATGGCCAAATAGATGCGTTTTTATGGCCTTTACTGTTTTTCTGCAAAAAATTTCCACTACAGTCACTGATGTGGCCTGGCTGACATTTCTAATGGCCAAATAGATGCGTTTTTATGGCCTTTACTGTTTTTCTGCTAAAAATTCCCACTACGGTCACTTATGTGGCCTGGCTGACATTTCTAATGGCCAAATAGATGAGTTTTTATGGCTTTTACTGTTTTTCTGTTAAAAATATCCACTATGGTCACTTATGTGGCCTGGCTGACATTTCTAATGGCAAAATAGATCAACATTGTGTCCTGGCTGACATTTCTAATGGCCAAATAGATGTGTTTTTATGGCCTTTACTGTTTTTCTGCTAAAAATTTCCACTACAGTCACTGATGTGGCCTGGCTGACATTTCTAATGGCCAAATAGATGCGTTTTTATGGCCTTTACTGTTTTTCTGCTAAAAATTCCCACTACAGTCACTTATGTGGCCTGGCTGACATTTCTAATGGCCAAATAGATGAGTTTTTATTGCTTTTACTGTTTTTCTGTTAAAAATATCCACTATGGTCACTTATAAGGCCTGGCTGACATTTCTAATGGCCAAATAGATGCGTTTTTATGGCCTTTACTCTTTTTCTGCTAAAAATTCCCACTACGGTCACTTATGTGGCCTGGCTGACATTTCTAATGGCTATATAGATGAATTTTAATGGCTTTTACTAAATTTTTGTTAAAAATTCCCACTATGGTCAACATTGCAGCCTGGCTGACAAATCTCATGGCTAAATAGATGCGTTTTAATTGGATTTACAGCTTTTCTTCTAAAACACTCCACTTAGGTCACATATGTGGCCTGGCTGACATTTCTAATGGCCAAATAGATGTGTTTTTATGGCTTTTACTGTTTTTCTACTAAAAATATCCACTATGGTCACTTATGTGGCCTGGCTGACATTTCTAATGGCCAAATAGATGAGTTTTTATTGCTTTTACTGTTTTTCTGTTAAAAATATCCACTATGGTCACTTATAAGGCCTGGCTGACATTTCTAATGGCCAAATAGATGCGTTTTTATGGCCTTTACTCTTTTTCTGCTAAAAATTCCCACTACGGTCACTTATGTGGCCTGGCTGACATTTCTTATGGCTATATAGATGAATTTTAATGGCTTTTACTAAATTTTTGTTAAAAATTCCCACTATGGTCAACATTGCAGCCTGGCTGACAAATCTCATGGCTAAATAGATGCGTTTTAATTGGATTTACAGCTTTTCTTCTAAAACACTCCACTTAGGTCACATATGTGGCCTGGCTGACATTTCTAATGGCCAAATAGATGTGTTTTTATGGCTTTTACTGTTTTTCTACTAAAAATATCCACTATGGTCACTTATGTGGCCTGGCTGACATTTCTAATGGCCAAATAGATCAACATTGTGTCCTGGCTGACATTTCTAATGGCCAAATAGATGCGTTTTTATGGCCTTTACTGTTTTTCTGCTAAAAATTCCCACTACGGTCACTTATGTGGCCTGGCTGACATTTCAAATGGTTACATAGATGAATTTTAATGGCTTTTACTGTTTTTCTGTTAAAAATTCCCACTATGGTCAACATTGCAGCCTGGCTGACAAATCTCATGGCTAAATAGATGCGTTTTAATTGGAGTTACAGCTTTTCTTCTAAAAAACTCCACTTAGGTCACATATGTGGCCTGGCTGACATTTCTAATGACCAAATAGATGTGTTTTTATGGCTTTTACTGTTTTTCTACTAAAAATATCCACTATGGTCACTTATGTGGCCTGGCTGACATTTCTAATGGCAAAATAGATCAACATTGTGTCCTGGCTGACATTTCTAATGGCCAAATAGATGCCTTTTTATGGCCCTTACTGTTTTTCTGCTAAAAATTCCCACTACAGTCACTTATGTGGCCTGGCTGACATTTCTAATGGCTATATAGATGCGTTTTTATGGCCTTTACTGTTTTTCTGCTAAAAATTCCCACTATGGTCAACATTGCAGCCTGGCTGACAAATCTCATGGCTAAATAGATGCGTTTTAATTGGATTTACAGCTTTTCTTCTAAAAAACTCCACTTAGGTCACATATGTGGCTTGGCTGACATTTCTAATGGCCAAATAGATGTTTTTTTTATGGATTTTACTGTTTTTCTACTAAAAATATCCACTATGGTCACTAATGTGGCCTGGCTGACAAATGTAATGGCTAAATAGATGCGTTTTAATTGGATTTACAGCTTTTCTTCTAAAAAACTCCACTTAGGTCACATATGTGGCTTTGCTGACATTTCTAATGGCCAAATAGATGTGTTTTTTATGGCTTTTACTGTTTTTCTACTAAAAATATCCACTATGGTCACTTATGTGGCCTGGCTGACATTTCTAATGGCAAAATAGATCAACATTGTGTCCTGGCTGACATTTCTAATGGCCAAATAGATGCGTTTTTATGGCCTTTACTGTTTTTCTGCAAAAAATTTCCACTACAGTCACTGATGTGGCCTGGCTGACATTTCTAATGGCCAAATAGATGCGTTTTTATGGCCTTTACTGTTTTTCTGCTAAAAATTCCCACTACGGTCACTTATGTGGCCTGGCTGACATTTCTAATGGCCAAATAGATGAGTTTTTATGGCTTTTACTGTTTTTCTGTTAAAAATATCCACTATGGTCACTTATGTGGCCTGGCTGACATTTCTAATGGCAAAATAGATCAACATTGTGTCCTGGCTGACATTTCTAATGGCCAAATAGATGTGTTTTTATGGCCTTTACTGTTTTTCTGCTAAAAATTTCCACTACAGTCACTGATGTGGCCTGGCTGACATTTCTAATGGCCAAATAGATGCGTTTTTATGGCCTTTACTGTTTTTCTGCTAAAAATTCCCACTACAGTCACTTATGTGGCCTGGCTGACATTTCTAATGGCCAAATAGATGAGTTTTTATTGCTTTTACTGTTTTTCTGTTAAAAATATCCACTATGGTCACTTATAAGGCCTGGCTGACATTTCTAATGGCCAAATAGATGCGTTTTTATGGCCTTTACTGTTTTTCTGCTAAAAATTCCCACTACGGTCACTTATGTGGCCTGGCTGACATTTCTAATGGCTATATAGATGAATTTTAATGGCTTTTACTAAATTTTTGTTAAAAATTCCCACTATGGTCAACATTGCAGCCTGGCTGACAAATCTCATGGCTAAATAGATGCGTTTTAATTGGATTTACAGCTTTTCTTCTAAAACACTCCACTTAGGTCACATATGTGGCCTGGCTGACATTTCTAATGGCCAAATAGATGTGTTTTTATGGCTTTTACTGTTTTTCTACTAAAAATATCCACTATGGTCACTTATGTGGCCTGGCTGACATTTCTAATGGCCAAATAGATCAACATTGTGTCCTGGCTGACATTTCTAATGGCCAAATAGATGCGTTTTTATGGCCTTTACTGTTTTTCTGCTAAAAATTCCCACTACGGTCACTTATGTGGCCTGGCTGACATTTCAAATGGTTACATAGATGAATTTTAATGGCTTTTACTGTTTTTCTGTTAAAAATTCCCACTATGGTCAACATTGCAGCCTGGCTGACAAATCTCATGGCTAAATAGATGCGTTTTAATTGGAGTTACAGCTTTTCTTCTAAAAAACTCCACTTAGGTCACATATGTGGCCTGGCTGACATTTCTAATGGCCAAATAGATGTGTTTTTATGGCTTTTACTGTTTTTCTACTAAAAATATCCACTATGGTCACTTATGTGGCCTGGCTGACATTTCTAATGGCAAAATAGATCAACATTGTGTCCTGGCTGACATTTCTAATTGCCAAATAGATGCCTTTTTATGGCCCTTACTGTTTTTCTGCTAAAAATTCCCACTACAGTCACTTATGTGGCCTGGCTGACATTTCTAATGGCCAAAGAGATGCGTTTTTATGGCCTTTACTGTTTTTCTGCTAAAAATTCCCACTACGGTCACTTATGTGGCCTGGCTGACATTTCTAATGGCTAGATAGATGAATTTTAATGGCTTTTACTTTTTTTTTTACTTTTTTTTTCTTCCAAAAATCCTCACTATGGTCAACATTGCAGCCTTGCTGACAAATCTAATGGATAAAGTAGATGCGTTTTAATGGGATTTACAGCTTTTCTGCTAAAATTCCCACTAAGTCCTAACATACTAACCAGGGCCGAAACTCATTTTGTTTGAAAAAGCTTAATTTTATAAAGATTTTTTAATTAAATATTTGAAATAATTCAGTTTTAGAAATTTTTTGAATTTAGAAATTTACATTGTATTGAATTAAATTTTGTAAAACTAAAATAGTCATTAAAAGTATCATAACATTCTATATGAACCAATGAGTTGCAGGGTAATTTTAATACTAGTATTAAACTCATTCACTTCATTTATGTGTTCTGTTGAATTTATTAGTCATTTATCATTAAAATATATATAATATATATAATATTATGTATTAATAAAGTACAGTGAAACCTGTTTTCAGTGATCACCATTGGGAATAGTCTGATTTTCCTCTGACCCTACACACATACTGTCTTATGGCTGTGCCTACACACAGCCGTAAGGCAGTCTATGTTTGTAGGGTCAGAGGAAACTCAGACTACGTTAAGAAGAGCAAAAGTATCTGCTTAAGACAGGTGGTCTTTAAAAGCAGGTGACAATATTTAGAGGGCAAGTCTAAGAAAATGCTTCTTTTTCAACCTTTTCAATAATAATAAAAAGATAAGGTGTGTATTAGCCTAAAAAGAAATTAAATAATAATAATTAATAACCTGCTTAATGTGATTATTATTTGTTAATAATAATAATAATAATAATAATAATAATAATATTTTTGATAAAAGTAGCCTGGTTCAAAGACTTACAACAACCAACAAATTTATAAAAATGAAATTATTTTATAAATTATACCTAAAAATATCAATAGATTAATTTATTAATTAACAGAAGGATTAATCATTTGATTTTAATATTTCCAATTACCTGCTAAAAGTTTTTTTGTTTTTTTTAATAATTGTTGTTATCCAGCAGCCACTTATATATAAATATTATTGTTTGGGCTGCCAAAGTTTACTTGTTAACAAACTGCATTGAATTTAGTGTTAATCATGGGTTGGGTAATCAGGTAAACAATATTTCAACTTTAAACTTCAACATGTCTATAAAGTTGAATATTTAGTCTTGTTGAAAACAGTTTTTAAGTAACTGTGACCTTACATGGAAGTTTTATAAGGCATTTGTTTTTATGGGTCCATTTTTTATTGTGCAAGGAACCAAAATTATCTCTGTTACTTCATGAACTTTGGCTTGGTATCAAGAATATTCTTAGACTTTTATTTTTTTTTTTTGAATGACGGTTGGTGCAAATGCTAGTAAATTATATGAAAATAATTATTTGTCAGTTTAATATGTTGACTCTTGCAAATGCACATGAAAATAAAACTTTTGCCTAAATTTCCTGATTTACAGTATTTATTTTTACCGGAAAGCAATGCAGGTTGGATTTATAAAACTGCACACATGTAGACTGTTTCTGTGTTACATTGATAAGGATTGTTGGATGAGAATTTTTAATTCATTTGTCAAACATTATTCTTTTTATTGTTTTTATCTATCTTGTCTATATATAAATTTTTAAAAAATTGCATAAACATTATATAGAAAAAGTACAATGTAACATATTTGAACCATTATCACAGTATGATATCAGAAAGGCTGTACCCTATGGCTCAGGTTATATAAATCTTTGACAGTACGAAATATGGGATGTGTAACCTGCTAAAAACCTATATAACATTATGCCATGTGTTGTTTTTTAATATCAACAGCAAAGGAAAAAGACAAACATTTGTAGGCCATCTTTGTTTTATCAGATTATGTGCAATATTGACATGATCTTGAAGCAGTGATAAGATTTGTAAGTTATATAAGAATGATTCAATAATAAAAGAAAATTTATTCAAGAAAGATTGAGAACTTGTTCTTTGTCGAACAGTTACAAAGTTTTTACTCACTAGAATAAAAAAAAATATTTCAAGAAAAAAACACAGTACACTGAAAACACATTCAAAATATAAAAAAAGAAAACATGTTAATATTTATTTCTTTAAAACATGCTGGAAATATTATGATATAATAGAACCACTTACAAGATCATTATCCAATTTATTTATGTATGAATTTTCAAAAAGATACTGGACAAATAATGAAGAAGGAAATTAGTACTCAAACAAATTGTAAAATGACCAAATAATTTATTGTTAATGCTGAATAAATTTGTCACCCTCCAAAAAGTATAGTGACATAAAATGCAGTATTATTATGTCACAGTCTCCATCTGTCTAACACCATATATCATAGAGCCATAATGGAGTACCATGATATCATAGTGACAAAAAATGGAGTAAAATGATATAATGATGACTATCAAACACTATTGGGTATAGTGACAGAGTAGAGCACCACAATGTCATAGTTTCTATTTGTCACCTACTATTAGGATAGATAGAAACTGACAGGCTGTAATTATGTCATAGTGTCTCTTTTTTACCTGCCATCGGGTATAGTCACAAAGAATGGGAGTATTGTGATGCCACAGTGTCTAAATGTCACCCAACTTATGGTAAAGTAACATAGAGTGAAGTAATATGATGTTGTAGTGTCATAATATTCAGGTATAGTGATATACTGTGATGGCATATTGACAATCTGTCACTTACTTTCATATGACACTGACAAGTAGTGGGGTCTTGTGATTAAAAGGTTTTTTTTTGGTCAACCACTATCAGAAAAAGTGACAAAGGGAGGAGTAATAAGATGTCACAATGACAATCTCTCAGGTATAGTGACAAACAGTGAAGACATAACATGTTGCAATGACAATATGTCACCCACCATTAGGTATAGTGACAATGAGTGAAGTAATAACATGTTGCAATGACAATGTGTCACCCACCATTAAATATAGTGACAAAGAGTAAAGTAATAACATGTTGCAATGACAATGTGTCACCCACCATTAGGTATAGTGACAAAGAGTGAAGTAATAACATGTTGCAATGACAATGTGTCACCTACCATTAGGTATGGTGACAAAGAGTGAAGTATTAACATGTTGCAATGACAATGTGTTATGCAACATTAGGTATAGTGACAAAGAGTGAGGTAATAACATGTTGCAATAACAATGACTGTTACCCAATATTAGGTATAGTGACAAAGAGTGAAGTTATAACATGTCACAATGACAATGTGTCACCTACCATAAGGTATAGTGACAAATATTGAGGAAATAATATGTTGCAATGAAAATGTGTCACCCACCATTAGGTATAGTGAGAAAGAGTGAAGTAATAACATGTTGCAATGAAATGTGTCTACCACCATTAGATATAGTGACAAAGAGTGAAGTAATAACATGTTGCAATGACAGTGTGTTACCCAACCTTAGGTATAGTGACAAAGAGTGAGGAAATAACAATGACTGTTATCAAACATTGGGTATAGTGACAAAGAGTGAAGTTATAACATTTCACAATGACAATGTGTCTACCACCATTAGATATAGTGACAAAGAGTGAAGTAATAACAAGTTGCAATGACAATGACTGTTACCCAACATAAGGTATAGTGACAAAGAGTGAAGAAATAACATGTCACAATGACATTGTGTCACCTATCAAACGTATAGTGACAAAGATTGAGGAAATAATATGTTGCAATGACAATATGTCACCCAAAATTAGGCATAGTAACAAAGAGTGAAGTAATAACATGTTGCAATGACAATGTGTTACCCAACATTAATTATAGTGAGAAAGAGTGAAGTAATAACATGTTGCAATGACAATGTGTCACCCAACATTAGGTAAAGTGACAAAAAGTGAAGTAATAACATGTCACAATGACAATGTGTCACCCAATATTAGGTATGGTGACAAAGAGTGAAGTTATAACATTTCACAATGACAATGTGTCACCCACCATTAGATATAGTGACAAAGAGTAAAGTAACAACAAGTTGCAATGACAATGTGTCACCCAACATTAGGTATGGTGACAAAAAGTGAAATAATAACATGTCACAATGACAATGTGTCACCCAATATTAGGTATAGTGACAAAAAGTGAAGTAATAACATGTCACAATGACAATGTGTCACCCAACATTAGGTATAGTGACAAAGAGTGAAGTTATAACATTTCACAATGACAATGTGTCACCCACCATTAGATATAGTGACAAAGAGTGAAGTAATAACAAGTTGCAATGACAATGACTGTTACCCAACATTAAGTATAGTGACAAAGAGTGAGGAAATAAGATGTTGCAATGACAATATGTCACCCAAAATTAGGCATAGTAACAAAGAGTGAAGTAATAACATGTTGCAATGACAATGTGTTACCCAACATTAATTATAGTGAGAAAGAGTGAAGTAATAACATGTTGCAATGACAATGTGTCACCCAACATTAGGTAAAGTGACAAAAAGTGAAGTAATAACATGTCACAATGACAATGTGTCACCCAATATTAGGTATAGTGACAAAGAGTGAAGTTATAACATTTCACAATGACAATGTGTCACCCACCATTAGATATAGTGACAAAGAGTGAAGTAATAACAAGTTGCAATGACAATGACTGTTACCCAACATTAGGTACAGTGACAAAGAGTGAGGAAATAAGATGTTGCAATGACAATATGTCACCCAAAATTAGGCATAGTAACAAAGAGTGAAGTAATAACATGTTGCAATGACAATGTGTTACCCAACATTAATTATAGTGAGAAAGAGTGAAGTAATAACATGTTGCAATGACAATGTGTCACTTACCATTAGGTATAGTGAGAAAGAGTGAAGTAATAACATGTTGCAATGACCATGTGTCTACCACCATAATCTTCTGGTATAGTGATATATTAAAATGACATATTGTCAGTCTGTCAAATACTTTAAGGTACTAGTATACTGACATAAAATGAATATATATATATATATATTTATAGTCTGTCTGTCACCCACCATTAGATCAATTGACACAACAGACTACCATCAGGTGTGGTGACATAAAGTGTTATAATCATAATCTCTCACCAATCTTCCGATATAATGTCACCTACTACTTGCTCTCATTGTGAATAGCTAAAAATTTGCTGGTACAACCTTAATATTACAACCAACCAATCACTTGTATCTCTTTTTAACCAATTAAAAAATGACTGATCAACACTGACATCACAATACTCCACTGAATGTCAAGGTACTTCATTATAAGTGACAGACACTATGACATCACAGTACTATTGTATGTGATGGTAGGTGACAGATAGACACTATGACAACCCAGTTACTCCATTGTATGTCAATATACTCGATAGTAAGAAACAGACTCTATGATTCTTGTTTGTAAGTGACGGGTAGACACTATGACATCGTATAACGCATGATATTGTTTGTGATGGTAGGTAACAGATAGCCATTTGATACCATGTAAAAAAAAATTTAAAAAAACATCCTTTTAATTTAAAAAAAACCTCAATTTTGTAAATAAATGCAAGCAGAACAATATTGAAGTAAATATGTCCATGAAATATGACTTTTGAAGTAAGGCATATTTGGTAATTTTTAAAAATAATTAATTAGTGTTGGTTGGAAAAATTTGCTACCAGCAATTCAAACCATGAAATGGAAACCTTGTTTTAACAAGTAAATCAAGCCCATCATGAACGTCAATGTTTGTGTATTAGTTACCAAACCAAACCAGAATTCTAAAAAAAAAAAAGAAACAGGACAAAATATTATAAAATTTGTCAGTCGGTTATTTCAATTAAACTGCCAATACCAGCAAAATCAATAAATACTTCAGAGACTTGCATTAATTTGGTATACCTATATAAGGCAGACAAGTGAATTCAAACCTGTGTAAGAATTCATCAAGTCATCATTTGGTTTTTTTTTTTTTTTTTTTTTTTTTTTTTTGCAAAAGTATCAAAACTATCAAGAAGTAACAAAACATAAATATCTTACGAACTGATTACTTATTTATGAAAAAATAGTGTTAGAACTTCTCAAATCAGAGGATATCATTGTGTTTGTCTGTTGTATAATTTGTATTATGATGAGAATTATTAGACTGAAAAAAAAATCTATAATAATGGTATTAATGTCTGTGTAGTAACCCAGACAACTGACCTTTCCTTTTCTAAAATAAAGTTTTAGAAATAACTCTAAAATCAATTTAAAAAAACAATCAGACAAAAAAATACATTTAATCGAAAAAAGGGTTTAATCAGTGTCACAATGAATGCAGACTTGATTGTCTTCAATAGCATAATTAATTTATTTATTGCATAATTAATTATTTATTTATCAACTGCAAATCCGCAAATATAGAGCCATAATGATAATAATTATCAAAGTCTTATCACTTATATACATTCATGTTCTATATTGGTATTTGTTGGACAAGAATTCACCTTGAATAATTGATTGTACTATTTATCATATGACAACCTGTAAATCCATCCATACATATATCACACCTTCTGGTATACACAAATGTAAGAAACCATATCTCACCAGTTAATGGATGTTTATTCTGTGTGTGCCTGGTAAAATCCCATTAAGTCACCTTGATATATATATATATATATATATATATATATATATATATATACTGTCTCCCTTCATTGTTTTCATTCTTTGGTAATTACTATTTATATTATTATTATTATTATTAATCTAGCCTGGGTCAAACACTTATGACAACCAATACATTTTGAAATTAAATTTATTTTGACAGAAAAAAATATATAAAGGGATATTGAAAAAGTTTAATTAATCTTTTTTTGTATTTTCTTCATCCAGCAGCCACTTAATTTGCACTTGCTTGATATGTTTAATAAAAAATAAATGAATGTTAAAAAAGAGAAAAAATTAATTGAATTCTTTTATTTTTTAAGATGTGGGGAAAGATGATTTACATGTCTCAAGTTTTGTCATCTTCTTATATTTAAGCTGTAATAGTTTGAATTTTTATTGTAGATTATTTTCAGTAATCAAAAAAGTAATTTGATTCATAAATAAGCTTTGTTGAAGATGTCAAAAGAATTTAATTTTTGAAAAATTTGACAAGGTGGCACTATAATTCTATGAAATTTATTTTTAGTGTGGTTTGGCTGGTACTGGTGCCTTTGTAAGTGCTTGTTCATGTACAAAATAAACAGTGGCACATAATCACTGTCAGTGAGTACCTAATCCAGGGGCCTAGTGTCAATATGTTTATTAACAACCCAAATTAAGTTACCAGTTTTATTCAGATTGTAAAGAGCTATGTACAAACTGCATTTTATGTCATTATGCATTTAAGTGTCCTATCTGCAGACTGAATTGAAACCAGGGGCCAACACGTTAGAGGATTCTGTTTGTTTAAAGCTAATAGGAATGAAATTTTAGAAAATGATTCAAATAGATTTTGATTACAAGTCATCAATTTAATATATATTTATATTTAGAAAAAAAATTTAAGAAAATTGGAAAACTTAAAGTCCCGGTGTATTTCGCTACAGACGTACAGTACGTAAATAAATATCAAGAATGTCATAAAGCCAAGATGTACACACGTTTTTGTAAGATACTTGTAACGTAGTTTCTTGATCCATACGTTTTATTATATATATATTGCTGAATTACTTCCTCTGTTAGCGAAAATGTTGAAGACTTGTGAATCTCATGGACTTGTAAATCTCATATCCCCTTCCATGAGAAATGCAAGTTTTACCGGAAACCGGAAACGGAACCTGCAGTTCTCATAGGGCTTACATTTCTCATGCGACGCCGTTATGACAGCGAGCACTAAATAGCCAAGTTTTGTCGTCCGTGTATATTCTGAATAACTAGCGTTTTAATATTTTTTCACTGAAAACTTCATTTTAATATTTTAAAAAAAATTATTTATTGTATTATATTCAAACTCTTCACTGAAAAAAATGAAAGATAGATTGGAAGAAAATGTTACAAACATGTCATCGCGGACTTTTTATTTTTATTTATTTATTTAGATCTATTTATTTATTATTTTATTTTATTTTATTTTATTTTATTTTATTTTATTTTATTTTATTTTATTTTATTTTATTTTATTTATTTTTTTTTTTTTTTATTTTGACACCATTACTAAAATTTCATATTTTTTTTTAGTTATCTGTTTGAATTAATGAATGGAAATCCAAAGTCGATTCGCAGCGATCTAAAAATAGGATTAATTTTAAATCTGTCACAAAGCAAAGTACTTCTCCCATCCCAAACAAAATGTGTTATTGATATTAATCATCTGTGTATAAAGTACTACTTGTCCCGTTTTAATTTGCTACCTGGTCACGACTGCAGACATGATTTGAAAACCTCTCAAGGTGTGATGATAAGCATATTACAAGTGATTAAGAATATGCATCCTACTAATTAGCGTTTCCGTTTACGATCTCATCAGTTAATTAGTTTGTCAGTAACGACTGACCATTCTTTATTTTGTTCCTCTGTAATCACTGTTTCTTCTTATAATCCAAGGCAAATATTATTAAAGACAAATAAATAAATAAATAAATAACAGTTAAAGAAAAAAGAAGAAAAGAAAAAGAAAGAAAGAAAAAACGGGACAGATTCTCGGGCCTCGTTGAAATGATAACCATTCTAATTATACCTGATTTAGCTGTCAAAACATTTGTAAAGGTTAACTGGTAAAGGCACGTGCAGTGCCTTGAAACTCGTGGTTGTATTTTGTTTGAAGTCAAAACTTCTTGTCAAGTTATATACAAGTAATCAGAGAAAACGCTGTTTCACTTAAAATGTTTTTGGAATTAGTAAATCTACGATACAATTTTTCTTAAAACCGGGATTTATTTATATTTATGGATTAGATTTTGATACACATCTGACTAACAATTTCAGGTAAATTATATTTTTAAAAATTATCTCCTGCTTCAACTATTTTAAAAAATTACGTGAAAAAAATCTGTTAAAAATTCGTGTTTTATTACATTTTTTTTTAAATTTTCACATAATGCTTTAATCTCATGAGTTTTGTAATTTAATTATGATATAATAACGGACAAAATCGATCAACAACTAAATCAATCTTCCATGTAAACATTCGTCGTATGTTCAAATTATTTATGTCTCTGAGTACCCATGAAGGATTAAATGTATTCAAATTACGTTTCAATAATCATCGCGGTAGACATTTTTTCTGCCGGTGGACGATTTTACTGTCCACCGCGACAAAAATATTTTTAATCTTTTTTCTCTTTATTCGCGATGGACCGCGGTGGAATTATTCTCAATCTTACCGTAGGTGTTATATATACTGCGTATTTTCTCCTTAGATGTTAGATTTATATATATAAACATATTTTATTCATTTTACGGTAGTCCTAACTTCAAAGCGTGCCGCCTACCTACAGTCGGAAATAATTTACCGAAAATTGAAACCGTACGCCGAAAATTGTAACCGTGCTATCGAAAATTACAACCTCATTATGGATATGCAAAGCTCATTACGAATATTCATTTTTTTTTGCCAAAATTACACTAATATTCATTTTTTCTCGGAAAAAGCAGTGAAAAATACATTTTCGGTGATTTTTCGGCTAATTTCCGGAATTTTTATGAATATTCGTAATTTTGGCCACATTTTCGTTGAAACTGCCTTCTAGTGTGTATCAAAATAGTAAATATTCCAGGCAAAATATTTGATGTGCTGACAATGTGAAAATTTTTAAAAGTTTAATGAAAAATTTTCCCAAAATGTCGATTTTGTCAATGATTTTCCCAATTTCATCCCAAGGTCCCTTTCCCAAAATGGCCAGAAAAATCCCTGATATATTGTGGTTTGACATTAATGGCAGCTAGAACTGTCAGCATGCCGGGAAAATGGGTGTTTAACAGAC
Source organism: Tegillarca granosa (assembly GCA_029721355.1). Classification (NCBI taxonomy): domain Eukaryota; kingdom Metazoa; phylum Mollusca; class Bivalvia; order Arcoida; family Arcidae; genus Tegillarca; species Tegillarca granosa. The sequence continues at coordinate 4,809,160 of CM056601.1, read as the reverse complement.
AATGGATACCAAAATATAAATGGCTGTCTGAAGTCAAATGTGACAGAAACAAAGCAATTTGCACATGGTGTCGTTAAACAATAGAACTTGGGAAAATGGGGGAAGCTGCATTAGTTTCGCATGCTTCGAGTGACGAACATGGCCGTAATGCAAAGTGTTACGATACGCAACACTTTTTTCAAACAGCTAAGTATAGTTTAGCGCCAGTTAAGCACGAAGATTTTAAATGGACAGAAGTGTCAGAAACATGTAAAACTGACATTGAAATGAGCAAGCTAAAGGTATCTGCCCCTCCCGAATGTCCAACTTCAACTTCCATTTCAATTGCCATCACTATGGACACGTTTGTCGCTAAAAATGATATGCTCAAGGCTGAAATATTATGGACAATTCAAACGGTTGTTAAACACAATTCCTATAAATCTAATGACAGTATACACAAATTATTTTAGCTAATGTTCCCCGATAGCAAAATAGCCCAAAAGTTCACATGCGGTGAAAAAAAAACAGCATATTACTGTGTTTTTGGTATAGCAGAATATATAAAAGAGATTTTAATTCAAAACATTACAGGACATTTTGTTATTGCATTTGATGAAAGTTTAAACAAGAAAGCTCAGTCAAAGCAAATGGATATTCATGTGAGATACTGGAATAACACAAAAAGTAAAGTTGAATCCTGTTTTCTTGGTTCTCAGTTCTTGGGTCATGGTACCGCAAATGATATGCTGAAACATTTTAATAAAGGTGTTTTGGAAATTTTGTGGGGTAGGAATCTGCTTCAAGTTTCCATGGATGGACCAAATGTCAATTGGAAATTCCATGACATGTTGAATCAGCAAATTAAGAACGATTTTGATTTTTCTTTAATCAATATTGGGTCTTGTGGGTTGCATGTGGTGCATAATGCATTCAAAACAGGTGCTGTTGAAACTGGATGGGACTTGTCTTCTTTCTTGTCATCTTTATATTACTTGTTTAAAGACAGTTCGGCGAGGAGAGAGGATCTGAGTCAGATAAAATGCCTCTGAAGTTTGTAAGCCACCGTTGGCTTGAAAATGGGCCAGTTTGTGACAGGGCTGTTCAAATCTGGGACAAAATTTCTTTTTATGTCAGGAAAGCAGAGTCAAAGGAAGTTTCTAAACCAAGTAATAAATCATTTAGTATTGTCAGAGATGCATTAAGGGATAAGTTGTTGAAAGTTAAGATTGAGTTTTTTAGAGGTATAGCACTTGTATTGGAACCATTCTTGAAAAATTACCAGACTGACAGACCAATGGTTGCATTTTTATATGCAGAGTTGAGTGGGATTATTAAAGGGCTAATGTCAAGGATAATTAAAGCAGATGTTGTGTCATCAAATACTGGTGATAAATTGTTTAGACTTGATCTAAATGACAAGTACATTTATGTGCATGTAAACAAATTGGAATTGGGTTTTTGCACAGAAAAACTTTTAAAGGAAACTGTTAAGGATCAGAAATTGAGTGAAAAACAAATAGCAGAGTTTAAGGTTCAGTGTAAGAATTTCTTGGTTAAGCTTTTAAAGAAACTGTTTGAAAAATGTCCAGTTGTGTATTCATTTGTAAGGTATATGTCATGTCTTAATCCAAAGGAAATGGTTGCAAGTCCTGACAGATGTAATGACAGGTTGAAGAGGCTGTTGCAATTACTAGTCAGCTGCAACAGATTGTCAGATAGAGATTGTGATGTGTATTTACAACAGTATTCACAGTTTTTGGATAATATCCGGTCCCTTGCATTGGAACTGATAGGTTCAACAATTTCAATGCATATCAGGATTCATTGGATACATTTTATTCTGAAGTAATGAAAAGTGACGGTTACAGTAGACTTTATGAGGTAGTTAAAATGGTCCTTATATTATCCCATGGTCAAGTGACAGTTGAGAGGAGGTTTTCTGTAAATAAGGAAACAAAGGTAGAAAATCTCCAAGAGCAGGGACTTGTAGCACAAAGACTTATCTGTGATTATTTCAGTAAAATAGGAAGTGTACTGGAGATTCCAATCACTAAAGAACTACTAACTCACATATCAGAGGCTAGGCAGAAAGCTAAAGATAAAATTTCTGTTCTGGAACACTTCAGTAAAGTACTTGAACAAAAGTCTAATGCACTTAAAGAATGCTGAAGCAGTATAAACTGTATATTTATATATGTAAATACATGAATACATGTAGTTTTATATTTTGTACATGGCTCCAAAGATATTGGAATTGGAAATGATGACTGATGCAATTACTTTGTGTATTCATGTATATATTTACCTGAAAAGAACAATTTAGAATGAATACACACGTAAGTAATTATTTTAGTTGGTTTAATTGTCTTTGCACATTTTTTTGCTAAAATTGTCCATCTGATTAGGCCTTAAATTTGCAAATAAGACCCTGAAAAGACCCTAAAAAGTCCTTAAAATTGGAGTCCAAATATCTGTACGAACCCTGTTTTATACCATAGCATACCATACTGTTTAAAGTGGAGTGGAGTAATGGTGTTTTACGCCCAAATCAAGATTCTTTCACTTACCAGTATTTCAAGGTGGTCAGTTCTGGAATGTTGGAGGAAACTGGAGTGCCCGGAGAAAACCACAGACCTTCAGCAAGCAAACTGACAAACTTTCTCACACTAGGATATGTCCTGAGTGGGATTTGAACCCAGACAGTAGCACAGTAGTTATAGATACCGATAGTTCTAAATATTGGTTTAGAACTTGTAGGAATAAGTTTTGTACAGTCAATGGATTTGATTTCTGAGATGGTACAAAATCAAAATTAATTATGTACAGTAGTAGATTTCAATACAGCAAACTTTAAAGAATTTGTTTAAATAAGGTCGGTATTTAATTTTAGACATGTTAATTTGCTGGCATGATGCAGCAAGTGTGGATGAATTTATCAGTAACTCAGTAATCAGTGTTTTAACTAATGAGAGGTATCTTGGGTTATTGTTGGGTGACTATAGTTGTTGTTGTAGTTGTCTGCAAAAGAAATTCACGATGATAACAAACAAGATTAATGGTATGTCTTAATAAAGTTGTTCAGTTTACAGTGGTTTCATTTGCCTAAAATACTACTGAATAAAGGTAGTTTCCCCTTAAGAAATAAGACTAAAATTTCCCAATTTGACAACTAAAATTCCCCAAAAGGCTACCGTGACACACAATCAAATAGTATAAGTTAAATCCAGTTGTCCAAAACTATTCTAACAGACAAAAAATGTTAGATATTGTCACAATATAAAATCTTTGCAATGAATTTCAAAATTCTGAGGATAACATGTGACATAAAAAGGGTCCAAATTTTCCCAATCTGAAAGGTGGAAGGTAGTTCTTAAAAACTATAGCAAAATCACTGGTTTAGATAGCTTTTTCATTTACTTGAAGTTCAGGTTTTGCAGTTTCCTCTGTATCTTTTTTCTAGCATTAAAATCATCACAGGTGTTGAAATATCACATGTGTATATTTGATTTCTATTTGAAATAACCTTAGTAGAACATTATGTATAATACAGTACATGTATTTAAAAAAGTACAGGTACATAAAATTTAAATACATTAAATCTGGACTAACAATATAGTTATCCTGCTTTGCAGCAAAAATTAATGCTAAATGATCTCTCACTCAATTTTTATGAGTAAATGTTACAGACAGGGCTTACTAACTGTCTGGGTATATATAGCTCAGTTGTTGGGAGTATTAAGCTGGTATTGGGAAGGTCCCTGGTTACATTCTGTTTGGCAGCTGCACTTTTCCATTTCCTGTTACATTTGGGGGCTTGTCCAACACTGGGAAGACACCAACCAAAAGATCTCAAGGAAGATTGATTGGTTTTGTTTGAGGGTGGTTAAACTGAAAAAAAAGGAAGGAGAATTGTGGTGGACAGGCTTTGATAGGTGGCAGGGTAGCTCAGTCAGTAGAGCTTTCAACAGTTGTTGGGAAGATCCTGGTTTCCAGTCCCATTGTGGCTACTGCATTTTTCCCTTTCCTGTTACCAATAAACACTTAATATATTTTATTTTGCAGCTAAAGGTTGTGCTAAATGTGCTCACACTCAGTTTCTGTGTGAGACAGATAAACACTGTATATATTTTATCTTGCAGCTAAAGGTGGTGCTAAATGTGCTCACACTCAGTTTCTATGTGAGACGGATAAACATTGTATATATTTTATCTTGCAGCTAAAGGTGGTGCTAAATGTGCTCACACTCAGATTCTGTGTGAGACGGATAAACACTGTATATATTTTATCTTGCAGCTAAAGGTGGTGCTAAATGTGCTCACACTCAGTTTCTGTGTGAGACGGATAAACACTGTATATATTTTATCTTGCAGCTAAAGGTGGTGCTAAATGTGCTCACACTCAGTTTCTATGTGAGACGGATAAACATTGTATATATTTTATCTTGCAGCTAAAGGTGGTGCTAAATGTGCTCACACTCAGTTTCTATGTGAGACAGATAAACATTGTATATATTTTATCTTGCAGCTAAAGGTGGTGCTAAATGTGCTCACACAGTTTCTGTGTGAGACGGATAAATATGCTCACACTCAGTTTCTGTGTGAGACGGATAAACACTGTATATATTTTATCTTGCAGCTAAAGGTGGTGCTAAATGTGCTCACACTCAGTTTCTGTGTTAGACAGATATACACTGTTTATATTTTATCTTGCAGCTAAAGGTGGTGCTAAATGTGCTCACACTCAGTTTCTATGTGAGACAGATAAACATTGTATATATTTTATCTTGCAGCTAAAGGTGGTGCTAAATGTGCTCACACAGTTTCTGTGTGAGACGGATAAACACTGTATATATTTTATCTTGCAGCTAAAGGTGGTGCTAAATGTGCTCACACTCAGTTCTATGTGAGACGGATAAACATTGTATATATTTTATCTTGCAGCTAAAGGTGGTGCTAAATGTGCTCACACTCAGTTTCTGTGTGAGACAGATAAACACTGTATATATTTTATCTTGCAGCTAAAGGTGGTGCTAAATGTGCTCACACAGTTTCTGTGTGAGACGGATAAACACTGTATATATTTTATCTTGCAGCTAAAGGTGGTGCTAAATGTGCTCACACTCAGTTTCTATGTGAGACGGATAAACATTGTATATATTTTATCTTGCAGCTAAAGGTGGTGCTAAATGTGCTCACACAGTTTCTGTGTGAGACGGATAAACACTGTATATATTTTATCTTGCAGCTAAAGGTGGTGCTAAATGTGCTCACACTCAGTTTCTATGTGAGACGGATAAACATTGTATATATTTTATCTTGCAGCTAAAGGTGGTGCTAAATGTGCTCACACTCAGTTTCTGTGTGAGACAGATAAACACTGTATATATTTTATCTTGCAGCTACAGGTGGTGCTAAATGTGCTCACACTCAGTTTCTGTGTGAGACGGATAAACACTGTATATATTTTATCTTGCAGCTAAAGGTGGTGCTAAATGTGCTCACACTCAGTTTCTATGTGAGACAGATAAACATTGTATATATTTTATCTTGCAGCTAAAGGTGGTGCTAAATGTGCTCACACTCAGTTTCTGTGTGAGACGGATAAACACTGTATATATTTTATCTTGCAGCTAAAGGTGGTGCTAAATGTGCTCACACTCAGTTTCTATGTGAGACGGATAAACATTGTATATATTTTATCTTGCAGCTAAAGGTGGTGCTAAATGTGCTCACACTCAGTTTCTGTGTGAGACAGATAAACACTGTATATATTTTATCTTGCAGCTACAGGTGGTGCTAAATGTGCTCACACTCAGTTTCTGTGTGAGACGGATAAACATTGTATATATTTTATCTTGCAGCTAAAGGTGGTGCTAAATGTGCTCACACAGTTTCTGTGTGAGACGGATAAACACTGTATATATTTTATCTTGCAGCTAAAGGTGGTGCTAAATGTGCTCACACTCAGTTTCTATGTGAGACGGATAAACATTGTATATATTTTATCTTGCAGCTAAAGGTGGTGCTAAATGTGCTCACACTCAGTTTCTGTGTGAGACAGATAAACACTGTATATATTTTATCTTGCAGCTACAGGTGGTGCTAAATGTGCTCACACTCAGTTTCTGTGTGAGACGGATAAACACTATATGTTTTATCTTGCAGCTAAAGGTGGTGCTAAATGTGCTCACACTCAGTTTCTATGTGAGACAGATAAACATTGTATATATTTTATCTTGCAGCTAAAGGTGGTGCTAAATGTGTTCACACTCAGTTTCTGTGTGAGACGGATAAACACTGTATATATTTTATCTTGCAGCTAAAGGTGGTGCTAAATGTGCTCACACTCAGTTTCTATGTGAGACGGATAAACATTGTATATATTTTATCTTGCAGCTAAAGGTGGTGCTAAATGTGCTCACACTCAGTTTCTGTGTGAGACAGATAAACACTGTATATATTTTATCTTGCAGCTACAGGTGGTGCTAAATGTGCTCACACTCAGTTTCTGTGTGAGACGGATAAACACTATATATTTTATCTCGCAGCTAAAGGTGGTGCTAAATGTGCTCACACTCAGTTTCTATGTGAGACAGATAAACATTGTATATATTTTATCTTGCAGCTAAAGGTGGTGCTAAATGTGCTCACACTCAGTTTCTGTGTAAGACAGATAAACATTGTATATATTTTATCTTGCAGCTAAAGGTGGTGCTAAATGTGCTCACACTCAGTTTCTATGTGAGACAGATAAACATTGTATATTTCTAAGATACAGATGTAATGGAGAACCAGACTGTAAAGATGGATCAGACGAGAAGAATTGTGGTAAGTGTACTTAACATTAAGTCACATTAAAGATTTATTGCTTTTAAGCTCAACAGACTAAAGCCAATCAAGCTAAAGTCAGGGCAAAACAGTGATATGTCAGAACTTAGTAACATTTTATCATTTTCTCTGAAACTACTAGATTAATTTGAATCCAATTGACTGCGGCCTTATGTTAATGAACATTCAACATTTTGTCCCACATGGTTGTCCTAAATTACTGGTACTGGTAGTCACTGTAACACTAAATTTAAAAATAGTTACATAGCCATTACATATTTATTAAATGACCTAATTTGTTTAATTTTTTGAAAAATGGAAAGTAGATTTGTTACACACATACCTGGGCTTACATTTGATCCTTGAGGCTGTTATTAAGCTCTTAAAAATCAAGTGTGACTCCTGACTTTCAGAAAATCGCAGTTGTATTTACAATGTATATGATGTAACTCATTCAACATTGGAGAAGGTTTATTTGATGAATGAAAGTCAAAGGTCAATTGGAGGGGTCAAAAGTCAAGGGTTAAATGGAAGCCTTGGTGCATGTTCTAGATAAGGTGTTTGCAGGCTTTTGCCTCGGTGAAATCTGGATTGTTTGTTAAGATAGTATTGTGAATTTCTATTATAGATGAATGTGAGGGTAAATTTCCTTGTCAGAGTGGTAAATGTATTCCTCGGTCACTTGTTTGTGATGACAATCATAATAACGACTGTGGTGATTGGTCAGATGAGTACTGCTTAATGGCAGATAAATATCGCACAGGTAAATTTATTTTTTATATATATACTTGGGGTGTATATTTGAAAATTCACATTGTAATATATAAATGAGTATAAATTGCAATATTTAAATGATTTTAAATTGTAAGCTTTGTGTCATTTTTTGTGGGGCTGAGATAATTTGAAATAATACAAGAACTGTAGATTCTTCGCTATTTTCATCTTTCCAATACTGATTAATGTAAGATATGACATACAACTCGTGTGTAGTAAATGATGTCAAACCTAAGTGAATAGGCAATTAAGGGCACTGTCATGTGTGACAGAACAATGCAAAGCACCCCATCAAAATCACCACTTGATATCTTAGGGATAATTTTTTTGTGGAATCCACAGAAGAGAAACCTGGTTCAAAATTGGAAAAAAAATTCAGGTCCCTAATGATTTATCTCGAAAGTGAAAAAAAGAGAGAAGGAGTAAGTTTTGATCAGTACAATGGAACCTGTCAAATTTTAAACTTTGAATCAGCTGAAAAATCTTTTTGAATTATTTTATAAGGACATACTGTAATTATTGTTTTTGAATTAACCTTTTATCATGTAAACTGAAAAAAAAACCTGTTTTTAATCTGAAGAGATTCTTGATCTGGGAAGTGTTTTTAATAGGTTCTGCTGTTGTGAATGAATTAAAACTTTCTTATGCAGTACAGGGTACAGAAAAACTTGTATCATAACTCAGTGCATGTTGGGGCCATAAATGTCTGAGTGGTCTAAAATAGGCATTTACAGATCACAGTGTCTTTCACCAACTACTGTCTGATTCACGTCTGCCGTAGCACTAGTTTTTCAAGGTTTTAGAAGAGATATCAAAAATTTTTATAGCATGCCACATACCGTTATGACGTAGGCATTTTGTCATAATTAACTGACACCAAAATAAATGCCATCTTAGCTAGAGTGAAAAATGCTGAGCTTTTTAAAACTTTTACAGGGTTTAATATGGTAAAACACACAATCATTCTGGAAGTACATCGCTGAAAAATCATGTGGGTCACATTTTAGAAATTAACTGTTATTTTACTTTGTAGCTTTCCTGGTTGAAGGCAAGTTTTTGTGTTGTAACAGTTTTATCGTACTAGACACTCAGAATTCTTTTAATAACTTTTTAAATTACATATGTTATATTTTGTTGTTAGAGTTGAAGTATAAATGTTTGATGTTCTAGTGTTGTGTGTAAAATAAATATCATGATTAAGATTCAAAATTATTTATCTCAAAATACATGTATGTTTTTTAATATTTATACGCATACTTCAAAGTTACAGAGAAAAAGTTTTTTATATCATTTATCAGTCATTTGGTAACACTTCAGTATTCACTCACCTACCCCTAGGTGGAAGGTCAAGGTCATAAAATTAAATCAGGTTGATATGAGTGTTGCACAGCAGCTTTGTATTTTGTGTCATGTATTAAATATTATCATAATTTATGTATAAAATTTGGATTGAAGAATTCAAAGAGAAGTTCACTTTTTTCAACTATCAATTTTGTTATTTGAAACTGTATATAAAGACGCCTGTTGAAAAAAGCTACTGGAATTTTCACAGATTCCCCTTGGGTATCCACTAAAGTTAGGTTAACTGTTTTAAGGGTTTTAGCTTCCTTTATATATATAAAAAAACTGACTTTTTACTTTGAATTAGCACCTGTGCAAAGCAGAGGTATGTGAGTTCACTTAACTTTTCTTCTTGTTCCCTTTTTGCGTACATGTTATGATGTACCAGTATCAGTATATACATGTACTAGTATTTGTTCAGTTCATATTGATCGAGTCTGAATGGGAAGCAAGTTATCAGTAGTTAATGTGGACAGCAAATTTCTGAAGTCCTGTAGTTTCTTTTCAATTATTTATTTATTTATTTTTTTATTTCATTTGTTGTTGTTGTTAAATCACCAATGTGTGTTAAATTTTAAAACAAGTTTTCAAATTTATTAATCATTATTAATGAATAATATAAAAATAACATGGATACCTTTAACAATTCAGAAATGTAGTGTCTCTAGTTTTCTTAATTGTATTTAAATCTGTAAACCAGTGTCCAATTATCAGCTGTATGAACATTAGTGTGCTAAAAATTTAATATACATGTATTCATGTTTTAAGCTGGGTTGTGGAACAGTCTTGTAAATTTCAGAAAACTTAAACCAGTTTATTATATGCTGGATGAACAAGTGCACTAGTTTGGTATATTTAAAGCAGTACATTATAAGCTTGGTGAACAAGTGCACTGGTTTGGTATATTTAAAGCAGTACATTATAAGCTGAATGAACAAGTGCACTAGTTTGGTATATTTAAAGCAGGACATTATAAGCTGGATGAACAAGTGCACTGGTTTGGTATATTTAAAGCAGTACATTATAAGCTGGGTGAACAAGTGCACTGGTTTGGTATATTTAAAGCAGTACATTATAAGCTGAATGAACAAGTGCACTAGTTTGGTATATTTAAAGCAGGACATTATAAGCTGGATGAACAAGTGCACTGGTTTGGTATATTTAAAGCAGTACATTATAAGCTGGGTGAACAAGTGCACTGGTTTGGTATATTTAAAGCAGTACATTATAAGCTGGATGACCAAGTGCACTGGTTTGGTATATTTAAAGCAGTACATTATAAGCTGTATGAACAAGTGCTCTAGTTTGGTATATTTAAAGCAGTACATTATAAGCTGGATGAACAAGTGCACTAGTTTGGTATATTTAAAGCAGTACATTATAAGCTTGATGAACAAGTGCACTAGTTTGGTATATTTAAACCAGTACCTTTTATAAGCTGAAAAGACTATAGACAGCATGTAGTGCACATAACTATTATCTTGTTAGCTTGGTGAACTAATGAATTGAAATTTAGTATATTAAGCAAGTACCCCTTACCAGTTTCATGAACCATGGACCAGTGCACTGAATTTCATATACATGTACCTAAACCAGTACCTTGTTATTATATTTTTGGTCCAGTGCACTTAATTTCGGTATATTAAACCAGCACTTGCTTTTAGTTTGGTAGACCTTGGACAAGTGTACTGAATTTCATTATCCTCAAACTTATACCCATTATCAGTTTTGTGAATAGGAACTTGTACATCAAATTAAACAAAAACTAGTCCTCATAATATGCTAGATGTACTATGAACTAGACCTGTATGAACTTTCACCAGTATACATTATCAGCTTAGTGCATAGTGGACCAGTGTGTTTGATTTCAGTGTTGTTACCTTAATGTTATAAAGCACAGAAGTTTTGCATCATTTTTAAGACACATCAATTTTATTTTTGGTCACATATGGTCTTGTATGTATAAAAGTAACATTATACATTGTTATATTTACTATACATTACTCACATGTGCAATATTTTGTGTACTACTATTGTTATTAGTTTTTCCAGTGAAATTATTTTTCCACTCAGATGTAAATGAGTTATATTCAGTATATCAAGTTCAACGCTATATAATTACATGTACAAATATACAGTGACATTGGAAAAGCTGCATCTTAAATGATATACATTTATCTAAAAAATTAGCTAATATATTAACAAATTGAACATTTGCATGACTGAGTATTTACTGGCAGATAGTAATTTCCTGATGAAAAATAGATAGTTTTATTTTAAAAAGTAATTCAATTTTTTCCTGTTTTTAGAAAAGACAACAACATTCAACATAACTGCAAAAGAAAAAGACAAAGATCATATGACCTGGTTGAAGACTACCGTTTATGTTGTGATTGGTTGTACTGTCAGTGCTGTGTTATTTATATCTGTCATCGTCATAGCTGTGTTCAGAATCCGAATGAAGCGAGATGCTTTCCGTCACACTGATAGACCTGTTGAAAGAAGACAGAATAGGCCAACTTCCGGAAGTTCTCATGTTGATGGAAATTTAACTAGAAATTTAGAACATGATCCGTTTATTTCATCTTATGGAAATATAATTGTAAATGTGAACAATGGAGTTCAGTATGTTCCTGGTGTAGATTTTACTCCAATAGCCTCTCCACCATCTTATTCTGATGTTGAAAGAGAAACCCATGCTAGACGTCATTCACCACCCCCAGAATATAGCACAGTAGATAGAAATCCTCAACGTCCTTCAATATTACCAGTGATCAGCAATAATAATAATAACAACAATAGTTACCATAGTAACAGAAATAATACAGACCAATCACAAGCTCTGTATGCTATTTCAAATTCAAATCAAAATGTGAATAATAATGAGTCATTTTCTGATCTTGAACTAAACCCGGCAGTATCTAGTGTTGGGACACAGACTCCTCCTGCTGCACTTCAAGCTAATGCATGTAATTCTGAAGCTGTGACATTGCCAAATACTAATCTAGTTCTTGCTCAAGGTACTTGCAATACTTCACAGACTAGACAACCAAACTTAAACATACAAGGAGGAGAAATTTTGATAGCAGGAGAAAACGTGGTATCTAATATTTCAAATCTATCTAGATGTGAAGAATCCAGTAATACAGGAAGAGGTTCAAGACTTTTACAAGTGCAAGATGGGAATTTGTTCTTAACCAATGAAAATCCTGGAAACATGTCTCAAAATTCACTAACACTTGGTGCAACAGCTGCTGAAAGTGAAAATATATCGTGTAGTGAAACAACTTGTTTATTAGCTGAAAACTCCAGTACACAAAATACAGAGCATCCTGCTCAGTTACAAGTTCATGATGGAGAAATAGTATTAACCAATCAGGCTTTAGCTTGCAGGAACGCGACAACAGTGTCACATGATCATGGTAAGGAGACTGTTAGGAGAGAGTTAGATGTACAAGATGGTCAAATTATATTTAAGTAGTTAGATTTTAAAATTTTCATGTAAGTAAACATCATATTGAAGATCAACATTACAGAAAACCAAAATTTTTTTCTGATTTCTTACTTATGAACATTAAAACTGACAGTTTCCTGAATTTAAAGCTTGATGAAATTGTATGAAATCTCAAACAAAAATATTATCGTAGAATTTTTAAAATTGATTATTCTTCAATTTTCAATTTTCAAGCAACTTCTCATGCTAGTTGAAAAAAATATACTTGGAAAATTGGCATTCAAAACTACTGATCACACATTTGACATCATGATGCAATCATTAACCAAATTTTTGTCTGAAATACAAGAATTTTTAACAATCTTAACAGAAATCTTCATAAACAGTAAGAATTAATTTCAGTTTGTATTAGGAGGTTTGAATTTAAACATTCAGAATTTTATAATTTACCAAATCTGCCTTTTGCTTTATCATATACAATGTATGTTAGTTGTTAATTTGTAAGCAGTAATTTCATCCTGTGATAATGTGTCTAGGATAGTATAATTTCTGTCTGGCAGAATAAATCTATAGACTTACGGTAGTCAATGTGTTATCCATAGTCAATATTCACTTTTTAAATATTTTCTATGGAATGCATGTCACAAGATCGAAGAAAATGTTATTTGTGGATAATATTTCAAAAGAAAAAAAAAAAAAAAAAAAAAAAAATATAATACAAAAACATACTGCAGTTCAGAATTACAGGTTATAGTGAAAACAGGGCTAAACTGGAAAAAAAAAAGGTCCAGTGGCCCTAGGTAATGGAACAAGTTACTGCTTTTGGACCAGTAACGTGAATGAGTTGCTTCCCTTGGACCAGTAAACTTAACTTCTATTACTCGAATAGATAATGCATATTGCATACTGATAATTTTTATGAAAATACCATAATGAATTTAAGAAAGATTGGTCCTGATCTGTGAAGTTTGGGTTCACAGGATGAGATTTGAGTTGATGCTTGACCAAAGGGTCCTAAGATTTTTTTAGCTTTGTAAATAGAATATAATTATATATGTGTAATTAAGAATGAATTCAGGGTGCTAAATTCTAGTCAATATTATTATATATATTTCTGTAAATGATAGAAATACCTCTGATGGCTCTACTGTACTTGGTCCCAGCTTTACAAACATTCAACTAAGTTGGATTTCATTCAAATTCGTTGGATTTCAAATTTCATATTTTAATGACATAATTTTCAAGCATCAAATTTTACATCAAAAGATTAATAAAATGAACTGTTTTAATTTTTAAATAAAATAGTTATTTTGTAATTATAAGAAAAATTTCAACAAAATTTCTTGTTTCCTTGACAACAAGAAACTCTAAAAATAAATCCTCTCTGTAATTTTTTTATTATTTAAAACCACAAACTGATGTTTATACATTAATTATTTTTATTCTAGCTCACTTGAGTTAAAAGTCCCTCATTAAAGCATTGCCATAATGTAAAATAATTTATAATCCAGTTTTTCAGAAAGTATTCAAAAAAATCCAAAATCAAAATTTAAAATATGTTTTAAGAGATTTTTTTTCAGAATTACAATTCTAAAAAAAATGTTTTGGACATAATATTTATTTTCAAAATTTACAATTCTTGAGGTTTTAAAACTGCAACAAATAAATAATTGTAATAGCATTTCTTAGAGATAAAAAGATAACTTTATTTCAACCAGCAATATTTTTTTTTTTCAAATAGAATTGTAGTAAAGTAATTTTATTGTTATTTATATAACTTTGGCTTGTGCTGTAGATGGACCATACTTTTTTGGTTGTAGATGGAATGAAACAAAATAAGGTCAGTTGATTTTCTGTTGCCAATTTACCTCTATAGATAAATTATTTTTTATTATGTTTACATAGTATTTAAGAAATTTATAAATTGAATAACTCATTTCAAATTTAAGATTTATATTTTGAAGTGTGTGTGTGTGTGTGTGTGTGTGTGTGTGTGTGTGTGTGTGTGTGACAATTCAATAGGGCCATGTCAACTTTGTTTATTTTCTACTTGAATTGCCTCCCTTTGGTTGGTAAATGTAAACTACCATTGGTTGTATCTGTATTAGTGTTTTAAGTAGAAGTCTGAGTAATGATTTTTTTCAGAATACATAAAATCATGCATAAGCAATGTTATTTATTTACATTATACAGTAAAACTTCGATTTTTTTAAGTTAAAAGGTCTTAATTTTAGGTCCGATTATGGTTCCAATAAATGAATTTGGAACTTCAAATTTGATCAACCATATGTTATCTTAAGAAACAACAGTATCATGTTGCACATAGGAAGTGTGCTTGGGTAACACAAACAGGTAAAATTGAAACCACACTTGTTTGTACTGTACAGGTGAGAATATTGATAGTTTCTATTTAGAAGTGAACAAAATGCCAACTTTGAATTTTTGGGGGGGTATATTTCCACTGAAAAGTCTAACCCAGGACTCGTATTAGGTTCTAATAATCATATTTGAATTACGAAGTTCAAATAAAAGAATTTTTTTAATAAGAAGTTATAGTGCAGGGCAGTTGGGACCTACTAAGAACATCGAATAACATAAGGAATAATAGAAGTTCAAATAGTCAAATTTTGACTGTACATGTGTCAACCATAAACTTAGGGCATACATTCAGATTTAGTTTTATCTTATAACATAACAGATTCTCATTAATTTTATTCTGTTATGCATTGTGTAAGAACCGTATTCTGTGTTTTAAATATACCACTGAGAAGGAAATTATTCAGTAAATGTTAAAACAAGGCAAAATTAAAATCATACTTTCTAAAACCAAAAATGTTAAGTTTGTAAAATCAAAAAATACAAGTTCATCAAATTTCTATGATATTGTGACATTACATTGGTATGGAGGTAGACCTTGCAATCAGGTTAAACTTTATCATATACTTTCACAAGTTTATTATGGGCATATTTAGGAGTGCTTTTATACATGTGTTTGTTTGCTAAAAATTTATTTAGGACTGAAAAAGCATTTAAATGGTGAAATCAAGCCATAATTTATTATGTCTGTAAAAAATATTTTTCAAAATTTGTACTTACAATTAAATGAGAGGAGGTATCGAAAGGAAGTCCTTCCCTTAATTATTACATCTGCCCAGTTTTTAGCTCAACTGGCTATAGCCAGCTGAGCTTATGGCATGGTTTTGCGTGCGTCCGTGCGTCCGTGCGTGCGTGCGTAAACTTTAATCTTCTCCTCTGAAACCACTGGGCCAATTGGAACCAAATTTGGTGTGGAAGGTCCCTAGGTGGGGTAGACCAAAGTTTGTACCAGGCGACCCCGCCCGACATCCAAGATGGCCGCTGTTACTATAAATAGCAAAAACACATAAATAGCCATTGCTGAGTCATTTTTTAACCGTTTTTGTTCAAATTTGAAATGTAGAGAGTAGATAGCGGGGCATTCAACATATGTAACGGGTTTTTATGAGAAATTTTTCGTTGACCCGATTTTTACGAATTATGCAAATGAGGTGTAATATTTAATCAATTCTTTGAAAATCTTCTCCTCTGAAACCACTGGGCCAATTGGAACCAAATTTGGTGTGGAAGGTCCCTAGGTGGGGTAGAACGAAGTTTGTACCAGGCGACCCCGCCCGACATCCAAGATGGCCGCTGTTACTATAAATAGCAAAAACACATAAATAGCCATTGCTGAGTCATTTTTTAACCGTTTTTGTTCAAATTTGAAATGTAGAGAGTAGATAGCGGGGCATTCAACATATGTAACGGGTTTTTATGAGAAATTTTTCGTTGACCCGATTTTTACGAATTATGCAAATGAGGTGTAATATTTAATCAATTCTTTGAAAATCTTCTCCTCTGAAACCACTGGGCCAATTGGAACCAAATTTGGTGTGGAAGGTCCCTAGGTGGGGTAGAACGAAGTTTGTACCAGGCGACCCCGTCCGACATCCAAGATGGCCGCTGTTGCTATAAATAGCAAAAACACATAAATAGCCATTGCTGAGTCATTTTTTAACCGTTTTTGTTCAAATTTGAAATGTAGAGAGTAGATAGCAGGGCATTCCACATATTTAACGGGTTTTTATGAGAAATTTTTCGTTGACCCAATTTTTACGAATTATGCAAATGAGGCGTAATATTTAATCAATTCTTTGAAAATCTTCTCCTCTGAAACCACTGGGCCAATTGGAACCAAATTTGGTGTGGAAGGTCCCTAGGTGGGGTAGACCAAAGTTTGTACCAGGCGACCCCGCCCGACATCCAAGATGGCCGCTGTTACTATAAATAACAAAAACACATAAATAGCCATTGCTGAGTCATTTTTTAACCGTTTTTGTTCAAATTTGAAATGTAGAGAGTAGATAGCGGGGCATTCAACATATGTAACGGGTTTTTATGAGAAATTTTTCGTTGACCCGATTTTTACGAATTATGCAAATGAGGTGTAATATTTAATCAATTCTTTGAAAATCTTCTCCTCTGAAACCACTGGGCCAATTGGAACCAAATTTAATGTGGAAGGTCCCTTGGTGGGGTAGACCAAAGTTTGTACCAGGCGACCCCGCCAGACATCCAAGATGGCCGCTGTTACTATAAATAGCAAAAACCCATAAACAGCCATTGCTGAGTCATTTTTTAACCGTTTTTGTTCAAATTTGAAATGTAGAGAGTAGATAGCAGGGCATTCAACATATTTAAAGGGTTTTTATGAGAACTTTTTCGTTGACCCAATTTTCAAGAATTATGCTTAAGGTGTAATATTTAGTGAAATCTTTGAAAATCTTCTCCTCTGAAACAACTGGGCCAAGTGGAATGAAATTTTGTGTGGAAGGTCCAAATGTCAGCCTGACTAAAGGTGGTACCAGGCAACCCGTCCTGACATCCAAGATGGCCGTCATAACTAAAAATAGAAAAAAAAAAGACCATTGTTGATCTTTTTTTCCACCAATTGAGCTCAAATTTTAAATATAGAAAGTACTGTATGGGATTCAAAATATATGATATTCTTTTCTGAAAAAATTTTATCGA
>CM056601.1:4703446-4791633 GCA_029721355.1 Tegillarca granosa | reverse complement strand
TATTTGCCGTTTTTTTGTTGTTGGTTGCATTTACTATGTAGCCATTTTTTCAGCCACAAAGTTATTTACTTTATTAAATTTAACTAAATAATTTGTTTGTAAATTTATGTATTCGCGTACTTATCTATTTATTAATTCAGTTTTGTAGGTAAGTAAATTGTCGTATACGACGTTAACCACAATGGTATAACGATATAATATTATAGTGACTGTCTGATTGTCAGCCAAATTATATATGATAATAAATTACAGATTCTCCTCTATAGGTAGAAAGGTTTGTTAAAGAGTATTTATATCTCATACAGAAAGTAAATAATAATATACGTTTGTACATGTTACAGTTAGTATTTGAATGAAACTTAAGCATTTCTGAAAACCATATCTTTCTAGATTTGGAGATTTATCTATTATTGTTGTGAAAAATGTAAGTGAATTTAGCTATTTTTGATATACATAGGTCTGTTTAAATAAAGAATTTGGAATACCATGAAGTAATTTTTAATTGTATATCGTTATTTTATGGATAAAATCTTCAATGTATATCAAGTTACATGTATAATAGAGTAAAACCTGCTTCAGTGACAAAATTTATAGAAAAACCACCTTTCCATTAAGAAACATGTTTTAAATAAGGTAACATTCGTCAAATTAGGAAACATGTTTTAATTAGGCAATGTTTGTCAAATTAAGAAACGTGTTTTAATTAAGGCAACGTGTTTTAATTAAGGCAACTTTCGTCAAATTAGAAACGTGTTTGATTAAGGCAATATTCGTCAAATTAGAAAATGTTTTAATTAAGGCAACATTCGTCAAATTAGGAAACGTGTTTTAATTAAGGCAATAGTCGTCAATTTCAAATAAAAAGCTCCTCGTTTTCTATTTCCTAGTTGGAATGGGGGTGTGGTTCTTATGGCATTACCCTTACATAGTTAATTAAGTTAAAACGGTTTTGAAACTAAAATTCATATATTTTCAAAATATCTTTTGAATGGACAGACAGTTTTCCTTACTAACCTAATTTAACCTATTTGCTAACCAATGAGATTTTTTGTCTTATCATTGGATGTATCTTACGTTAAACTCAAATCACATCGACATTTCACTACAAAAACATGTTTTATTAGGCAAATTTTATTTAATGAATTGTCTCACTCTTAATCGATTCATATTTAGCGTTTTTCTGTAAAACCAAATCCTTACCATTAAAATGATCTGTAAGGTCAATCATATTTGTTAAAAAAAAGCGTCATTCGTAATGCCAAATTGGTACCTGATTCATTGGTTTAAAAAATGAAAATAAAACAAAAATGATATCTATGGGCATCAATATCTAGTGAAAGAATAGGCGTCTAGAATTTTAAAATAAGTTCTTTTTATCAAAGCTTAATTCGGAATACCAGTATGGTTTTGCGATATCTTTTTTTCAAAATTGAGTATTTTTTTCCAACGTGTATGCTTTGTTGCACTATATAGTTCATCGATCACCGCAATCATGTTGTTCCTTACAGCGTTGGAGTCATAAATAATTTATTGAAACAGATCAGATTATCTTTAATGATACTTAAGAATAATGCGGATTGGATCCTGAATTATGCTTTGTTAGAATAGGGCATTAGTTAGTCTGGAACATTTACGACCACCAGAAATCATTAAGAATAAATTAAACTAGTCATTAAAAGCGTCTTTAATTGGTTATACCACCTTATTACCAAATTAAGATTTTTTCATTAAAAGACACTTCTATTTACTTCTATTTGGTTTATACCACCCTATTTCCTAATAAATAATTTTTTTATTTAGTCATTGAATGTTGTTGAAGTGATTCAAATTTGAATGACATTCTCTATTTTCATCACAACCCAACATAAATAATATCGTATCGTTTAACTAGAACCCAATTACACTATCCCGTACACTATTAGTTCTTGCTATATAATAAATGGTCCATAACTGTTATGACCAAGGACGTTCAGTTTCTCTGACTTGCCTATCATACTTCAAAGAACTCTAGAATCATATTGCTCAAGTTCAAGCTCTGTATTTCTCACATTGTACAATTTACAACCTAGAGAAAATTTATGTACATTATAATATTCAATGAACAAATTACATGCTGAGTTATATAGTTTATGCTTAATCCGTGGGTGACTCTCTCATTTATAACAGAAATGAATTTACATAAATTGTTAGATATTTGACAGGTTCTTTGTAGGAAAAAAGTGAATAAAATTTCAAAACATTTGGATTTTGACTAAAAAATAATGGAACATATGCCCCACACGTTATTCACTATCGGTAACGTAAATGTTTTTTAAAACCACCTGTTGAAAAACCGAACGCGAACCCAGGTTTAACTTGTCCTCTAAATATTGTCATAGACTCGTTCTGCCTAAACAGGACGACTTTATTAACTTTCAAAATTTTATTAAAATTCTCGATGTAAACATACTGAAGTTTCTATTGAGGAAAATTTAATTTCTTTAGATAATTGCTCTGAAATTAAACAAATTCCTTACCACGTTCTGATGTTCTACACATGTGTAAACAAATATAGACATATTTTTGCAACCAATTTTAATCGTTAAAATAATTTATGATTTAAAATTTCAAAAATCTGTAACTGAATTTGGAAAATTACTTTTTAAAACCTATGTTTTTTCTAATATTTTTGGAATTTTGGAAATGAAAAATATACTTACCATCTTTTGTTATTGTGTATAAATAAATAAAAATAAATATATGTTCCAGTATCGACAGCCAAGAATCAGCAATCAAATCTATCACGACCTGTTCTTAGTATATAATAGCTTAACTAAACCTTTTATGTATATATTGATCAATATATTTCGATGCCCAAGGTATGAAAAAGCGTCGATCTATAGTGCAACTAATTTAACCTGTCTTAAATAATATTGAACTCACGAGTTGAAAGTTGTATTGACTTCACCGGGATATAAAATCCAGTAGACAATTATATCGACTTTACCGAGAATTAAATAATTGCTTTTACAACAGTTAACAATTTGATCGAATTTACCATGCAGTGTAATAACACGTTGTAGTAAAAGTTGACAATAATATAAACTTCACCGGAGAAACATACAACATAACTTTTGACAATGATATCGACCCCACCAGGCCAATAACTCTTTTGTTCAAAATTCCATCAGTATTATCTGTTCACAGTTTTAAACGATTTTCTCTACATAGGTGTTAAAGTAATAGTTAGGCAACGCAATGTAAATGTTTAAAACCTGTTATATCGAACATTTAATCGAAAGGTGGCTTTTTTTATTGAACGCTTATTATTCAAAAACAAGAGTATTGCATTTCTAAACATATAAAACGATCACTGTTATGGAAACCAATGATATACAATTAACAATTGAAACTGTTTTAAAATGATGTTCATTGTCAGTATAAAGGCAAAAACTTTGCAAGCACACAGAATAAAGCCAGTTAGCGCGTTATGATTAGTTTGCCTAACAATGAACATCATTTTAAAACAGTTCAAATGTTATATTTTCGTTAAATATATATATTTTTAAATTATTCATTGATTTTAAGAATAAAAAAATCCCATCTTTAACACATGCACATCGGAGGAGTCCAGTAGACGCAACAGCTGAATTTTAGACTGAGAACGACACATTAATAATCCGCACTATTTTTGATGTGGGGTAACAAAGGCGGGTGGTTTGAAAAATAATAGTGTTATAAGGTATTTTAATGGTATTTTCTTGATTTTTTTATTAAGATAATGTATTTTTGAGAATACTTGATATAAAGTAATATAAATAATAAATTGAGTATCAACAAAAAATGTGTTGTTATTTGTGGACTATATTTCGGTCGAAAGTCAAGTGTACCCGTGTGGCACCAATTCAATAATGGAAGAATTTGCAAACAAGTTTGGAGTAAAAGTGTTATTTGCATTGAAAGATTGCTAGCTATATGTCGGAAGTGAAATTTGTGAATCTGAAACGGAGGAAACTGTAGCAGATGGATGATTTTCAATGGTAAAGCATATGGGTTTCGAATTTGCGCCGGGATAGGTGAGCGTAGACAGGGATTTACCGAGAGATTTTTTTCTGGAATGTCGACATTGTTAGGTTGAAATTCACTCGAATATTATGTGCCGAGCTTCGTAATCGGTATCGTTCAAATGTTATACAGCTGTCATGTGCTACTTTTGAATTTTTATGAAATAATACAATTCAAAAGTAGCACAGGTGCAGAATTTTGAATATTTCTCTTTGTAAAAAATTCAAAATTCTGCACATGACACAGCAAAGCAGTCGGAGGAGTATAATTATTCTCTACGCCTGATGCGGTGCAAATATCTCTCAAAGTTTAGAAAATGGTCCTTTAGCAAGAAGTTTTGTAGTACTAAAACCACGTATTATAGTTTTGAGAAGTTGCTATTGTATCCCTAGTAAAAATGATTAAAAAGCATGTAGCTGATATTTCAGTTTTTCCGATCAACAAACCAGTATGTGAAAAAGACAATTTTCGCTTGATGTGGCATACATGTGTGAATCTAATTTCAAATGAAATTTACATCACTTGAAATTTAATTCCGCGATACAAAATCAATTGACAAGTTGTACCATTACACATTGTCTCAAAATAATAGGGGATATAGCAACTTTGCCAAGGTAGGGAGAAATTTATATAAGATCTGATAGTTTAAGAATGTTTTTGTTGTTTGATAGTTTGACAGACCAGTTCTTGTCTGTTCTTTCAAAAGGCCATCAAAAACACCATTGTATTTTTAAACTCTGTCTCTCACAATGTCAATATTATGATGAATATCAGACAGGTGCCTATATATATTATCAAAATTTTAATTTCTTCGATTTTAATTTGTGCATTTTAACCATTGAATCGTTCTTGTAAAATTTCGTAAATGCATTTTTCAAGCTTGTGTCGAATACAAACAAAAGTGAAGTGATAACCATGTTTGTTTCTATGGCAATGTAGTTCCAGATTGTGTATTGCATTTTATATCTATTTATACACGGAGTGACAAGGTTTTTGTCGTTCATAGTCAATTATGAACGCAACGGCTCTGAAGCTTGCAGATATGGGAATTTCACAAGGCAAATGAAAATATTAAGATTAAGTCTTAAAATGTTTTATAGAAAAGGACCAAACTTATATGTAAACCAAAATTTTGACTTTTTAACGCCTCCGTAAAACAAACTACAGGTACGGCAACATCAGTTGTATAGTCAAAGTGAAATGTACAAACATAAAAATGCGAGCTAAGTGTGAATGTGGACATTAAACCCTAAAACTGATTGCAAAGACGCAAGTGAAATGTACAACCATGAAAAGGCAAGCAAAGTGTGAATTTGGACCTCAATCCTTCTAACTGATTGTATAGACCCAAGTGAAATGTACAACCAGATAATAATAATAATCCGTGAATGTAAATTTATTACATGTACTTGAAAACCAAGTGCGAAAAATAATTAAAGAATTGCTGAAAGCGCGGTTGGGTAATTAAACTTGTAGCTAAAAACAAGTATTTGGTAACAGCCAGACAACAAAGAACATGATACAATACAAGTACAGTACAAGAAATAAAATAAACAAAACAAGAAAAAACATACACATATTGAGACCACTCACTGATTACAAAACATTTTATGTCTCCAATTCTGGTGGAAACGAAATATAAATCAACTTGAATTGCACCAAAACAAGTTTACATCAATGTTGAATACACAAGACTGATAACAGAAGTAAGAAGTTATAAACTGAAAAACATGAACGTGACACTAGCCAAGACAATCAAAAATATAACACAATACAAGAAAATGATAAAAACAGCTTAGAAAATACAGAAAAAAGAAAAAGAAAAATGCAAATGGAACCAATGATTTTTTAATTTTAATTTTGGATTGGGACTGTGTATAATGTACAGCGATAGTACTAATGAAAAGTCCACAAACATCTGAAAGTCATTATATACTAAAAAAAAACAAAAAAAAAACAACACCTATTGCTTGGATATATAATCTGAAACATAAATTTGTTATATAATCATATATGACCAGTGACTCTACCTGTGATAATTTTGGCAATAAAAAGGCTATCTCCGGTTTTGTTTATTAAAAATTGTTTTGGATAAACAGTTAGCAACTTGTATGATAAAAACAGCCAGACAAGACAATTATAGACAAAACATAGTTACCCAAAAATTAGTCGTACACCAGAAGTGGGATATAATATGCGGTAAGAATTTTCTTCGGAGCATGCGCATTGCCTTTATCATTATTTTTATCGCATGTAAGCAAAACATATTTGATTATATATCTAGAATTTTTTAATTTGTAATAAACCAGAATGAGACACAAAACCTTTTTTTTCATATAAATCAAGTTTTTTATTTCACCATAATTTTAAGCAAACAAACATATAATTTTGCCTAGCCCAAGATTAAATTGTAGAAAGATGATGTAAGTTCAAAATCTTCATACTTTAAAATAAATAAATAAATAAACACTTTTCATTACAGATATAATCTCCTTTATATCATCCCTGTAGTATTTACTTCTCAGTCCTTTTGTAAAATACAGATAAATTTTATACTTATATTTAAATACTTGTTAAAATACGTTAATCCTTTTTTGAAGTGTAAACATCAATAACAAATTTAAACATACTTTATATTTATATGAAATTTTAATATAAGATTTAGTTAGTTACATAATTTCTACCACACACAAAGATCAATGTCCCTCTAGTGGCGAAGCGCTAACGCAAAGGGCATGTACTCTCATACCATAGTGATGTTTTGGGAGAAAAAACACACAGAAAATAAAGATTTTAGAACTTGATTTCACTTTCGCGAAAAAAAGATAACATTGTTATCAAAATAATTTATGATGGGGTTGTTTTGCATTATAATATTAGTCCGTGAGCATATATTTATATTTCTTGACCAAGTCTTCGAAAAAACGTTAGCAATTACAAACGGTAGTTGTATATAAAAACAAAGACCATTTTTAAAACAGACCCAACAATAAATTTAAAGAATCATCATTAAACATATATTGAAATCAGCAATTGGCATTAACCAGATAGCTAACCGAATTTATAGATGAGTGGAATCATAGTGCTTTATGCTTTTGTAAAGATTTATTCACCAATTCTGAGACGGCCAATTCACGAGTGGTAGAGAAAACACCACTTACCTTCGGCAAGCAAACTGACAATTTTTTCTGTCAATTTTTTCTAACAAGGATCTGCACGAGAGTGGGGTTCAAACCTAAGTAGAAATCTTAAAAGACATATACAATAAAGGTCTGGAGATAAATTGTAATTAATTGCTTGGAAGAGAAAGCACATGAGAGCAGAAATAAGGGAGTTGTTTTTAAAGCCGAATCGGGATGATTATTGCAGCTATTTGTAGCTTTAATGGGGACTTAAGTTGAAGATGATAAGATAAAGTGATATAAAATGTAAAGAAAAACAAGTTTATAAAAACATTATTAGAAAATGTCACAGAAAATATTAATGAAAACACTCCCATTTTTTTGTTTGATTGGAGTTGTCCATCTAGTCAACCACGATGAGGTCTTCAATATGAAACAAAATGTCTTTCATCGTAACTGACTTGACGTCCCATTACACCACTATTTAAGTAATATAACAAATTTTAAATGTTTTCTGAGCCCCATTGCACCAACGGCTGACAAGACAAGGATACATTAAAGACGAAATGGAACGAAATCACAACGTGTAAGTGTCATACAGATATCTGGTTTAAATAGGTCACCGGATACTTCAAGAAAGGCATTATTTGAGATGCCATACGCTGTTTTTGATCTTTTATGAAATAATGCAACCAAAACTACTACGTGACAAATAAAGTTTATGAATTTTTATGAAATAAAGCATTCAATGGAATACACGACAAATGTACTAAATGTATAAAAATATATATATATAACTAATAATTTCTCACATATATTATATAGTAAAATATTTTTACATTTTGGTATTGTCATATATGCTCACAAAAAGACAAATATTTTTGTAAAAAGACCAAAGATTATGTGTGAATATATATATATATATATATATATATATATATATATATATATATATATATATATATATATATATATATATATATATATATATAATGCAAAACAAAATCACAAAATGTTTTATTTGTCAAACTTGATACAATACAATAACCTTTAACATAGTATATAAAAGATCGGGAAAGCTTGAAGAAAAAAAAAAGAAAAATAAACCGTATTTGTATGCGAATAATTACACTGAGCACACAAAATGACATAAACTGCATTATTTTCAATTTGAATATAGTATGTATTTAGATATCTAGGTCTTACACCGCATTTAATTCATATTTGTAATGTGACGGAGTAAGTTTACTTAAAAGTATTCTGTATTTGATACTTACAAAAAGAGATCAAGATTTTTAAATCAGATTTTATTTATATTTTAGAATTGAGCAATTCAAATGTCATGTATATATAATTGTTAAACGTTATAAAATGACAAATGTTTACCTTAAAAGAAGTCGAGATTATTATATTTTTATTTTAAAAGACCATACTGGGTGATTTACATTTTGAACATCTACAAATTACGTAAGTATATATCACGATATTAAAGAAAGGATGCTAGCTTAGATGAGGACAGTTAAGTTTCATGTTCACACACATGTGTTTATTATTATTATATTATTATTATTATCACACACACACACACACACACACACACACACACACACACACATTAAAATGTATACAAAAGTTCTTGCCATTGTGTGATGATTCTCCTGATTGTCATAAAACGTTGAGAAAATGAAGTTTTTTATATAAAATGCAGTATGTAAAGCCCTACAAAAGTATTTTAACCACACCACTGGTCACTAGTTTGATATATATTTGTTCGGTGTCCATTCTTAGTATATATTTATTAGAGCTCATTTTTTAAATATTTGAAGAAGATACAATGTTTTTAAATACTGTCATTTCAAGCAGTTCCATGAGTAAAATTGTTTACAGAAGTTTTTATTTCATTTTTTAAAATCACTTTCATAGTTAATTCCTTACTCATTTATTTATTTATTTATTTATTTTTGAAAATGAATATGCACACATTAAAAAAAAATTAGCATGATTTGTGTGACCAATCGGTGATCAGTGATTCTACGCTTCATTCATTCGCTCATTTCAAATTGTCCTATCCAACCAGTATCTAGGAATGCCCAGTTGCTGGCCAATGGAAAACATTTGTGTTTGAGATTTTATAGCGACCAATTTGATAAATAACACCAAGTAAACCAGTAACAGTAAGTAAGTGTTTCTAACCATAATTCTGATTCATCAGACATGTTTCAAAACCTTATTCCTTTTTTTTAATAGGAAAGGTTCATAAATCCTTTTATGGAGTCTAACTGTAAGCACACGTTTATCTAGTAATTTAAAGTTGTTCAAATAAAACAAACATACCAGTCCTTGTCCATATCACAATCCCAAAAACAAAGTAAAAACTTTGCAAACTTGCAAAATAGGTGATACACGTGAACTTCCATCAAGGAAGTGAGGCCGGGTGCTCCGGAAGGGTAAGAACCTCCCGTTTAGCTAGCTACACCCGTCACGTGCAAGTCAATTTTGAGAATGAAAGGAACAAAGAACTATGGTAAGTCAAATATATCCAGTATAAGTTGGGATACAGTGACTACATACTTATCAACAATATTGTGATGACGGCCATAAAACTTTTTAAGGGCCCTGATTAGCCTAGGCTTGCAATATCCTTGTGTCAACAATTTAATTGTAAGTAATTTGCTTCGTTGCAGAAAGTTCCCATAGTGGGAACTACATAACCACAGTTTCATGCATTATGAATGATAGTGAATATTTTAAGTATGATATAAACTGACATGGATTTTAAGACTTCCTATGCTTTGATGTGGTTATATCTGTCATGATTGGTTACAATGAAAAAGTAATAATATTGCATTAAACTATGGTTGTTCCGCGATATCTGTTTGTACTTTTAAAACTCTAGCTAAAAATTGCAACATCTTCAGTTTTATAGAACTTTGGTAATGAGTTTTCGAAAATCAATATTTGTAAAAAGTGTTCAGTTTATATACATCAAATATCGGAAAGTATTTTATATATCAACGTTTTGTAACTGAACGCGTGAATATTGAAAGCTATCACAAGATTAAAATAACCATCGATACCTCGGATTATTGTAATTATTTAAATGTAATCTTTATATATATTCCGTATACCTAATCATCAAACAGAATTCAACAAAACCAACTTAATTTATATATCTGATAAAACAAGAGTTATAGTATACTAACTGAATTATGTGCTTTCATACATTATCTTTTATATAGGGTAGGTATTTGTTAGGCTTTATAGATTAAATCATTATCCCCTAATTGTAACATAATCCGCAGATTAATTCATGAACGTTTAAATGTTAATAACATAAAATATTAGACATGTATACCGGTGGTGTATGTTTGATGTTAACGAATTAGTAAACAAGGTAGCAAAATATGTAAGAAATGAAATACTGTTACCTGAAATATGGACTAAATGGAAAGATGTTTATATTGTAGTAAGAGTTACCGTGTGCATTAAGGTAAATATTGAATCCGTTTTTATGTTACACTGAACAGCTTAACAGCTTCGTTTTTCAATTCCCTTTTGCATCATATTTTTATCAAATTGAACTTGTTTTTAAAAGACAACATGTTTTTAAGGTCCTCATATTCCCCGAAGCCAATTTTGTTTTTATATTTACGGTTAAATCTATCTGAAGCAATTACAGGGATAATCCTAGCACAATTTTAAACCAAAAAAAAATGCGTTTTTGTTTATTTACTGTCAAGTTATTTCATTTCTGTTTTTCCTTTAAAGTTTTGATTGTTCGAGTCCTGAACTAAGAAAATACTCCATAACCCCATTTAAATTCACTTAAATTTCAGTTTTGAATTTTCTACAAAGTGATACATTTATGTTTTTGGTGGAGTTTATTACCTTTATGTCTTCATTATTGCACTTTTTATGTAATTTGGGAAGATTCAAGTGTGAGAAAGGTCGGCAGAAAGAAGGTGGTTTTCTCGGAGCACTCTGCTTTTCTCTACCATTTTTAACTGAACGGCTTTTATTAGTGTCAGTAAAATAATCTTGACTGTCACGTAAAAAAACACCGTTACCTAGCTCCTCTCTAGAAGCGCAAGAGGCGAACTTACTACAAATGAATTTTCGCCTGCAATACAGAAAAATATTTCTCCTCTTGCTAAATAAACATTTCAGAAATATTAATAAATCTAAATTTATTTCTTATTTCCCTGTATGTGTAACCGTTTGTTTTTCACCAAGTTTTAAAGGTTTAATTGACTCGGTCATTCTATCCAATATTTACTGATGCATAAATTCGTACGGAAACAAAAACGCGGATTAGCGTATTGAGAAATATATTAACCTTAATATGAGATGGATTGCTTTATAGGAATAACATTTGTATATAAATGTCCTTATTATTATTTTACAAAATAATTCATCTCAGATTTCACTGACTCATCTGATAAAATCAATTAAACGGTAAAATGACTCAAAAACCAGAACATACACACATTGTCCAGAATTGTTTTAAGTCTTGAAGTCACGACATCAACAAAAAGCTTATTATGTATATTACCTCTCGTTGATTTTAATCTTTATTATTCAATATTAAAGAATCAAAGATGGAGATTAGAATTGAACTTCCGAATGGCGAAACAGACAAATCTTCGTCATTTACCGTGCAAAGACACTTGACAATTCCTGTAGCCACTTCAACGACAGAAAATACAAAATTTACATCTAATTCATTACCAGGAAGCAGGACTAATAGAAGAAGTGTGTGTTCAAAAACTTCTAGAAGTTCACATAACTGCGAAACAGGAAGTGACGTAAAAAGTGGCGCGTCTAGTCCAGTCAAATCAGTTTCATCATCGCTTGCGAAATCTGAAGAAATTCCTAGTCCAGCCAAAACAGTTGTTTCCATCGAAGAACCTCTGCCAAAACCGAAATCACCACAGACAAAATCGGCAAAGAGGCGAAAACATCTAAAAAAGATTTATACTAATGATGAGGAATATGAAGAAAGAAAACAAAGACTTCTGAAAAATTCAAAACTGAAAAAAGATCTAGAAAGATACTTTGATATCGAAACACCGAGTAGACTCGCCGAGAGAAATAAACCACTTAGTGATGACGATGAGTATGATACAGACCTTGACACAAACTTAGGTAATGTATTGTCTTTTATCTTCGGAATATAAAAAGGCGCATCGAATAGAACAACATTGCTTTTAACTTTATAAGATTTAGACAAAACACTAAACGAACGAAATAGGTAAACATGAAAAATCTTTTCAGAAAACACATTAGAATTTCGGATTTTAAAACTTTTCCTATTTTACAGCCATAGGAGCTAATGGTATCCATCAAAATCAGCCCTAATTTAAATTGTCGGAATAAGATACACAAAAAACTTTTTACAAGTTAACCGAAAAAATATATATAAAAATAGAAGCGATAGAGTTGTAAACCTTGTGGTTCAAACTGCAAAATATATTGATTAAATTATTCTTGCATACTATTAAGAATATTTTTAAAGTGTGGGCTGTAGCTAGCTAGACAGGGGGCACTTATCCTTGCGAGACACCCAGCCTCAATTTCCAGGTAGAAGTTATTTTGGGATTTGTGTTTTGAACGTTTTTGATATATATCGTATTATTATTATTGATGCCATGTGCAAAATTTAGAATTTTAATCAAAACAATTTTTAAAAATTCTGCACCTATAGTTAAAATTGCAATATTTACATTCACACTTTACATTTTTGTTATTTTCGTGTTTATTTATTATTGTGATTGCGCTTATTAAGTAATAATTTATCCTTTACTTTGTTGCAGTTGGGTTAGAGTTGATTGTAGACGAGAAAACGAGACAGATGAAGGACGATGGTTTGTTTCCGGAATATAAACAACATTGTCGAGAGATGGACGTTATACCGAACAGTTACTTTATACGCCATTCAGTGGATGATGACTTTACCATGAGATATAGATACCTGAACTCAGGTGACTGTGCTTGTATGGGCATAGAAATGAAGGTATATGGTTTTACAAATATCATCGAAAATCCTCATGGCTAAAAACTTGCACATCGTTTTAAGTTTCTATTGTTTTTTATATGTTGTGATACACGCACTTGTTTTTCCTTCGAACACATTTGTTCCCGGATACATTTTTACGTATGAAACAAATATACAAATGTGCTTTACACTGGACTTTAATGTTAATTTTTTTTCTTTTCTTTTTATGTATTTATTTATTTATTTATTCAAGTATATTGCCGTAGCTTCCTTATCATTCAACAAACTTCTATCAATTGCCTCTTGAAATACATAATTAAACACACTAGACGTCATATATATCGGATTTTCATTATTACAATTTAATCTCATTATGGATTATACATTTTTTCATTCTTTCCCGGTTAAGTTTATTTATCCGTTATGTCAGGGAGGTCATTTCTTGATTAATGGAGAAAACTACCAACCTTCGGCTAACAAACTCGCACAAGGATTAGATATCCTCGAGTGGGGTTCGATCCAAGTCGGTGAGAGACGATTTGATCCGTAAGCGCTTGTCTTAGACCACTAAGAAGAATTTCTAAGAAATTACTATTTCTCCTTAAGTGGGAGTAACAAACATTTTTGCTATTTTTATATTTTGTAGAATTCTTTAACATTCAAGAAGTTAGATCTAGAAGATAATGGAATAGGACCAAAACAGATCAAAGCAATGGCGAAAATGCTCATGAAAAATAATACAGTTACGGACATGGTAGGTGATTTATATGTAAGCTTTACACTTTATAACGTTACATCTACTTGTTCAGATCTCTTTAATTTGTCGGATTAACGGTTTGATATAAGTTGGATGTGAACAAAATCCGTCAAATTATGAAATATGAAACTGCGCATTATTTTCAATACAACATCAGTTTGTAACAGAATTACGTATTAGCAATAGATGCCTTCAACATTTAGTTGATTTTTTTTTAAAAATTTCAAGTCTATTTGGAAAAATATTTGCAGTATTCAGTATTAAAGAATTAATTATCTTACCGGTGGCATGGAGAATATATTTGTATTATTTAATTACTGAAAGAACTGACATCCAGAAAAATGTTAATGAAAATTGATTTCTCTTCGGTCTCTTTCCGAAGACATTCGTTTTCTCAGTGTACTATGATTTCCCTCACCATCCTAGGATATTAGGAGAATTTTGACTGCAGCAATAAACTAATAACTTAACTCCAATGTTTAAGTAATGGTTAAAATAAAATTATTTTAAATCATTAAAAACTTGTGCAGTTTGATTGTGCATAGCTGACCTCGTTAACGTTCAAATTGGGAGGAATACAGTATATACTGTTTAAAATGCTTCCCTTCCACTCAATTCAATTTTCAAGGTCATGTTTTGAACTGGCAAAACGGAGTTGTACTAACATAGTTTCAGTTTTCTGGCTTGCACAATTCAGTAACTTTAATAAAACTACGTCATCTACATTGAGTTTAGCACCGATAAAAATGGCATTGATATAAACAGAATGTATATGAACATGCTAACCACATGTTTAAAACTCAAACTCATTGAAACAAAAATAATAAATAAACGACAATTGGATTTAAAAATAAAATATATTTAGATTCCATTATTTATCACACACACACATACACACACACACACACACACTCTCTCTCTCTCTCTCTCTCATATACAAGTTCTCCATATATAAAATAACAAAATAGTTTATGCATTGAAATGGTAACAACATGACAAAATATTATTCTTTTAAGTTCTTGGTCACATGACCTCTGTACACCAATCATAACATTTTTATTTCTTGTTTGGTCTGAAACATGGACAGATGATGCCAAAAATTCTTGCTAGCGTCCATTTTCTTTTGTCTTTCCTGTTAACAGAAAAAGAGAAAACTAAGTATAATCCAATGATAAAAATATCATCTAAACTTCAATCTATTCCTTCCATATGGTTTGTACAAGAGTGGAGTAGATTGGTTTTACGCCAATAATTTTTTATCAAAGCGGCAAGTGCTGTCACAGTGGAGAAAAGCGGAGTACCCGGAGAAAACCATTGACCCAAGGCAATCGAACTGATAATAATTCTGAAACGTTGATTTGTGCAGTTAGGTTTTGAACTTAGGTGTTTAGGAACGTTGAGATCCGTGAGTTGGCGTTTAGGAGTACTCAACCAACGAGGTCCTTGGTTTATATAAAAGACAGTCTGAACTCACGTTTTTATTCAGAAAATTTAATAGGGAATCGAACGTTTTGAAAAACTAGTACCTGTGGAAGAATTTGAAACGTGATCATAATGAGGTTTAAGAATGTTTTATCTAACCATTTTTACGATAGACGCTGATTCTCAGCAATAACCCCCAATTCACTATTTAAGAATGATAAAAAATGAAACTCTTACAAGTGATGAACTTTTGGTATTTTCAGAGACTGAACATATCAGAAGTTTGAAAAACAACAAAATTATTAGCACCAATTGATTGTTTTGGTTGCAATTTGACTTTATTGGCACATATATGATACTGTAATTTAAATGAGTTGATTTTTACGTGACCCGTATTTAAACTTCATCATGTTCTTACCATGAAGTGTTATTTATATGTTTATTTTGTTTGATCATTAGTTGACATCTTTATTGAATTAAAAATGTGACTTGAGGTGACTCTGGCATATCATAATAATAGATATAATGGTTTTAATCAAAAGAAATTCAAGTGTTTTTTATGCTAAAATATAATAGATTTATTTCGGTCTTCTTTATATAGTAACAGAAACAACATTTTAAAAAAGTGAATACCATTTAATATTCAAAATAAAATGCAAATATAACTTGATGAAACTACTAATCAACAAAACTGTCAAAACTTCATACCTTCCAAATAAATTTCATTTTAGGTAACAATGTATTCTGTAACGTATGTAACACCACTAGTTAACTTAAAGATAAACTAAATCAGTTTAATTTTGCAAGCTATAAACATTTATTTTTTATAATAAAAATGTAAAACTTATCCATAGAACACATTATATGGGTGGATGCATACCAACATAATGACAAAAACTTTTTGTCGGTAACGTAATGTAACAATTCCACTGTTAATAAGCTGATGTACATGTTTTAACTAACGATAAAATCCTTATTTTTATTAAAAAGATTGGAAGTCTTTAAAAGTATCAAATACCTAGAAAAATATTCACTTCTCTAGTGAAAAAATAAATAATACATTAAGTAACGTACGTAAATGTTCTGTAACGTATGTAACAGTCATATACTAAGGTTAAAAACTTATGAACCCTGTGTCTTGTATTTTTCAAAAGAAGATAAGATCAAATTTGTATCATTGTCTCTAAGTTTGTAAAACATTTCAATTTTTCCGGACGTCATGTTGTTTACTCCATATGAGATCAGGGGGTTAGAAAAATTGTTTAAGTTTCTGGATTATTGCATTAATTTTAAATAGTATTCGTTATCGATTTCATCAAGCATCAATGATTATACCATTGAACCGCACGTTATCGTAAACTACAGCAATAAAATCACCATTTGATAAGTTAACAGCACAATTATCTGGTTTTGCAACATCACTATATTGTTCCGAAACATGAAGTTTGGTATCTGGATTTGTTGCAAATCTTCGTCCCTGTTTTGTTGCAAGTCATGTTGTGTGTTTTGTTGTAAGTTGGATATCAAACGTAACTCGGATTTGACATATAAAGGAGGCCAACAAAATATACCTGGGTCGCATTCAACTAATGCTAAAGGAATATGAATGTTTATGGTTTCTGAATGAAATTTCAAATGTAAATTCTTTAAATAATCTTTTAAAACCAAAGTCTGTTTTTATCTCCAGTAGCACTTTTTTCATATCTGTTTTCCCGGGCTGAACTCTAAGAGTATAAGTTGTACAAGTCCTAGAAAGGGAGTCTCTTTCTAAAAATTGTACATTTTGTGTTTCTACCCGCTTTGTTATACTATTTCTAAATTTGTGATGGAAAAAGTTGAATTTTTCATGAACTTTTGACAAAAGTTTACGGTCAATAACAGTCGCTTTATTTACTGCTGACGAAAGTCTTAACTATTTTTCTTAACTATTGTAATATATCACACTCTGTTTGCCTCCGTGGTGTTATCTCTTCATTTGAAAGTTTAACTATTTTACATTTATAGTCTGAGAAAACAGAATTTACGAAATTATAGGTATTTGTTACATATGTAAAAAGAAAATGAAAATGGACAAAGTGGTTTTCAAATCAATGGGAAAATTATCTCAATAAAATAGACCAGTGACATCTATCATTCTAGGAAATTTAATCTAAGGCAAAAATTATTTAATTTCTCAAACGCTAAATATAGACTTTAATTGTTTGTTTCTTGTATCTAATGACAATTTCCTTCATTATTCCTTTACAATGAAAGTAAAAGTACTGTTACACTCGTTATTTATGTTAATACATACGTTACCACTGGTAACGTATGTATCATTTTTTGGAATATAAATTTCTACCCAACGATGAAAGGTAAGCAAATCATTGTGAGTTTGTTGGAAAGGGCAAGAGGTATCATTTAAATAGTAAGATTTACTTTTTGATTATTGCACTTTTAAATGCATTCGTACCTTTTAAAAAGGACACCTTTGATTTTTCCAATTAGCTCGACAGTTTTTAGTTGTTAACGTCAATCTGTATGTTTGAAATTGCTCAAGGAGGTTACATTAATATAAAGCTAGAATTATAGGAATTGTGAAGGTCACGTGGAACGATTAAGCCTTATTTTCGCATAGTGCCATCACGTATGTATCGGTAACGTATGTATTTTTTTCAACTTTTGCATTATGTAGTTTTAACAATTCGAACTTGTAGTGAATTACGATAACATATTTTTAGTGTTGTATCTAGGTCCTTTATTTGACAATAAATAAATAAAAACTTTAATTAAATGATTTCCCATAAGAATGACGTAACGTAAGTATTGAGGAAAATAAAACCTTCAATTCAATTTTGTTTCATGCTTCATAAGACCTGATAGCGGCTGTAAAGTTGCAAATTCCATTGTTTCATTAAGTATGGGAAGAATAAGCTTCAATTTGCTCACATCAGTGATAAGTTTGACAAAAGTGCATGGTCACCGTGTGGACTTTTTTATATGTGGTAACGTTTGTACCATATACCCGGTAACACATCTTTCTTTGGCACTGGTTTGTACAAATAGAGTGCATTGTCAACAAAAATCAGTTTTAAATATGACATCAATACAGCATTAACAAAGGTAGTTCTTTAACATTATGTTACTTTTCAAATACTGAAAATTTGGGGTTTAAAACATGAAAAAGTTTATCCGGTAACAGTAACGTTTGTATCAATTTGATAGTTTGTGAGATTTCAAAACAATCAAAATAATTGATTAACACGAAAACTATGTTTTATAATGGTAGATATAATCTGTAGTTTATGTTTGTTCATTTATCCTTTGTTCTCTTCTAGAGATTATTTATTATACTTAGTATAACACTATTTGGGTCTTATTGCTGAGAATGGGTGTAAGGCAGATAGTTTGGTCTTTATGCAATTAAAAATACATGTGTGTGACCTACATTTTATCTTTTATACCAATAAATAAACTGTTTTTGCTTCAGATAATTTCAATTGTTCTTTTTCTATTTTTCTTAACCCCCCCCCCTCCTTTCCCAAAAAAAAATAAAAGTGGCAAAAACAGGGTTTCAAGTAAATAGATTCTAATCTACATGATAGTTCATGTTTCCAACCAGTAGAGGCAATATGCGCATTTAATTAAAATCTAAGGCATTACTAGATCACCAATGATTACACCACCGTAAGTTGAGATGTAACCCACGGTTCTTTTATTATTCGTATCTGTTGACATTTAACTTTTACCAGTATTATTATAAAATAAGAACATATACATTTCAACCAAGCATTTAAAAAATAAATTGAACACCTAAAATTAATTTTTCTCAAATAAAACGAAGAACTTAAATCTTCCTTGTCCGCTAACCAGCTGTTAAGTTATTGGACACCTTTTAATTAGACGTTGTATCATCTCCGAACGAATTAATTACAGGACTCCGTGAAAAATGTTGTATCATGTTTTTGAATGTTAGTGTCTATATATATATACTAGTATATATATATACATATACTAACTGAACTTTAAAAAAGAAACAATGAAATCGGTATTTATTTCATTATAATGATCCCTATAAATATATCCTGAAGTATTATAAAATATGTATTATTATATAAACAGTGAATCAACCATCCTACAAGTATATATGATAATAATAATAATAATAATAATAATAATAATAATAATAATAATAATAATAATAATAAGGATAATAATAAAAAGTAGCGCATGACATTTGTTGTATTATTAAACAAAAATTCAAAAGTACCACATAATAATAATAATAATAATAATAATAATAATAATAATAATAGTTATAACTTTGATCGATTTAGAGAGTTTAAGAAGAGGGTAGAAGTAACAATTATCAGTATTTTGTAGAGCTATAGAGAGAAACTTAAACCATGCTTTTTCAAAGATAAGTAAAATGACGAATTGTCTGAATCCTGCCATTTTATTTCTGAAGCAAAATAGCGACAGTTATTTTATTTACGTCTACCCACGCATTCTTTAACTCAGTTCAAGGTTAGAGGCCGTTGTCGAGTCAGGAACACTTAGCATGGCTTTATTTGTTGTGAACTAATTTTAAAATAACGATAAAAAAATTAAATCATTATCGAAATGTGTCTGCCTCGAAAGCGGGAAGTCGGGGATTGAACCCCGACCGGGTCATGCGTAAGACTTTAAAATTTGAGATACTGCTTCCTCGCCTTGGTGCTCGGCATTAATCACCAGAGTATCAACTGATTCATTCGGAGAAATATGGTCGTCTACGGCATACGCTAGCATCCTAACAAAAAGTCGTTTCTGGGTGTGCGCTGCAACGCCGCATAAACGTGTTACATCACATCTATGCGGTGGGGGTGGGGGTGGGGGGGTTAACGCATAAATAGAACGCTTTTTCCGCCCCATTAAGAAAATTTAAGCACGATACTATAATATCTTTCACTATCATCATCTACTCCTCCACCATCATCACCAAAATACAAAGTAATTCACCGAAAGCTTATCCTTTGCAAACAGCTTGTTTCCGAGATCCGTGCTGTTTGACGTCTGAATTATACATGTACTCACAAATTTCTTTTAATGAGTTTTTTATGTTTAAAATCAGCAGATGATCAAAATTGCCGAGGAAATGAATTATGCGAAAAAGGAGTTAATCATTAATCATCGATAATGTCACCCACAACAGTTTTTGTCAAGATATAAGCTCTTTTTAAGATTTTGTACTAAGTCGTTAAATTAATCCTCTCCATGCGTCAAAAAGGCACCCTTGCGCCGTATATAAGCAACGCCATGTTCATGCGTTGAACACAGCCATATAAACATAGACGACTTCTTCATGCGTTGAAATTCCCCGCAGTGACGTGTCGGGCGTGCTTATGCGGCGTTACAGCGCGCTACTAAAAGACCATAATACACACTCGCATTTCTCATGGCATACACGAAATTGTTCTAAGATTAATACTTAACGATACATAAACTTACTCTCGTCGCGAGTAGTTGAAAATTCCTGATGCGACGTAAAACAACATTACCACTAACCAATCACCTTCACAGCGACCATTACCTAAATGTATTAAAGATTCCAAAGTGGTTGACTAAATTAAACGTACATACTTAAAGATACATAAACTTGCTCTCCTCGCAAATAGCTGAAAATTTGCTAATGCGACGTAAAACAACATTACTACTAACCAATCACCCTCACAGCGACCATTACCTAAATGTATTAAAGATTCCAAAGTGGTTGACTAGATTAAACGTACATACTTAAAGATACATAAACTTGCTCTCCTCGCAAATGGCTGAAAATTTGCTAATGCGACGTAAATCAACATTACTACTAACCAATCTCTCTTACAGTGACCATTACCAAAATGTATTAAAGATTCCAAAGTGGTTGACTAGATTAAACGTACATAATTAAAGATACATAAACTTGCTCTCCTCGCAAATGGCTAAAAATTTGCTAATGCGACGTAAATCAACATTACTACTAACCAATCTCTCTTACAGTGACCATTACCTACATGTATTAAAGATTCCAAAGTGGTTGACTAGATGAAACGTACATGGAAAACTGTTCAGTTAACATCACAGTAAATTTACCGCTTTAATGACCAACAAAACATTTTCCATTGCATTTATTGGCTCAGTCTGAAAATCAATTTCTTTTGTTTTTCTTTATGACTATTAAAATGCAAAAATCTGACTGAACTGAACAAAACTTGGAAATAGATCGCGCTTTAACTATGTATAGTTTATATAAGCAAACAAATTTGGATATGAGTATATAAAAATATGAATATTTTAAAACAAATTAAAACAAAAAACATTGCAGTCTGAAAATCAAGTTCTTTTGTTTTTCTTTATGACTATTAAAATGCAAAAATCTGACTGAACAAAACTTGGAAATAGATCGCGCTTTAACTATGTATAGTTTATATAAGCAAACAAATTTGGATATGAGTATATAAAAATATGAATATTTAAAAACAAATTATTTATAACAAAAACAATGCAACGGAACATTTAAAAAAGAAATTGAGGATGGAAATCATACAACGTATATGTTTAAATTATTGATTTTATATGAAATAATATATAAAATGACCACTTCCTGAAGACAGAGGTTTTTGTGTGTAAGGAAGTGTCGATGAAACAGCTTGCAAAAGACAGATGGCATAGACTGCTCACTGCATAGCCAAATAACTGACTCTGATTGAGAAAGTGGCATATGACACGCCATCAATGTATCTCTTGCTTGACAACGATAGCACGTGTCTAGTTGCTGGAGACGAGGGTATCCGAATGACTTCGGAGTATCTTGAATTTGTTACATACTACATCTGCTGTTTTCTCATAAATGAAAAAGATATATGATTTCTCTATAAAGATAAACTGTTAATAATTTTCGTCTGTCAAATTTGATTCAATCATTTTTTTAAATAGTTTTGTCATTGATATCATTGATTTGATCATTTAAAGAAAAATTGTCGTCTCATGTGACATGATCATATACAGAAAAAAAAG
This sequence comes from Tegillarca granosa, assembly GCA_029721355.1. NCBI lineage: Eukaryota > Metazoa > Mollusca > Bivalvia > Arcoida > Arcidae > Tegillarca > Tegillarca granosa. The sequence goes on along the minus strand of CM056601.1, from coordinate 4,769,276 downwards.
TCGTCCCATGTGACATATTTAATGAATAGTAAAATGAAGTTACATATTTGACAACGTTTGATGTTCTTACACAATGAACAACAGACTTCCATATTTTCAACATAATAATAATACACATGTACAAAAATTAAAAAAAGATTTTTAACATAAAAATTGCGGAAACAATTCTAATACATTGCATAATCCGGGAAAAAGTACATTTTACTGAAATGTCATGCTCTTTTTTTTTTTAATTTTAATTTGCATTATTTTAATTTCCATATGCTACTTTGGAATTGCATGATTTTATGACAATTCAACATTAGCAGAAATTTCGAAGAATGACTTAAAATAAAAATTAAGTCATGCGAAATATTTCTGTCACAAGCAGAAGGACTTATTTATTATTTATTTATTTATTTATTTATTTATTTATTTATTTATTTATTTATTTATATATTCATTCATTCATTCATTCATTCATTCAATTATTCATTTATTATTATTATTGTTATCATAATTTTTATCATTATTATTATCATCATTTTTTTTATTATTTTTTTGTCTTATTTTACAACATTCAGAAAAAAACAAACCGATTTTATTGCATTTTTGCTTTTTCTTAATTTTAAATTTTTAAAAATTTCAATGCAATAAAATCACCATAAACACATTAAAAAATGCAATGTAATCAATTTCAAAGAGTATGTGGATCTGTGGAAATTTTTTTTAAATCGACTCTCGCTACTTGTTTGGAGTAAATTGGACCAGTGTAGTTTTACGCTTCAGTCAAGATTCTTTCACTTATATCAGCAGTGATGGTAGAAGAAACCATAGTGCTCGATAAGAATCACCAAATGGGATTCGAATTAAACACTCTGGTCCGTTAGCGCGCGCATGACCACTCGACCAACGAGCTAAACTGAGTTATTGCTATGACATCATTTACATGGTGTAAGGACACTAAAATTACATAAACATTACATAAACATATTCTATAACTCCAGCAATTTAAGGTTAGGCTAAAACAAACTCTCTACGAGAGCCAGAACACCCGAGCCCAAAAAAAGTTAAACTTGTCCTACTGACGTTAACCAACACATCAAAATCTGTTGTGCAAAATAATGTCTCTTGGTTGACACATGTGCCAAGTTCGAATACATTTGATATTAATGACGAACAATTAATACAATTTGTCAGGTTTCACCTTCTATTCATTGGAATCCCCGTACATCCGTGCGCATGCTCCAAGCTCATAATAATTATCGTTAAACATTGACCAACCCGTTAAAGGTGTCCGTTTATTTACAGCTAATAGGAATGAAATTTTAGAAAATTATCTCACGGATCGTGATTAGAAGTTATCTATTTTTAAAAATATATATATTTTTTTTAGAAAATTAAAAAAAACATCAGAAAATTGAAAAACTTAATTCAGCTTTAACTAAGTTTGCACGGGTATAAAAAGTAGATTTAATCAATTACGATCGATTTGCTCAAGATTGAGCACCGAAAAATACTAAATATTTAATCCGAACATCATAACTTCTTTATAATTTATTTGACAAACTTTGAATAAACTGAACACCCAATGGCTTTAAATCTTCGCTTGAGCACAAAAAAAAAAAAAATAAAAATAAAATTAAAAAAAAAAAAAAAAATGCAGATTTTAAATTTACTGAAGCAAAAATCTACCCTAAATAATCCAAAATCCAGTCATTTATAAATCGGAAATAGACTTCAATGCGCCCTCTGGCAGCAATAAATCATTCTAAGAGCACATTGTTTTGGTTTAGTTTTACGTAAACAGACGTCCTCTTTTTCAGTGTTAGTCTTTAATTTTTGTTAAAATGAAGTAACTTAATCACCAAGGTGACAAACAGACAATATTAATGTATATGAATCAATGTTTAATTTGGGACTTAATTACAACCCCCCGCATTTCATTCCAATCAAGCAGGTAACCAATGCACGTGCGAAACATGTTCTAAAGCAGACGGTCGCGTGCGAAGTCACGTGTTTATTGGGTGACAAATGTAACCATTTGGTTTTAAGTTCGACAGAGTAATGAAAAAACTGAAATGATGCGGGTTATTTTTTAATAAGTACGTTTAGAAGTAAAGATACTTCTTACACGATAAAATACTACATTGTGCATAAGTGGGCATAAAAAGTTTTTAAAAAACTGTATTTTTTGTAGCTTGTATTTTAAATGCATGTCATTAATGTTTTCTGTGATTAGAAAAAATTGCACCGATTTATCTTATGGTAAATCGTGTATACCACTGAAAAGGTAAGTGCATGCATACTGCCATATACCATTTTTGAATTTAATCATAAAATACATTCAAAAATGGTATAATGGTATATGACAGTACTGTAGGTTAGTAAATCTAAAAAAAATACAGTCCATTTCTGATTGAAATTTAAGCGCAAATCATCTGCCATTTGGATGTCGGTGGTAGGTCATATTATTTGGCTTCGTATACTCATAATTTGATCCAAGTTGTGAATTAAACCGTGGAGAATACTTTTTCTGATGCAATTAGCAGTGCTGAAGGCTGCTGTTTTTCATGGTCCTGTACATTCTGAAAATAGGATTGCGCATAACTCAAAGAATTGTCACTGTATTGAAAAAAAATGTTTTTAGTGAAGATAGCTTGAATCGCATTTGCTTTCAGGCAGTTGCAATGTGCAAATGTATTGTTACAAAATGTTAGTGCATAATAACTATAACTACTTAGGTTGCAAAATTTACACAGATTAAGCAAGCAATTTGCTTTCTCTAACCATTGAACCATTTTATTTTTCTATAAGACCATTTAAAAACTAAATATAACAAGAAATGTCTTTTATCTTTTTTGCTTGTCTTTTGTCTTATTAACTTGTCTTTAGTTTTATTTGCTTGTCCTTTGTCTTATTAACTTGTCTTTTGTCTTATTTGATTGTCTTTTTTCTTGTTTACTTGTTTTTGTTTTAATTGCTCGTCTTTTGTCTTATAAGCTTGTTTTTTGTCTTATTTGCTTCTTTTCATTTTTATTGCTTGTCTTTTGTTTTATTTGCTCGTCTTTTGTCTTATTTGCTTGTTTTTTGTCTTATTTGCTTGTTTTAAATTTTATTGCTTGTCTTTTGTGTTATTAGCTTGTCTTTTTGTCTCATTTGCTTGTCTTTTGTCTCATTTGCTTGTCTTTTGTCTCATTTGCTTGTTTTTTCTTATTTGCTTGTCTTTTGTCTTATTTGCTTGTCTTTTGTCTTATTTGCTTCTCTTTTGTCTTATTTGCTTGTCTTTTGTCTCAATTTCTTGTTTTTTGTCTTATTTGCTTGTCTTTTGTCTTATTTGCTTGTCTTTTGACTCATTTGCTTGTTTTTTGTCTTATTTGCTTGTCTTTTGTCTTATTTGCTTGTCTTTTGTTTTATTTGCTCGTCTTTTGTCTTATTTGCTTGTTTTCATTTTTATTGCTTGTCTTTTGTCTTATTAGCTTGTCTTTTGTCTCATTTGCTTGTCTTTTGTCTATTCTTGTCTTTTGTCTTATTTGATTGTCTTTTGTCTCATTTGCTTCTCTTTTGTCTTATTTGCTTGTCTTTGTCTCATTTGCTTGTTTTTTTCGTATTTTCTTGTCTTTTGTCATATTTGCTTGTCTTCTGTCTTAATAACTTGTCTTTTGTTTTATAAATTGTTTTGTCTCATTTGCTTGTCATTTGTCTTATTTACTTGTCTTTTGTCTTATTTGCTTGTTTTAATTTTTTTGCTTGTTTTGTCTTATTAACTTGTCTCTTGTCTCATTTGCCTGTGTTTTGTCCTATGTTCATGTCTTATGTCTTTTCTTTAGGCCTTTTGTCTCACTTCATGTTTATTTCTTTATGTTTGGTAGTGTGCTTGCTTCGTACATGTAGAGAGTCTGGTTTCAAACCCCGGTCGAGTCTGAACATGACTTGAAAATATGTAGTTTCTGTTTCTTCCGCCAAGCCCTCGGCATTTAGAAATAAAAGTCAAGGGGTCCGTTCACGATGGGCGTAGCACGTTAAAAACCCCTCCCTGCATATTGCGCTGAACGCACTGCAAAGCTCAATATTTCAAGCCACTTTACCTATAGTTGGTGACTTCTCGATGTAAGAGATAATATTCTTGACTGGAACGTAAAACCCCATTACATCAATCAATCAATCTTACACTGACAATCGCAAAGTACACGTTTTTATTTACAAATTAATTTCTTCTATTTCAGAATCACCTTATATTTATTTATAAAAAAGTTTTTTAAGTTTAAATGTTGTTTTCAACTTTAAATTTTAATTTACTACAATAACTATTTGCGTGTCCAGCGACGTTAGGGTGTATAATTGTCCCCGCAATTTGATTGATCACTCCGAAATAATATTTTCTAATGTAGCTCATCGGCAGATGTTTTTATAAATGGAATGTTGACTTACCTGTGAAACACTCACCTGGACATGATTTAAATTCCGTAAATTTATTTAAATTGTATTATTTACTCAATGAGCGAAGTTGTGATCTAGTTTTATATAAAGTGATTTTTTTTCTTTTAAGCTCAACTAAGCTAAAAGTATTCTTGGGACAGGTTATATTTAACCTGCGAGTATTTTAAAGTTTGGCAAAAACGTTTGAAAACTTTTTGACACTGCTCTTAATAAATATAATCATTCATTAAAATTTTGCGAAAAATTTGTAACATATTGATATATCTTCAGGTGAGCGTTCAGGAGTTTAAATTGAAAAAATAAAAAATTGAACATGAAAAAATAAAATTAATCGTAACTTTAAAAATACTATGACCAGATATCAACAAATCATAAAATATTTCAATTTATAAATTTGGGAACAAAACTAATTTCAAATTTTCAATGTTGTGACCTTTTGAATAATTCTACAATTATGTGCAATGGATACTAAAAAAACAAATGTTTCATCATAATATTATATGTATAGGCCTATGTAGATTGTGATTGACTATCAAACATTTTGTTTTCAACAGGTGTCGTTCTCACCCCAATTGTATAAAACAAAAAAGTCAGTAACTGCTGCAACATAAAATACTTAAATTGTCATAGAATACATAATAATATTAAAGTGTTATGGTTTATTTATTATATAAGACATTATTGTTATTATTATTATTATTTTGGAAGAAATGGCAAACATTTGCTCAAACGTCTGCTAAAAATGAACATTTACTTGACAAAAGCAAGAGCATACGGTGCACGGAAGAAATATTGTAACCTTGGCAACAATCATCAAAAAGGAAACTAGACATTGTGCGGTTATGTACGCGGGGACCGATTTGGAAAAAGTTGTTCGAAGCTTCGTTCGTCATTTGTCACGCCATTATCCAATAGTTTGTTGAGCTACCCTAGGGTTTACAAATTATTGTTGTTGGTGTTGCTTTTGTTGTGATGTTGTTTAACGCCGCATCAGCAATATTTAGCTGTTCACGAGTGACAAGAGCAAGATTATTATTTTCTATGTATTAATCTAAGAACCAGTTCATGTATGCGTGTGATGTGCGAGTGTGTATTGTGGTTTGTCGTGTAACTAGCGCGCACTCGGGGTACTTTTTGTTGTAAGGTGCTAGCTCATCGAGTCTGTATGGCGCATGTCAGCATTCTATTCCCCGGTCCATTATCCTTGCACCGGGTGAACCAGTCGATACTCGATACTCCTAATGTCAAGCGCCAGGTGATGAAGCAATATCTCAAATTTAAACCTTATGTATGACCTTACCGGGGCTCGAACCCACTGGGGGGAGGGGTATGTTGGAAAAGACCATAAATGATTTTAATCAGAAACCGTTCAAATGCGGCAATTCAGCATTTGATTATTGACATGTAACTATTCCTCTACGAACCATCTTACCACTCGGAAAAAAAACTAACAGGGTGTTGCTTAACTTGACTATAATATCTTAATTAAAAAAACATCTAAACCAAACCAGCACTTAGACGGACGCACAAAAAATTGCTGTTTTTTTTAAATAAATTGTACAATATTGTCATTTACCATTTCAAGTTGAATGAAATGAACGATAAAGTTGAAAATATAGTATATGGCAATACTTTTAAAAAAAAAATATGCAACAAGTTGTTTGTTATCATTATTATTACATGTATTATTATTATTATTATTATTATTATTATTATTATTATTATTATTATTATTATTATAAAATGAGTGAATTAAAATGAATGGATTAGTTGGATAAAAGTATTGTGCCTGAAAATAAAGAAAACTGTTTCTGTTTAATCTGAAATATGATTTCTGAGTGGTGATGAAGTTTTACAATGTTGTGTGCACTAGAGCAATATATTATGCCCCCCTCCCAGATTTATCAATGAAAACTAGATGCTAATTTTGGTTTTGATAGTAAATTACTTCAAATATTTGACAGATAATAAAACCCTTCCCGTATGACTGATTTCTCCGTTTCATTCTACAGATTTTATGAATGGGGTTTCTACTCCCAAGTTTTTTTCCCGCCCGCCTACCAGCTGTCGTCTGACATGTTGTAATCGTCGTAATTCTCACGGTATTTACAAATACCAATCTATACCTGTTGAATGAAAATCTAGTAATTTTATCAATAAGAGTACTTTACATTACTCATTGAGAGGATTCTTAAGTTATATTTAAATTTAGATACTGGGTTTAACACTTAATGTTTGGAACATTTTTTGATAAATTATCTAAATAATGTGTAACACCTCTGCCACCTGCCGAACTTCCTGTGTATACATGTTACAAGTATTTTGGCGCAAAAATCTTCCTTGTACGTGCAAAATTTCAATTTTCCAGTTTTGCGAAATCAATTCTTGTCAATAACATTTTGTGTAATAATTATTTTTTAAAATACGATCTTGGTTGGATTTTTCTTTAAAAAGAATTAAAATCCATTGTTTGGCTAACAACAATAATAATAATAATAATAATAATAAGAAGAAGAAGAAGAAGAAGAAGAAAATGATGATGATGAAGAAGAAGAAGAAGAACAAGAAGAAAGGATCTTTTTTTAAAAATCTTAAAGCTTATTTTAAGACAAAAATTGCTAGAAAGTGTTAATTGGTTGTACATGTCTTCTTGACCATATTTTTTCAACCTTATTACATTTTATTATCATTATTATGATTATTATTGTTGTTGTTGTTAAGTTGTTGTTGTTGACATATTGTAATTGGTTGTTGTTGCTGTTGTTGTTGTTAATGATGATGATAATGTTGATGATGGTGGTGATGATGATGATGTTGATTATGATATGATGATGATGATGATGATGATGATGATGTGTATTTAATGATTATATTGCAGTCTTACTCATGTCTCGGGAGTACTATAATTGGAACCACCTGTAATTAAAGTTCTTCTTTCATGATGTAAGGTTTAAAATTTAAATTAAAAAAAATCCCGACACCACTCAAACTTAACACTACATACGCGTCTAGTTCTCCCTGCTATAAACATGAAGTTCCATCTTAGCTGGTGGTCTCTCAATGTAATTTTTATAAACATGAGAAACCCTAGGCTATTTGAATGCATTATTTTAATAGAAATTCAAAATCAGCACATTGACACAAGCAATAGTTGTGTTTGATACATTCCTTATACATTTACTAGACAAAAAAGAAAATCAGAGTTAAAACAAAAATAACGGAAGAAAAAAGTTGGGTTCTTTCGCGGCTTCCAAAATTAATTAACTAATTTTTCCGCATATATAACGGAATTCAAATTTACAAAAATTTTATCATAAAAATGCTAACTTTTTCTTTTAGATAGGCATATAGAGTAAAAATAGCATTACTATAAGTTTTTACAATGTTTAAAAAAAGTGAAAAATGTTTTTGTAATTAAACCTGAATTCTCAAGTTTGTTTTTGCTTATTGGTATGCATTTTATTCAATATATATATTTGCACATACATTTTTGGTGTAAATTACGTTTTTAATTTGAAATCTATCAAAGAAAGGGTAAAAATTTTCATATTTGAAAATCATGTTTTTCAAAGAAAGGAAACAGTTGCTACAACCGCTGTCATTAATGACCTTTCCAAAGGCCAATTTATTAATAACTCCTAACTAATGTGACAGATTGTATGTTCACAAATCAAAGATGTCCATATGTTACATATTTCTCTTAAGAATGTGTATCATAACAGTTGTTAATTTTGTGTGCCATATTGGATCTTTAAATCTCCCGCGTGCACCTGTTTCAGACATGCGCGTCAGACCAAGTCACCATCTGTTACAGACATCATCAACCAATCAGAGACAGATACAAAAATTGCCCTTTCGATTTCACTTAGTTTAATTTTTTCAAAATTCTATTTCATCAAGCGGAATTTTTTTAATAAAAGAGGAAATTAAATTGTAAAAAAAATATAAGAAAATATGGGCTGAGTATACTCAATTCCGTTCAACAGGTGATAAGTGGATGATAGGTATTATATCTTACAGTCTACATCTGACAGTTCAACAATGTTCCATAAAAATGTCAATTTCCAAGTGCCATCTTTAGTAATCAATTTCACTAATATAATAAGTATATGTATCACATAATAATGTAAATGTATATTATTTGTACTGTGATGTCTGCGCAAACACGTGTCTAATAAAGAACCATGGACAAATTAATTGGTCTGAGTAGGTTCTCAGACAGTCTGTAAACATGATAAGCTGCTCATAATTATTAAACACGCACACACACACACACACACACACACACACACACACACTCTCTCTCTCTCTCTCTCTCTCTCTCTCTCTCTCTCTCTCTCTCTCTCTCTCTCTCTCTCTCTCACGCACTGGGCACACACACACACACACACACACACACACACACACACACACACACACACACTGTTTTTATTTAAAAAATAAGTATGTAATGAAAACTACAATTTATTTTTATTTATATTTTTTCTACATCTTTGTGTAAGTATTTTAAATACGTGTACTTGAAGATACGACACATTAAAACTTCTTTCAATTCACACTTTTATCATCGGAATCAATTTTTCATTCAACAATATAGTATAACGTCTATTTTAATTTTTAATTTTTTTTAATACTTTTTTAACAAGTGTAAAATATGTGTATATTGGTATGTGACACTTTAATAAATGGTATGCAATATTGAAATTTAAAAAAGAATCATTCAGAAAATTCGAAAAAGTTATTAAATGATCGCGGACACGGATCCGGACCTGGTACCAATCAAATTACAAATGTTCTCATTTGCAAAATTTTTTAATTTCCAATATGTAATTTTGTGGGTAATAAAAAATAATAAAAAATATATGTAACTTGACACTTTCTTAATTAACTGAATTGAGGAAATTCCATACAGAGGAGCAGGAATTATTATTATTATTATTATTATTATTATCATTATAAAAGAAAGATTTCCCTCTTTGTAATATTAACACACGTATACCTGTTACTTGTGGAAATAGCGAGGCATATATGCATACATGCTTGTGTGAAAATCGCATATTCTAAAATGACATTTTATTATTTCAAGGACCGATGAATTTTGATTAAAATACTGAAAATAATAAAAATAATTGTTTTCTAAAAAAGATTGATCTCAGCTATTGATATAAACATTAAATAAAAAAGCCAAATGTCAAAATATGTAAATAACATCGAATTGAAGTTTTTGATAAGTGACAGCTGAACACATTAAAAATCTCAAGTCATTAAAAGTGAGAAGTGAAAATTGTTCGCAACCAATTCACCAATAAAAGCTTTGATAGCAAATATGGATATTAAATTAAGGAATACTTTGTAATTTAATTTAAGTGGTGTTTGGGGTAGGTGTCACGCGTTTTTTAGTGGAGATTGACACGTTAATTGTGACGCGACCGTTTTCCAGTTTCGACCCTTTTACTTACAAAACGGTTTGTAAATAAAATAATTCGTTTATAAGTACTAACGGCCTTCGTGAATTAGAAACGGTCTTGTCGTTTTATTAATTTATGTGCCCTTTCTAAGTATTCAATGAACCAAATGCACGTGCATGGAACATGTTTCATTTATATTATCTTTGTATCTAGTGTTTAAAAATACCAGTTGATACGATGTGGTGATGCTTATTTTTAGCATATGCACGTGATGAAATTCAATTAATACTTATACAACAAAACAACTGGACATTTCTATTCTGTCGTAAAAATGCAAATTTGTCGATAAAAGAAAAAAAAAACTCATGATCATACAAATTTTATTGCTTATCAAATTCGTACTTTCTTTCTCTTGTTATTGAAGGGTGCGAACTGAGATTAATGGGCTTTTGAAACCCAATTCGAACAACAACAACAAAAAAAAAAAAAAAAAAAAAAAAAAAACAAAAAAACTTGCATAGTCAGTTCAAAATAAGCTATGAAGTGGACTAATGATGCTGTGCTCAACGGTCAGGACTTCCCGATTTATAACGAAGCAGTCAGTTCTAGATCTGGAACGGTGGAGAAATCTTGGGTACCCAGAGAAAATTTATCGACCTTCAACCTACACTGACAAACTTCCTCACATAAGGATCTGCTTAAATTGGATTCTTATCTAGTTCATGAGAGGCAATATGGGCCAACATAATAATAATAATAATAATGATGATGATGATGGCAATAAAAACATGTTAAAGAAGAAGTCCTCAACAAAGTTTAAAAAATTTACTATTGTGCATTTTCAAAATTTTAGTCACTTTTACAAAAATATTCCATTGTTTATTTATTCAGTTTTAATGTGTCCATTTTTTAAGGCTTAACAAATTTGTCCAAATTTTATACCTGTATTTAGAGTTAATTTAGAAGATAATTACGAAGTCACTTAAGCGTCCTATCACTTGGTCAGCATGAAAATATTTTATGTGTAAATTAAATATTTTAAACATATGGTCCCTAACTGGTCTCGGGTAGGGTATTGTTACACCTCAATAAGTAACTGAGTAGTCCCGTTGTTCACAATGACAAGGGGGCAAGCTTTATTAGCCAAATTCCGTAAAAACGATCATTTTACATACACAAGAGGTATTGTTAGAGCGACAACCGCGATTGACTGTGAAAGGCACCAAATGTGATTTTTAATGATATTTTAGATAAGTGTAAAGGCATAAAATTCTCACTTTAACTATAATAGTTCGACCGTTTGGTTACTTGATTGTTAAATATCTAGCTCTTTATGCTGTGTCAGAAATCGCCGGATTGACAATTCTTTTTTCATCCGACCGTGTTCATTTGAACTTTCCATACATTTAGTGCCATCGATTTATTTTCAAATAAATAATATTTTTATTATTGGTATTCGGGAGAATAATCTGAAATACCCGGACATGAATTCTAGGATTCATTAATATTTTATCTAAATAATATTGTCTTGGTGGCCTAGTGGTCTACGAATCAGAGTGTCTCTCACTGCCTAGGTTCGCATGCTCGGGCAGATCCTAGCGTGAAAAAGTTTGTCAGTTCGCTTGCTTAAGACATTCTGGTTTTCTCCACCATTCCAGAACTGACAGCATCGTAACAAGTTAAAGAAAGTTGACTGAGACGTAAAACACCATTGCTCCTTCCACTCTAGCGACATAAACTGGTATAACAAAATGCACCTCTGCATTTTTTACATGTGTGTACATGTATACATATTTTTCTTATTTTAGCTACATTAATAAGCTTCGCAGCCTCATATTTATGGGTGCATTCGTTTTGCTAATGGTGTCTGTATCGTAACAAAATGAATAAAGAAATTTAAAAGCTATAATTTCTAATTTGCCCGATGAATCTGTTTTAAAAATATCGGGTATTGGAATAGATTCTAAGTCTGTTAATTGACGTTTTAGAATTTGACAGGTCAATAAATTTAATCAGTATTTTTAATTTTCTAGAAATGTTTATTTTTCTGCATTAGGTAAAACTTTTAAATTCTGTTACATTTAGTGTAAATGTCACGCCTCTTTTTAAAACCAATTTGTTGTGGTATGCGAAGGGAAAAAAAAACCAAAACATCTGCATGATGTCAAAATTGCAAATTAAAAGATAAATTGATTAATTATAATATATAATATTATGCATCTTTTACACGTGCGAACAGCTGATATCGCTAAACTGGATTATAAAAATGTCATTAAGATCTGGATGTAGAACATTTGTCTATTTAAAATTTTATAAATATATACATGTAGATATATACCTTCTTAATACAGCATGCAAGCAAGTACATTTTGTTTTTGGATTAGTAGGATACACAGGGAACATTTGTGCTGTAAGATGGCTATTTGCGGCATTTACTTTTTTAACTTCCTAATCCGGTCTGCCAGTTTCAAGCCGAAAAAAGAAATTCCGAAATTTTAGGATTATATAAATATTAAAACCACGCAAAAGGCCGAGATGTAAGAGGATTGTTGACATTACACAATCTAGTCAAAATTATTTTCACTTTTATCAAGGTGGCCAGTTTTGGGATAGTGGAGAAAACCGGAGTACTAAAAGTGAATAAATAAATAAATAAATAAATAAATAAATCATAGAACTTCTGCAAGCAAACCGACAAGCTTTATTGCAATGATATATACATGTACAGTGTACTCAAACTAGGCGCTGTGGTCAGTGGGCGCGTGATTTATAACCGAAAAAAAAGAGTGAATTATCTTTGTTTAAAGCTGCATCAGCATTTTTGCATTCTTTGCTACCAACAAAAAAAAGACATAAAATACGCTGTATTTATATTTGAATGTATATTTTCTCATTTTTGTAACTTACACTTTGAGAAAAAAAAAAAAGAAAAGAAAAGAAACTTGAGACGTTGGGTGCAGAAAATCACGCCTCTTACATACTCTTACTAAGAAAGAATATTTTGTTAATTTCAATACATTATCGAATTTCATAAATTCGAGAGTAACGTCCTTGTAAATTTCTCACGCTTACTGATGTTTCACCTTATAATGTAGAATTAAAAAATCAATTTTTATCATCCCATTACAGAATTTTCTTTCTTATTAGCCAACATAAATCAATCTTATTTCTAGTTTTATTTAGAAACAAGATTTGATATTAAAGATGACTGCTGACTAACATAATAATTTATTTATTTATCTATTTATTTATTTATTTATTTATTATTATTATTATTATTATTATTATTATTATTATTATTATTATTATTATTATTACACATGTATTATTATTATTTCAATGAAAAAGAAGCTTCTTAATTATTGCATTTATTTAGCAGGAGACTAGTGAATATAAGAACGGTTTTACTCTTGTTCCAGAATCCTAAGTTTTGTATACATTGTAATATATGATATATTATTTTTGATGAACTTGAATAGGAACCATGAACATTGTATAGACAAGCTGAAATGTGTATTGCAGTTAAACTTGCTTATAAATCAAATCTTTTTAATGACCAAGGGAGGTTAATTTTTAGTTTTTGATTTTATGTCCAGAATATGTTTTCATATATTCCCCTTTTTTCTGAACCCCATTAAGACAGGACCCATACAGCATTTATCGTTTAGTTTTGATTGGCCGGCCGGCTAATTCATAATTATGAAAAAAAAAAAAAAATCGTTTTTAGAATTTCTTATGATGAATTTTAATACCAGACTGCAGTTTATTGGAATATTTGTTTTTATGGGGATATTTAAAATATAACATATCTGAAGCAGGGAAAATTGAAAATATAAAAATAAGTGAAGGATAATTAAAAACTTTAGTAGAACACGGGTCAGAAAACGTTATTTTTGTTTTTATAATAAAGTTTATAAATCCATAAGTAATTTCTTCTAATATTAAACAACATTGATAAAAATCATGAGAAAAATTCACACAACATATGCCTGACTATGGTGAAATAGTTAACGAGTCAAGCAACATCAGCTGTTGAATTTTCCACGTTAAAATTCCCGCGTAAATAAAAGTGTGTCATGCGCAAAGCAACATCTGTCGCTAGTTATAATTCATCATATTAAATACATACAAGTCATATTATGTTCTCATTGTTCCGTGAGAACGATGTCATATGTTGTAAATATGTAATTATGAGGCACTTAATCTGTCATATATCTTACATATCACAGATTTAAAGAAAATTACTTTTAAATCATAAATTTTGATAAAGCAATAATTCCAGGAAAAAAATAAAAATATATTTCTCTTTAAAAATCCTCGGTTTAACCAACCAATCAATCAAAATTTTTTAATAAAATTTAAAAAAAGAAATAAGAGAAAATTATTTAAATTGGACAAGATTTTATATAGTTTAAACGCTTTTTATTAAAATAATTGCAACACGTTGAGTAAAGCATAGTGAACTTGATCATTCACACTTGTTTACCCACACAAGGACATAATAATAATAATAATAATAATAATAATAATAATAATAATAATAATAATAAGAAGAAGAAGAAGAAGAAGAAGAAAAGGAAAAAAAGAAGAGAGAGAGAGAGAGAGAGAGAGAGAGAGAGAGAGAGAGAGAGAGAGAGAGAGTATATTGTAGTTTAATCGATCTTTAAAAGATTTATAATAAATAAATGAATAAAATACACCAAGAGAAGGCAAACAGTTTTTAATAAAAAATACATTTTTGTAAGTAACATATTATACATAAACACGTAAGACAATCTCGCGCTTTTTCTTTAAGCTGTTACTTGAGATTTTCCATCTGTGTTGACTTGCTGGCAATCTGTCACTGGTCAACCCCATTCATGCAGGGATAATGTACTTTGATACTTAAAAATGTCAAAATCAACAGGTAAAATATCTCAGGTGTGTGTTATCAACTTCTTATCTGTATACACTTTCCTCCCAAGGTCCCGTGATTTGTCAGATAGAGGTACACTTAAATAGCACACTTATAAAAGATCTGAAAACGATAAAATAAACAAACACACACAAATTATCAAATTCTCTCTCTCTCTCTCTCTCTCTCTCTCTCTCTCTCTCTCTCTCTCCTTGTGAGCGTTCCGTCAACCGTCAAGAAATTTTAAAATTATCATAACTACAAACTTCAAAGTACACATTCAAAGTTCATAATTTAAATTCCAACTGTCCAATGTAATTACAAATGTAAATGAAAAAGAAACAAATGTTTAAACAAAAAAATGAAAAAAGAAAGAAAAAAGAAAAATAGACTTATTTCAATGAACAACACAAACCAATGTCTTCGTCCTAAGTGTTGTAAGTGAGAAATGATGATGATGATGATGATGATGATGATGATGATGACGCATGTAATAATGATAATAATAATATCATTAAGTTAGTTAAAGAACGCAAAGAATATAACTGCCATATACCAGTTTAAAATGTATTTAATGATTGAATTCAAAAATGGTATATGACAAAACCATAGCAACAGAAACCACTGAAAGCCACTACGTTATCCAAGGCGACAAAAGCAAAACACAAAAAAGTAACGACTAAAGGCAACGACGGCAACAATAAACAATAGCAAAAACAGCCTAATAAAGAGTAAAGAGGCCTAGGTTACATAACAGGATAAAGGAAACGGAATCCACAAATTAGCATCATGAATAAGAATAGGGAAAAGAATGAAATAAAAGTAAAAGAAATACAATTTACATTGCATAAGTGCGTCAACCAAAATGATAAAAACACAGATACAACATGGTTCAGTTAAGATGAATCTAAGTCATATAAATTATCTAGCTTCCAAAGTATGTATTTTATCTATTAACAGAAAATTGTGCAACTGCACAATAAAGGGGATAACTTAGGAAATACAGAAATGAAAAAAAAGGCAGTAAACATTGATAAAATAAAATGTTGCTTTGCAAATATTTTCCCCAAGTCTGCAAGATAACAAAGACATTCAATATCAAAACTTAATAACATCTTTTTTTTCACCATTAGAGTACACAATTTATAGTGTTATGTTACGGTTTTTGAATGTAGCATTTTTTCAATAAAGTTTAAAATAGCATACAAAACCTATAAAACTCTTATGAACATTTTCTAAAATAAATTTTGCTGAATTGTCTTTTCCTTTATGTATTCGTTTTTGAAAAACTTGTTGATTTTATAATTCCGTTTGTACTTGAAATGCTAATTTGTGTTTTGTTTACCACAATTTCTACTTCATGTTGCAGCCTTTTCACTACTTATCGCTTTTGTTTTTGTTATTTCACATTTTCTATTCTTTTGCTTCTCTAAACAAGTAAACCCTAAGGCAGCTTTGTTGGTAGAGGGTTCGCTCCTTGTGTAAAAAAGGTTGTGATTTAAATAATGACTGGGTCTGGCTAATACTAGAAAATATGAAGTGTCTGTTTTTTCGCCAAGCAGTCGACATTTTGAAATGACAGTCAATGTTCCATCGGAAAAAGCCATAAAAGTCTATATGCGGTGTCACGTTAGGCGTGAAACGTTGTAAGTACTTTTCCGCTAATTGACCTCAGCGCAAAGATCTAAATTTCTGCCACTTCGGCAATAGCTGGTGCCGTCCCGATTTAAAGCTGCATTGAGTTTTCCTATGCACAATACATTAACGGCGCATTTTCACTTAACTATGCCTCTCATGAATATAATGTAATACTTGCTTCCATGATAAAACCTTTAATTAAGTTAACATTCATTGGGGAAGCCAAGTGCTAGTTTGATCTACCAAAGATCTTACTTTAGAACTTTGATCACGTGATTCTGTATTGAAAACGAGGCAACATCAACAAAAAAGCATGTGTTCAAGAGCAATACGGCCACTTTATCGTGCGTATTCAAGCCAAACTTATGTCTTGTTTACAGCCATTTTTCCATCTGAGCCTGGTCGATTCGATTCCTTTGAGTCATTTGGTCCAAGCTGGCCCCAGCTTGTTCTTCTTTTGCAGATTGTTTACACACATGTAGAACTTCCGCGCATCCTCCAAGTTGATAACATTTTATCGAGTTGCCCCAAGCTTTTAGAATTTCCATTTATTATATATAGAGTGAACTTAAGAAAACTTTAAATTGATAAAAAAAAATATATTTTTAGGAAAAAAAAATTTCAATAATGGTAAACTTAATGCAGCTTTAAGTAAAATAATAAATATATAACCGACCAATCTTTCTATCTATATACACACGTATTTATTTTTACTTTCTATCGACATAGCTATGCGGTAGTCTTACATGCCAACTACATTATAACAAATATCGTATTTCTTGATCATCTGCACCCTTCTTTTCTGTTGTATTTTTCCGTGTTTGTTTATCCGTAATTCGCGGATCTTTATCTTTTAAAAAATTGACAAGTTTATCTAATCATGCTCCTTAACGTCATATGACTCATGTAATACTACCACTTAAATGATGAAGACTGCACACTAAGGGCATATCTACCCGGTCGTTTGTGATAAAAGAAAAAGTTTTTTATATAAAACTTTGACGTAATTTGACAATAAGAGAATAATGTTTTATTGTTTATAACAACCTGGTTTACCGATATCGACTTCTTTGTACATAACATTTTGTTATAAAACTATAAACCCCCTTTGTGACACCTGATACCGAATTGGTTCGTTTGAAATCAGATAAGTACGTGCATGTCATCGATAGTGTGCAATTATGACGGGCGGAAATTCTGCTGCATTTGTTAAGGATTTTGTGTTTCAAGGTACACTCGAAATATTTAAAACAGTGACACAGTGTTCCACTGTCCATAAGGAACATTCTTAAGGACTTGGAAAGTATGGTATCTTATTTGACCCAAAAAATGATAGCCGCCATTTTGTGATGCTATACGCTTTATTTTTTTCTGTCTGCAGTGATGAAAGTTTGTTCTATTTTCTATTATCTTTTTTTAATTTAATTTGTTGAAACGGCAGATAGTTCTTTAAATCAAAATAAATCTGTATATAATAGTACTGAAATTTTGCTGTTAAACTCGAGGCCCTCTCGAATGTTAGGTAGTCACATTAGGCACATATACTTGGCTTTTCTAGTTTTGTTTTCAAGGTGGGGGGGGGGGACATTAGCGTGCATTGTTTTGTGTTTGATTTTGACTAGTTCATATTTTCTGTTGTGAAAAAGTTGATACATGTATACTCTTTGGAGTCTCATACCATTTATTTAGCCATTTACATTGCAACATTTTCTCAATCTCATAATTAACTATAGAGTTTTCAGTTGGTTCCCGTGTTGCAAGGTTGTTTGCAGTTTGTTTAGTAGTATATGCCAAAATATATACTGCTTTTGTTTAACGTCACATCTGCCAATTTGAGCTATTCACGACAAAACAAATTTTATCAAGCTCAGACACTTACGGTGGAGAGTTTTTATTTGCTAGTCTCTCGTCCGTTTCTGACTCGATAAGCACTTGCGGTGACCTGAAGAGCATGTAATCGTAATGTATTTGAATAAATTAGCAACAAATAGCACCTTCTTCACCCTAAGACACCAACGCCACGGGGAAAATCGATTTCTCGTTCCAGTTTGAACTTGGACTTGGCAATGTCGAGAGATTAGGGGTTCGAATGTCCCCGAAACAATGACGATGCCTAGCAAAGTGCAAAATAATAATAATAATAATAATAATTATTAAAACTGAAGTTATGTGCTTTGCGACAGTCAAGAATCTCGCTGATATATAGGTGTTCAGTTCTGAAATGCTGGAAGAAACCAGAGAAAATCCACCTACTTTCGTTGGAACGGACAAATAAATGGTGTAGTAGTCGGTAAACCGACAATTCTCAGTATCAGAAATAGAAAGGCCGAAGTATTAGCCTAGAAGATACCAAGTTACTTTTTGATATTGTCACTCTGAAGAAAAACTAAATCACCATGGTTTATTATTAGGCAGATAATTCGGCCTAAAGAAAAAAAATAATTAATTATAAAATGAGAACAATGCATTATTTAAGTAGACATGTATTTGTTTTATTTTAACTGGATTTTTTCGTTCTTGTTGAAACACAGATATAATCATATGTAAATAATTAAAATTGGCTAATTAAGTATCAATCCAGTCATTGAACCAAGTCCCGCCTTTCTAACGTGTCGTTCTATAGTGATCACATGAGCATTCCCTCTAAATAATTTAATGTCACACTATGATACGCCGTTCTTTATCACATGTTAGAGGAACATGTCCAGTCACGTTGGAAGAGCACTTCCGGTCTATGTTTCAAAACATGTTAACTCGTATGTTGGAGGAACATGTCCATTTTGTTTGAAAAAAAACTCCAGGAATTTCCTATTTGATCTTCAGTTCTTGGCGTTCGCTTTCAATCTGCAAATAAAAAATTAAACCACTATAAATAATATATTCAAATTAAAACCAAGGCTCTTTTTTTACCTTCAAGGTTTAAACCTAAAACCAGTTTACTGATATGCAAATACTGGTTTGCTCTTTAATCAATGGTTGTTTTTTAAGTTAAACGGTGTTTTTAATTGAACTACACATATTAATGTTTTGGAAATTAAACCATATTGTCAGTTTATTTAAACATATCTTTAATATTGCGTATATTTGGTGAGACGAAGACAAAACTTTGGACGTTAAAAAAAGGGAGAATTAAAAGTTTTGAGACTGAATGCAGGAAGGGCTGACCAAACAACCTAATCGTTGCTAATTTCGTAAAACGTATACAAGAATTTTAACTTACCATTTAAGCACATCTGATTGACCCAACAGAATTGTGTTCCAGTTTATTACGGTGGGTACAACTTCATTATGAGATCAGCCAATCCAGTGCCGAGCCATCATATATTTTAAGCAATTTATAATAATTTTATAAAATGTCTTTATATCACAGATAATAGTTTATATATCACAGATATTTATGATTGCCATCACGGGTTCTGAAAAAAAAGAAGACAAAATATAATAAGATTAATATATCAAAATTTTAATAAATAATTTCGGTAATTTCAAATCAAAGTAGCAGCTTCTAATCATAGAATAATCAGCAAGTAGTGATATTACTAATCAAATCTGAGTTGTTTATTCAGTTGTGCCAAAAATAAATAAATAAATAAAAATGTATCGAGAGTTTTCAAGCTTAAGCATCATCATATGACAAGAATTTGAATGGAGAATTTCTAAACAACCGTATTATGGGTTATTTTTTAATTACATATTGAAATTTGTAATGACATTGGATTACTACCTCACGTGATACTGGATTACTACGTCACGTGACACTCCTTCGGAACAGACATTGACGTTATGAAACAATGACGACGTCCGTTTGTAAAAGCAAGACTTTTTTCAGCATCGTTTATAACTACGAAAATGGATGTGGATAGGGTACGACTTGACAGAAGTCTCTCTTACCTGTTAGCAGAACTTTGATGGCCCTCGAAGTTTTGGTTGTAACAAAAATGTAGGCAATGTCTGTTGTTTTTCAAAATTACTTGAAGACTTTGTGGTACTCGATACAATTTCCTGTGGCATCATCTGATGTAGAAAATCTTTTACGTTTCCCTCATTAATCATTTCCCCGTTAACACCTAAAAATTGTCAAAAATATAATATATACAATTCATTTAAACCGTCTTTGGATAACTATGAATTTGAAAAATTTTGATGGACTAATTTTTTTTATAACACGTGCATACGTTATGCGGAGTGTTGATGTCGAGATATAAAATTGCATACGTGTAAATTTTTCTAATGTCACATCATTGTTTTCCTTCCTTTAATACTGGTATTTCTTCGTTGCTCTCGCTGTGGACATTTTTTTTATAATTACCAACTTGAAAAGCATGTGCATACGCGTGTTAGTTTTCAAAATAATTTGTAAGTGACATTTATGAGAAGTTGTAATTTATCCAATGTCAACCACATAAATTTATTTATATATTTTTGTACCGACGTATTTAAGTCCAATTTTCCATCAACACGCATAATTTAGTTGAAGTAATGGTATATATCCAAGATATACATCTTTAACATGGCAGATGTTGTTTAAACCTGACAGGACAGGACACGACATATTTTTTGTAAAGACATCTATGTTAGAAACACCATATGTTCAAGTAATAATTCATTATTTATATTATATATTTTCATTAAAAAATCTCCTCAATACACATCAAGAATGTATGTGTATGTTAATATATTAAAGGTATTATATATATATATATATTTATTTATTCAGCCGTCAGTTCTTTTTCTACCTTTTTGTACCGGTATATCAGTCTTTTAAAGTAGACAACAAGGTCAGCCATTCGCGCACCTGCCAAAATGAAAATTGGATATTTATTTATTTTGCCTAAAAGCTAAACGATAAAGGTGAGCGTGTGGTTTTTGCGATCTTAATCACGTTTCTTTTATAACAGAAAGAATTTGTCAATTAAACTCTTTGACATTCCTCAACTGACCCTGTATAAACTGTGAAGTCATTTAAAACAAATAATGATCTTGATCATAAACGAAAATTAAGCCTGTGTTTTTATTACCTTTTCGTTGAAGTCTTTCAAGCAAAGCTTTGTGAAGTTCGTCTATATATTTAACGGCTTCTTCTATGACCGTAACCTGCAAAATATAAAATATCGAATAAACTTTAAAACTGGTTCATTAATTTTTTAAAATAAATAAATTAGATGAAAAAATATAGCAATACTTTGTTATGATATATTAGTAATTTGATACCACAATGCTTTTATGGTAATTTTCTCCAACTCGTCTCTCTTTTCAAGCGGCATAATCGTGAAAGATAAGGAAAAAAAAACCACATAATTCATGAACAGTTGTGAAAACAATAACTGAATTTCTAAAGAGACAAAAAGTTGGCGAATACAAATATGTTGTTATTCACTTCTAAGCAAAGCTGAATTAATTACCAAATAAATCATCAAAAATTACTTTTTTAATTTCAGAAATGTTCACTATCTGTTTGTATCAGATGGTTTACTTTTATTAGAAAAACTCAAGTGTGGATGTCATTTTCTATTCAACCACATGTCAATTTCGCATGGGTATCAATTTCACAGCTGTTTTTTATTCAACGTTTTTCACATAATTAAAATTCCCCACTCTTTCATTGCTTGTCAATTTCAGAAATCTATACAATTTTAACCAAGCACCTTATTGGAGCTGTCATAACGATTATTGGTCAGCCATTCATAGCCCATACATTAATAGACCTATAAAATATGACCAGATGGGTTCAATGACAGCGTGATGAAATCTGACATATCGATCGTCAATTTTATGATCGATAATCGATTACATAAGGAGATAATAAAATTCACAATTTTATTACCACACGTGGGTAATGGATATCAAGATATGACACGAGACAAGTGAATGTATAAAATATATCTTAATACAAATGTAACAGGTTTGATTTGACAAACAGCCAGATAAAAGCGCCTGTTCATTTATATTGAACTTATATTTCTAAAATTATCTCTTTCATATAAGAACACAAGACGGAATTTAAAAAAAAGCATGAAATAAAATTTTGAATCGAAAATGAGCGAAACAGTTTCATCTTTAAAACCTAAGGCGTTGGTAAAACTTCAATGCAACCTCAAAAATTGTCCTATGTAATGTGCAGAATTTTTAAACTTTAACCAACAATAAATAAATAAATAAATAAATAAATAAATAAATAAATAAAGATCCTGCGCTGGACACCTTTAAGAATATATATATTTTCCACATTATTAGATTCTGTCACTAAACAATTACACATTTATTTACTTATTACATGTACTTAAATTTTACTAAAGCATTTTTTAGAAAGAAACTTGTTTTTCCTACCTTAGACACTTTTTCTTTGGATGCAATGGATGGGACCATCTCTCGGAGTCTGGAGTATTCAAGATCTCTAAGTCGTTTAACATGCAATTTTAAGTGTTTCTTAGCAACCCTCTGTGATGTTGAAATTTTGTTGAATTTCAAAGGTTTGGTCTGAACCATCTAAAAATATAAAAAATAAAATTAAGCAAATAAACACAAGTTGTAATAAATTTCATCTTATAATTATCATGGAAGTTGAATAACTGTTAAAAATGTCAGTTTTTATTAAATACAGAATTTATAGTTTAAATTGAAGTTGAAAAAATTACAAACAAAAAAAAAACAAAAATTATATCATAAATAAAGAATTACATCGTTAGTGAACCTAGTTACCTTCATATTTAATCCTGCACAGAATGATAAATTAATGTAAAATAAATCCTTATACTGTAACTACAGAAAGTAAATTCTTAATGACATCTCCAGTTGTTGGTGACTATCCGATTTATACTATTCATGAGTAGTGACGCGGTGATCTCATACGCATTAGTCAGAAAATATAGTCCTTTAACTCAAACGAATAAAAAACGTGACATCTAATATTTTCAAACATTATTTAACAATAAAATAAATAAATTTTACTCAATTGTAAACAATTTATTAATTTTGCAGATGTTTTGAAATGAAATTAATTTATACATTAATTTAACAGAAACAGATGTGAAAGTAGTCCGGTATTTTTGACAGGTATGAAATATAAGGTGTAGGTAGCGTGGGAACGTTGGATACCCACAAATTTTTAACCAATTACAAGGCACGACAATACAATAGTATTATTTAAGTCTGTTTACTCATATATTTTACAACTGTTTTCCTAATACTTAATGCCTTTCAGATTTCTTATAATGGGTGTCAGTTTCGAAAATTAAAAGGCATGACTAGTGGGTGGGAATTTTTCCTCAATATCCAGAAGGCTAATACGAAAACAATAGATAACGGAAAAATAATTCAAAAATCATAATAAAATTAAAATATCGTCGCTTGAGAGTTTTTGAGCGATTATTTCCTGATTGAACAGCGGCATTTAAAACGGACATTTAAAAAAAATAGCGACGTTTTGTTTAAGAATTTAACAGATGTTTAATGATAAAATCAAATCATGATTTTACATGAAATTGTTAAAAAATAATCTATTTAAAATAACGAATAATACAACATCAAATGAACGCTGAAAGGACATTTTTAGCATGATTTTATTTAAATTCTATCCAAAACAATATAATAATAATAATAATAA
Organism: Tegillarca granosa; assembly: GCA_029721355.1. Taxonomy (NCBI): domain Eukaryota; kingdom Metazoa; phylum Mollusca; class Bivalvia; order Arcoida; family Arcidae; genus Tegillarca; species Tegillarca granosa. The sequence continues at coordinate 4,745,314 of CM056601.1, read as the reverse complement.
TAATAATAATGACAATGATAACGATTTATTAAAAATAATTGCTTTCAAAAAATCGTTTAGTTAATAAAACATTATGAATTAGAATTGAAAAGATACTCTTTTTTTTGGAAACTCATTTAGTTTTATATTACTTTCTTTTATTATTTCAGATTTGGTTTTGCATTGTATTGTATTTTTTGTTTTTTCTTATTTAAGAAAAATACAGTAATTAAGACTTTTCAGATGAGTAAATAAAATATTACTTAAAATCTTTATGGGTTTGAATGTTTAGTGAGTTTTTGAAAAATGGGAGAACTTCCATTTATATCATTCATGAAATTCTAAATTTTGTTGAAAATCCTTTAAAATAGAGGAATTGGCCATTTTAAACAAAAAAATGTTTTTTTCTTGTCACTCCCAAAAACATTTCAAAGCAATTTGATACAGAAAGTAAATACTACCCGAAAAGTATACATGTGCTTATTTTATTTTTTTTTAATTAAATGTTCAAAATATCTTTTTTTTTTTTTTTTTTTTTTTTTTTTTTTTTTTTTTTTTTTTTTTTTTTTTTTTTTTGCCATTTTAAGTATTCCTTATTCGGAATGCAAACATGGAACGTGTTATTTTAGGAAAAAAGGCGTAGCACTGTCATAATTATGCTACTTTAGAATTTTTATGAAATAATTCAAAAGTAGCTTATGTCAGAACAGCTACAACTGTTACAGCTTTACAGAAATGAAGAATTTCTGGAATCCGAGCAACTCTAAAATCTATGTTCATTACTGGAAAGAGGGGGCATTAAATTAGAATTTAATTCAGGAAATACGGTTATAAAGGGTTATTTTATCCGAAATTGATGGAATATTAATCAGGTCATTTGACCTTCTTTTGTAATCTCCGGCAGATAAGAGCTTCACTTTTTGTCAACGTTGAAAGACTTATCTATTATTTATGGAAATCCTTTCATAAAACGCATTGACCCTCACCGGCTTCTATTTAAACACGGCAGAGGTCTGTAATTTTATTATGCAATTAATAAAAACAAGATCAGTATCTTTATCCTCGTACCTTTAATCTGATTGAAACATCAAAGAAAATCCAAGAAAAACTACTTATCTCCACCTATTGTGAAAAGTACCATCAAACACCTATTTATCTACCTTCTTAATTGGTGAAATGTACTTGTAATGGCTTAAGGCTAAAATCCGAGAAGTACCGCAAAGAAAAACGTGTGATTCACTTATCTATCTAATTGGTACACGTGTAAACAGTTTTATCATTTATCTGTGAAATTTAATGGATTTTTCTTCAGAAAAGTGCCGAAATAATCTGATGGCTAAAGTCAATTCTTTATTACAGATGAATATGCAGAATATTTCTTTACACCTTTCCGGCTGACGGAATTAGTCAAAGAAATGGATTTAAAACGTCTAATTGACCTTATGTTGTCTTTCTTTTTTTTTTTTTACATCCCATCAAAAAAGAGTCTTAAAACGGACTATACTCAAATGCACAAAAACATCTAATAAATGATTGTTTTTTTCATCACAAACTTGAAAATCGCCATTTGCACCGGAATGCGCCAAATAGCTGTTCTGTACAGGAGTCATGTGCATTATTTATTTTATTTATCTATTATTTTTATTTTATTATTTTATATTATTTTATTTCATTTCATTCTATTCGTGTGTGTATGTGTGTTACCGTGGTTTTAATTAATTAATTTATTATTTATTTATCATTATAATTATTATTTATTTTTTTGCTACAACTTCATTTCTTCTGTTTTTTTTTTATTTAAATCAATCAATGTATTTCTATGTATATAATTCTTTGAAAATAAACACGCACAAGACTTGAACATTTTCCCGTGAGACAACAGGAATTTCTTTTTAATATTTCTTACAACAAGACTTCAATCTGTTGCAGAATTATCGCCAGTGTAGATCTAAGAATTATACAATTAACTGAAATTAAGTGTGCATATTTTATTAGCGAGGTCAAAAACTACCCGATAACCCCAGCGTATCGACATTTACAATACTATCCCGACCGTGTGAAATATTATTTACCCCTTTTCCCTCGACACAAATCCGAAAGTGCAATGCTGCTGAGACAATTACACGAACGCACGTCTGTAATCTTTATTCTTTTGAAAACCATACGTTAACATAATTCTTGCATCACATTCGGTACAATTTATCGATCCAGTTTTCCGCAATATTCTTTTTAGATAACTATCACTCGATAATAAATGGTTTTTATTCCACTTCAACAAAAGGTTTTCTATGGAATCGTGGGAATCAGGTTGTGGTTTTTATCGAATTTTCATTTTGTCGTTTTTTTTTCAACTTATTATATTAACTCATTTGAAACAGCATCTGATTAGATATGATTTAAAAAATGGAAACCAAATAATTCAAATTGACCTTCAAAGTTCAAAATGATTTTCAAGAATGTTGCCTTGAAAAACTGGCTCCCAAAAATAAATAAACAAATAAACAAATAAATAAATAAATAAATAAATAAATAAATAAATAAATAAATAAATAAATAAATAAAAATAAATAAATAAAATAATAATAAAAATTTTTTAAAAAATTAAAAAAAATGAAAACTATTTCACGAAAATAAAAACAATTATCTTAAAAAATTACCTTTTAACAAAGAAGTCTCCAATCGAACATATATTCGATCTGCAATTGGTACTTGTTGTTGCAAAGGCGTACCGATTGTCTCGCTTTGTTTTCTTATAATTATCTTTGTTCTTGGTAGAATGTTTGCTTGTGTGTAGGAGATCAGGGGTCGAGCCCCGACCGTGTCTGACCAAGAATTGAAAATAGGTAGTGACTGTTTTTTCGCCAAGCACTCGGCATTTAGAAATAAAAGTAACGAAGATTCTTCAGAAGAGACCTTAAAAAGTGATTCCACGTTTGACGACAGGCGTGACACACTAAATACCCTCCATACACATTACTCGAGCGCACTGCAAAGGTAATCTCGAATTTCTGTCACTTCACCTATAGCTGGTGACGTGTTGATATAAGTGAAATATTCTTGACTGGGACGTAAAACTCCATTCAATCAATCAATCTTAGTTCACTATATCCGTAACAATGACAGACGATGAACATCAACTTCCGGCTAAGAACTTACGCTAGGATCTGTCCGAGTGTAATGGATCCTTAGAGGTGACAGGTGTTATAACCATGGTAACATAGTTCCGGAACAAATGCTTTAATTTCAGCTTACCAAAATCCATGTTCAGTATGACGAGCTATAAGTTATCAGATGCTATGTGAAGAAATTTAAATAATTTTGTTTTGGGTAAAATTAAAATTCTGCACATGATATCAATAACTCGTTCAGAGAGAAAAAATGTTTGTGATTATAGATTATTAGAAACAAGTATTCATTCATTAAGTCAGTTAGAAAACCCCCTTGAGAGAATTGTTAATTTAAAAAAAAAAACCGTCACAAGTTTTAACGGTGGCACAGAGGTGACATGAAATATATTTTTCATATTACTAGCGCACGTATAACTCTTTACGTGCGCACGTATTAACTATTACGTGCGCACGTAGTAACCAATACGTGAGCACGTATTACCTAAAAGTAATACGTGCGCACGTAATAGTTTAACCAATACGTGCGCACGTACTACCTAAAAATAATACGTGCGCACGTAATAGGTTAACCAATACGTGCGCACGTATTACCTATTAGTAATACGTGTGCACGTATTGGTTACTACGTGCGCACGTTATAGCTTACACGTGCGCACGTAAAAGCTAATACGTGCGCACGTAATAGGTAATACGTGCGCACGTAAAAGGTAATACGTGCGCACGTATTGGTTACTACGTGCGCACGTTATAGCTTACACGTGCGCACGTAAAAGCTAATACGTGCGCATGTAATAGGTAATACGTGCGCACGTAAAAGGTAATACGTGCGCACGTAATAGGAAAAATATATTTCATGTCACCTCTGTGCCACCATACCATAGTGGCACTGAGGTGACATGAAATATATTTTTCATATTACTAGCGCACGTATAACTATTTACGTGCGCACGTATTAACTATTACGTGCGCACGTATTACCTTTTACGTGCGCACGTAGTAACCAATACTGAGCACGTATTGCCTAAAAGTAATACGTGCGCACGTAATAGGTTAACCAATACGTGCGCAAGTACTACCTAAAAGTAATACGTGCGCACGTAATAGGTATACCAAAACGTGCGCACGTATTACCTATTAGTAATACGTGTGCACGTAAAAGTTAATACGTGCGCACGTAATAGGTAATACTCGCGCACGTAAAAGGTAATACGTGCGCACGTAATAGGTAAAAATATTTCATGTCACCTCTGTGCCACCATACGCAATATTGGGTTGTACGTTTTTTTTTATTTATTTATTTTTATTTTTATTCTATTTTATTTATTTTTTTTTTAAAGTCGCTTCAGCTGTTTGCAGTTATTCGCTAAGCAAGTTCATTAATCTATAAAGATTAATATTCGAACAAGTTTGAATATGCGTGTAATGTGTCATGGCACTCTCATGGCACCTTTTTTGTGATAACTTATAGGTGCTAGCTCATCGAGTCAGTATCGGCCGCAACCATACCGAGCTCCAGGCGGTTGCGCTTCTCTAAGTTCTTAAGTACAACTTCTTATTGGCCATATTCGTAGCATTTTTATGAGAAAATTTTATATAATAATGTATAAACTAATTCTATATATTGAATTTATTCAATTTTTGTTTTGTGCTCTTGTTTGCTTTGGTAGTTGTCAAGGTTACAAATTTCTTGAAATTTGAAAGTAAACATTTACTTAAAAACAAGAAAGAGTTGACAAATGTCAACTCGCTAAAAAATTACGATGTGATTTTTATGCAAGGAATCTTAAGATAAGGTAAAAATTGCTTCACAGGTTGTTGAGAATTTGACAGGGTATTTTAAATGTATCAAATATTTCCATCTTTGAAATAAATCTTTCTGCCAAAGATGTGACACATGTTAATAAATAGAATCTTAAAGCATACTTCAGATACTTCCAGCAATTCAATATGTGAAATTTAGAATAAAAACAGAGAAAAACATACATACGGTCAAATAGACCCTGTAAATAAAATGAGATGAATTCATTATTTATAAAAAGAAGATCATAAATACAATATGCTACATATAGTGTACATTTAAAGGGTATTTAAAGTTTAGACAGGTATTGATAGTTACAAAAAAGGTGTATAAAGGTGAAAATTACTCCCTGGGAAAGTCGACGTTGTTTTATTTGAAGGAAAGATGATAGGGCATTTAAATTCGGCAACAGATGTTAACGGTATAACACAGAGCTCATCTCTTCTTTTACCTTCTCATCAAATACCTGGCCGGGGAGTATTTCCCACGCACCTTTGGAATGTAGAACGAATTTGTCACATGATTAATTACAAAATGAATTTTATCCTTGTTTAAAGAATATTACGTTTTAATACAAATTTAAAATCAAATAAAACAAAGCTTATCTTGTGAACTGAAATCGGGGAATTTTATACCTAACAGTTTTTGATCATAAGTATAATAGAATGAGTGTTCAGGAATACCGTATGCTGTTTACAGTCTGTTTAATTATTTGTCTCATACAAAACCAAAGCACATGTATGTAATTTGTTTATTAGTATATGACGTTATTATTATCAAATCGTATGACGTCTGTTTGATTAATATTAAAATTGCCCCATCGGGTTGTACATTTCACTCAGTCCATAGTACTGCCATTGGGCTTGTACCATTCATTTCGTTCTAAAGTACTGTCACAGGGTTTTACCGTGATTTCACTCGGTTCTGTAGTACATGTACTTCCATTGGCTGTACATTTCCGAAGGTTCTAAGGTACTGCATTTGGGTTGAACATACCACTTGATTCTGAAATAATACCATCGATCCACTTAATGCTAAAATACTGTTGACCATCGGGTCGTACATTTCACTTAGTCCTCAAATACTACAATCAGGTTGTACTGTTTATTTGGTTCGTAAGTAATGCCATCGAGTTGTACTTTTCACTTGGTACACTTAACTTGATTCTAAAGTACTATATATATCGTCGGGTTGTACATTTCATTTGGGTCTAAAGTACTGCCCTCTGATTCTTCATTCTGTTCTGAAAGTTCTACCTCTCTTGGCCGCAATTCTATATGGATGGTGTTTAGAAGAGCTTTGAGACATGTTATTCAAATAGAAATCGACTCTGCTTTACTTACAAGGCTATAATACGTCAAATCACTTACCATGTCATGAATGCATCTGTAAGCGAATTCACATTGACATTTAATATTATCACCATTATATATATATTATTATTATTATTATTATTATCAGTGATAGTAGTAGTAAGTTGTTATTTTTCGACTGTAAACTTTTTTCTTCTCGACAAAGATAATTTATTTCACGTTTCTCACTAGCACGATCTTTGAGTTTAAATCTTAAAAATTATTTGTTTCTGCTGAATATACTTTTTGAACTTTTTAAAAATATGTTCTTGCACTAGCTTGACCGTGTCACAGATAATTAATCTTCTCTGTGAGGTAACTTAATTAAACTTATATTGCAAAATAAAACTGCGTATTTCGTTTAAAAAATCTGTTTTTTTTTAATTTAAAAATTCAAGATCATACTTGCTGATAGAAATGCCATTTATAAAAACGACATCTTAATGAAAAAACTTCATATTACAGTATAAATAATTAATATATTTTTTATTTAAAAATTATTTGATGATTTATTATTCAAAACTGCTAGATAAAAAATTTAATGGATGGCTGAAAATTTCAGAAACACAAACAGAAAGTTTATCTTATAGTTCATTTTAAATTGATCTGGCAATTTTTGAATATAGAATTTCAAAATTAACAAAACAAAATAATGAAATTTTTATCAAAAATTTAAATCACACTAACATAATATTTAAATCCCGTTAAAGATTCTTATATTTCTCGCCTACACAGGTAACAAGTATCCATGATAGCCTTTACAACCATTATCAGCCACAGATTCACCTTTCAATCATCAAAAGAATACTCAGGTAAAATGAATGTTAAAATCCCTGGGAAAATTCGGATTTTAATTATATTCTTGTGCGCAACAGATGTTGCCGAAGATGTATGGCCACGCCTATTCTAAACGACCATTGACAAATGATTGTCTGGTTTCAACATTTCCCACGAGTGTAGAGTCATACCGAGTCAATTAATCCTCAGTTGGAATTCAGGTATTATATAATTTTGCAATTTTTTAATTTTCTTGAAAAATCGCACGTGATTTCGGAAGAATACAAGGAGTGAAAACATTAAACTTCCTTGAAAGTAAATATGTCAGTCTAATATCCGTTAGAAGAAGAGGGCACCGGTCTGTTTCTGAAAGGTAATTTTTCAGAAAATGAAAATGCTTTATGCATCGGCAGAACATTTTACATGAACAATTCTCGTCACCAAAACCAGCGATATTTAAAACGTTTTAAATGTCGCTGCTAAAACTGTCCCGTTGATTGATTGATTGATTGATTTATTTATTTGTTTATCTATTTTTAAATGATTTTTAACATTTAGTTTTTAGGGTAAACACAACCTAAAAAAAGCCTGATTTATTGTTACTTTCTACCGTTCTCAAAGTGTTTATTGTCACGAAAATGCAAAACCTGAAACAGCTTGTCAAACCGATTATACACACTTTTCCAATAATCCAGTTTTGAACATATTTAGAATTATTCAAATATTTTTACATTAGAAAAAAAACCATTAAAAAAGTGTTACGTCTTATGTGAGTATAACAAAGTGATACGTTCCATGAAAAGATAACAAATTAATACACAGTATTACAAAGTGATACGTCTCATGTAAAGATAAGAAATTAATACGCAATAAAACTTCTCGTGTATAGATAACGTATTAATATGCAGTAAAACAAGAAAGCGATACGTTTCGTTTAAAGATAACAAATTAATACGCGGAAAAACCAGGTAATACGTCGAGCATATAAAGATAAAAAATAAATACACAGTAAAAAGTGATACGTCTCGTTTAAAGATAACAAATTAATACCCAGTAAAACAAAGTGATACGATATCATGTAAAGATAACAAATTAATACGCGGTAAAACAAAGTGATACGTCGCATTTAAAAATAAATTAATACGCAGTATTACAAAGTGATACGTCTCATGTAAAAATAACAAATTATTACGCAGTAAAGCAAAGTGATACGTCTCATGTAAAGATAACAAATCAATGCACAGTAAAACAAAATGATACGTCTCGTGTATTGATAACAAATTAATACGCAGTATAACAAAGTGATACGTCTCGTGTAAAAATAACAAATTATTACGCAGTAAAGCAAAGTGATACGTCTCATGTAAAGATAACAAATCAATGCACAGTAAAACAAAGTGATACGTGTCGTGTATAGATAACAAATTCATACGCAGTATAACAAAGTGATACGTCTCGTGTAAAAATAACAAATTATTACGCAGTAAAGCAAAGTGATACGTCTCATGTAAAGATAACAAATTAATGCACATTAAACAAAGTGATACGTCTCGTGTATTGATAACAAATTAATACGCAATATTTCAAAGTGATACGTGTCGTGTACAGATAACAAATTCATACGCAGCATAACAAAGTGATACGTCGCATCTAAATATAAATTAATACGCAGTATTACAAAGTGATACGTCTCGTGTAAAGATAACAAATTCATACGCAGTATAACAAAGTGATACGTCGCATTTAAAAATAAATCAATACACAGTATTACAAAGTGATACGTCTCATGTAAAGATAACAAATTAATACACAGTAAAAAGTGATACGTCTCGTGTAAAGATAACAAATTAATACCCAGTATTACAAAATGATACGTCTCATGTAAAGAAAATAAATTAAAACACAGTAAAAACTGATACGTCTCGTGTAAAGATAACAAATTAATACCCAGTTAAACAAAGTGATACGATATCATGTAAAGATAACAAATTCATATGCGGTAAAACAAAGTGATACGTTGCATCTAAAAATAAATTAATATGCAGTATTACAAAGTGATACGTCTCATGTAAAGATAACAAATTAATGCACAGTATAACAAAGTGATACGTCTCGTGTAAAGCTCACAAATTATCATGCATTTGAGCAAAGTGATACGTCTCATGTAAAGATAACAAATTAATGCACAGTAAAACAAAGTGATACGTCTCGTGTATTGATAACAAATTCATACGCAGTATAACAAAGTGATACGTCTCGTGTAAAGCTCACAAATTAATGCACAGTAAAACAAAGTGATACGTCTCGTGTATTGATAACAAATTCATACGCAGTATAACAAAGTGATACGTCTCGTGTAACCTCACAAATTAATGGACAGTGAAACAAAGTGATACGTCTCGTGTATTTATAATAAATTCATACGCAGTATAACAAAGTGATACGTTTCGTGTATAGATAACAAATTATCATGCAGTAAAGCAAAGTGATACGTCTCTTGTAAAGATAACAAATTATTACGCAGTAAAGCAAAGTGATACGTCTCATGTATTGATAACAAATTATCATGCAGTAAAGCAAAGTGATACGTCTCATGTAAAGATAACAAATTAATGCACAGTAAAACAAAGTGATACGTCTCGTGTATTGATTACAAATTCATACGCAGTGTAACAAAGTGATACGTCTCGTGTATAGATAACAAATTATCATGCAGTAAAGCAAAGTGATACGTCTCATGTAAAGATAACAAATTAATGCACAGTAAAACAAAGTGATACGTGTCGTGTAAAGATAACAAATTAATGCACAGTAAAGCAAAGTGATACGTCTCATGTAAAGATAACAAATTAATGCACAGTAAAACAAAGTGATACGTCTCGTGTATTGATAACAAATTCATACGCAGTATAACAAAGTGATACGTCTCGTGTATTGATAACAAATTCATACGCAGTGTAACAAAGTGATACGTCTCGTGTATAGATAACAAATTATCATGCAGTAAAGCAAAGTGATACGTCTCATGTAAAGATAACAAATTAATGCACAGTAAAACAAAGTGATACGTGTCGTGTAAAGATAACAAATTAATGCACAGTAAAGCAAAGTGATACGTCTCATGTAAAGATAACAAATTAATGCACAGTAAAACAAAGTGATACGTCTCGTGTATTGATAACAAATTCATACGCAGTATAACAAAGTGATACGTCTCGTGTATTGATAACAAATTCATACGCAGTGTAACAAAGTGATACGTCTCGTGTATAGATAACAAATTATCATGCAGTAAAGCAAAGTGATACGTCTCATGTAAAGATAACAAATTAATGCACAGTAAAACAAAGTGATACGTGTCGTGTAAAGATAACAAATTAATGCACAGTAAAGCAAAGTGATACGTCTCATGTAAAGATAACAAATTAATGCACAGTAAAACAAAGTGATACGTCTCGTGTATTGATAACAAATTCATACGCAGTATAACAAAGTGATACGTCTCGTGTATTGATAACAAATTCATACGCAGTGTAACAAAGTGATACGTCTCGTGTAAAGCTCACAAATTAATGAACAGTAAAACAAAGTGATACGTCTCGTGTAAAGATCACAAATTAATGCACAGTAAAGCAAAGTGATACGTCTCGTGTAAAGCTCACAAATTAATGCACAGTAAAACAAAGTGATACGTCTCGTGTATTGATAACAAATTCATACGCAGTGTAACAAAGTGATACGTCTCGTGTAAAGCTCACAAATTAATGCACAGTAAAACAAAGTGATACGTCTCGTGTAAAGCTCACAAATTAATGCACAGTAAAGCAAAGTGATACGTCTCGTGTAAAGCTCACAAATTAATGCACAGTAAAACAAAGTGATACGTCTCGTGTAAAGCTCACACATTAATGCACAGTAAAACAAAGTGATACGTCTCGTGTAAAGCTCACAAATTAATGCACAGTAAAACAAAGTGATACGTCTCGTGTAAAGCTCACAAATTAATGCACAGTAAAACAAAGTGATACTTCTCGTGTATTGATAACAAATTCATACGCAGTATTACAAGGTGATGCGTCTTATGTATAGAGAACAAATTAATGCACAGTAAAACAAAGTGATATCTATTATGTGAATATGACTTAATGATACTCGGTAAAACAAAATGATGCGTTTTGTGTTTATATGTATTCGAAGGGAAACACCCAGATGCGTCTCGTGTAAATAAGACAAAGAATAAACATTTGGTTAAAAAAACTTACGAATCTTATGTTTATATAACAAAGTGATGCACTGTAAAACAATGTGATGTGTCTTATGTATAAATGGCAAAATAATAAAGCGGTAAAACAAACTGAAAAAGAAGTGTTACTGACTTCGTACATAAAAGATTAAGATCTGTTAAATCATTTAAACTCGCAATTCGTGATTTATAGTCTATTGCTATCTACATCTAAGATGGAAGACAGCCAAAATTAACTCCCGAATCGAGATGCTGACTATTGCTATCTACACCTAGAATAGAAGTCTGCCAAAATTATCATTGTACATAACTCGTGATTCGAGATGCTGACTATTGCTATCTACATCTAGAATAGAAGTCTGCTAAAATTATCATTGTAACTCCCGAATCGAGATGCTGACTATTGCTATCTACATCTAGAATAGAAGTCTGCCAAAATTATCATTGTAACTCTTGATTCGAGATGCTGACTATTGCTATCTACATCTAAAATAGAAGTCTGCCAAAATTATCATTGTAACTTGTGATTCGAGATGCTGACTATTGCTATCTACATCTAGAATAGAAGTCTGCTAAAATTATCATTGTAACTCCCGAATCGAGATGCTGACTATTGCTATCTACATCTAGAATAGAAGTCTGCCAAAATTATCATTTTAACTCTTGATTCGAGATGCTGACTATTGCTATCTACATCTAAAATAGAAGTCTGCCAAAATTATCATTGTAACTTGTGATTCGAGATGCTGACTATTGCTATCTACATATTGAATATAAGTCTGCCAAAATTATCATTGTAATTCGTGATTCAGGCTTTTGTTGTCTACAGCTTATTTAGAAGGCGGTTAACATTATCATTGTGATTTGTAAATCAGGAATTTGGCTCTACAGTTACGGCAGACGGCAGTCAAAATTATCATCATAATTCGTGATTCGTAATTTGGCTATATACAGCTAAAATGGAAGACAGTCACAGTCAATCGTGATTTAACCTTTAGTTGTCTATAGTCAAAATAGAATTGTAAATAGAACATAAAAACGTGTACATGATAAGAAATGCATTTAATAATAATAATAATAATAATAATAATATAGTTATAATTACAATTTTAATAATAATAATAATAATAATAATAATAATAATAATAATAATAATAATAACCCAATCAAACAAACATGCAATCATGAAAAGGCAGACACATATTGTGACTTTTTTAAAGCTGCATTAAGTTTTTCTAGGCATAATATAAAACGACGCATTTTTGAACCTATACCTCTCCTGAAATATGTAATATGTACATGTACTTGGTTACATGATAAAACCTTTCCTTACGTTTAAATTCACCGGGACACCTACTTCTAAATTGATCTACCAAAGATCTTATTTTAGAACATTGATCACGTGATTCTTAATCGAAAACGAGGCAACGTCAAGACAACAAAGATCCATGAATTCTGACAAGAGAAGCAGCGACACGGTAAATAAACAAACGAGTTGATTTGATATATCATTTTTGGCTGCATGAAGGGATAAATAACATTGATATAAATAAACCTAGTTATTTTTGATGGACGCAATTTAGCAATATCGTTCACGCCATTAATTATATACATGTAGAATTTCCATGCATGCTCCAAGCTGATAATTAACATATAAACGAGTTGGCCAAAGCTTTTCGGATATTCATTTTTTATGGGCTGATAGAAGTGAACCTTAGAAAATGAATGACACAGATCGTACTAATAACCAATTTATATTGATAAAACATATGTTTAAAATAATTGATTTCAAAAAAAAAATTGGTAAACTAAATACATTTTCAACTTTGGACAGGCATTAGACAATATTATAATAATGTTCTTTGGTGTGATTATGGTATAATCGGAGGTTCTAGCAACTTCTACAAGCGCTCTAAATACTAAATTCTGTGTCGGCAAGCTTCAGTAAATGAAGATTTTTGTCAATGCAGTATTTGTGCTGTAGAAGGATATCATAAAAATACATGTCGTTTTTGTTGGTGAAAATGAGCCACAATTTTCACTAATGAAAAATTTCTATTGAATTTAACCGATAAATTCAATAATTATGCATCAGACCGAACGTTATCTTTAAAGAGGTATTTTAGGCGTAATTTGAATTTTCGATCGTTTAAAGTACATAAATTGAAGATAATTAATTGAAATCGGTTTTATAATAAAAAAAATATAAACAACAAAAATGTTCAAACTCTTTGACCAAAATAAAATGTGAACCAAGTGTAAAAATAATATCCGGTATTCTAAGGCCACGTGTCATGACACGTGTCACCCTCTTCCTGTCACGTGCACGACTGTCGTTTGGTTTGAGGACTGATTGCTCTTTATCATGTACGCTGTTATTTCAGAATGAGTTGGATATAAAAGTATTGTTATAATATCAAAAATAATGTCATAATATTCATCATCATTATCATCACCAGTGATAACAATGACCAAAAATGATTTAACAATGACCCGACGACATTGTTCCAATGTTAAAAACAAAGAAAATGTCAACTTTATTGTGATTTAGCACCTTAAGCGTCAATCTACCTGAAATAAATAATTCAATATGTCATTACAATCTTACATCTTTTATAATCATCGTTCATAACCTCTGTTTATTGTAACAATTTGCATATTTATGACAACAATTTTTTCCATCAATATCTTACAGTGCTTAATTATGACAATTTTTTTAATTTATCTGTTTCATGACTAATTAGGCTATTTTAAATGGACCGTTTTTGGTACCCAATTGTCTTATGTTGTTGCAATGATAAATTGTACAAAAATGTACAAAAAATTATCATGAGAGGAAGTTAAATCTTCTTTAGCCATAAGTATTAAAAAGGTGTATAGACATATGTATGTTCACGCGAACCAACATGTTGTAAATTGTCATATTGCGTTTCATTTTTTTTATTGCGTAAACATTTAAAAGGTTAGAAACAAACAAAAGCGACGGACTGGTCACCGATAAAAAGTATGTTGTCATTGATACCTGGACACCAAGAAACAGTATGTTGTCATGGAAACATAGAACACCAAGAAACACTATGTTGTCATTGATACATGGGATACCAAGAAACAGTATGTTGTCATTGATACTTGGACACCAAGAAATGGTATGTTGTCATTGATACATAGAACACCAAGAAACAGTATGTTGTCATTGATACATCGGATACCAAGAAACAGTATGTTGCCATTGATACACGAACACCAAGAAACAGTATGTTGTCATTGATACTTGGACACCAAGAAACAGTATGATGTCATTGATGCATGGACACCAAGAAACAGTATAATGTCATTGATACTTGGACACCAAGAAACAGTATGATGTCATTGATGCATGGACACCAAGTAACAGTTTGATGTCACTGATACACGAACACCAAGAAACAGTATGTTGCCATTGATACATGAACACCAAGAAACAGTATGTTGTCATTGATACATTGTACACCAAGAAACAGTATGTTGTCATTGATACATGGACACCAAGAAACAGTATGATGCCATTGATACTTGGACACCAAGAAACAGTTTGATGTCATTGATACTTGGACACCAAGAAACAGTATGATGCCATTGATACTTGGACACCAAGAAACAGTATGATGCCATTGATACTTGGACACCAAGAAACAGTATGATGCCATTGATACTTGGACATCAAGAAACAGTATGATGCCATTGATAATTGGACACCAAGAAACAGTATGATGTCATTGATGCATGGACACCAAGAAACAGTTTGATGTCATTGATACACGAACACCAAGAAACAGTATGTTGCCATTGAAACACGAACACCAAGAAACAGTATGTTGTCATTGATACATTGTACACCAAGAAACAGTATGTTGTCATTGATATTTGGACAGCAAGAAACAGTATGTTTTCATTGATACTTGGACACCAAGAAACAGTTTGATGTCATTGATACACGAACACCAAGAAACAGTATGTTGCCATTGATACACGAACACCAAGAAACAGTATGTTGTCATTGATACATAGGACATCAAGAAACAGTATGTTGTCATTGATACATGGACACCAAGAAACAGTATGATGCCATTGATACTTGGACACCAAAAAAACAGTATTATGTAATTGATACATGGACACCAAGAAACAGAATGTTGCAATTGATACATGGACACCAAGAAACAGTATGTTGCCATTGATGCATGGACACCAAGAAACAGTATGTTGTCATTGATACCTGGACACCAAGAAAGTATGTTGTCATTGATACCTGGACACCAAGAAATGGTATGTTGCCATTGATATCTGAAAACCAAGAAACAGTATGTTGTCATTGATATCTGGACACCAAGAAACAGTTTGTTGTCATTGATACCTGGACACCAAAACATGGTATGTTGTCATTGATATCTGGCCACCAAGAAACAGTGTGTTGTCATTGATATCTGGACATCAAGAAAGACTATGTTGTCATTGATACCTGGGCACCAAGAAACAGTTTATTGTCATTGATACATAGACACCAAGAAACAGTATGATGTCATTTATTCCTGGACATCAAGAAACAGTATGTTGTCATTGATACATGGATATCAAGAAAGAGTATTTCGTCATTTATTCCAGGAAACCAAGAAATAGTATGTTGTCATTGATACTAGGACACCAAGAAATAGTATGTTGTCATTGATACCTAGACACCAAGAAAAAGTATGTTGTCATTGATACCTGGACACCAAGAAACAGTATGTTGTCATTGATACCTGGACTAGAAGAAAAATTATGTTGTCATTGATATCTGGACACCAAAAAATGTATGTTGTCATTGATACATTGACATCAAGAAATAGTACGTGTCATTGATACATGGACACAAAGAAGCAGTATGTTGTCATTGATACATGGACATCAAGAAATAGTATGTTGTCATTGATACATGGACATCAAGAAACAGTATGTTGTCATTGATATCTGGACACCAAGAAGCAGTATGTTGTCATTGATACATGGACATCAAGAAAAAGTATGTTGTCATTGATACCTGGACACCAAGAAACAGTATGTTGTCATTGATACATGGACATCAAGAAAAAGTATGTTTTCATTGATACCTGGACACCAAGAAAAAGTATGTTGTCATTGATATCTAGACACCAAGAAGCAGTATGTTGTCATTGATATCTGGACACGAGAAGCAGTATGTTGTCATTAATATCTGGACAAAAAAAAAGGTATGTTGTCATTGATATCTGGATAACAAGAAACAGTATGTTGTCATTGATATTTGGACAGCAAGAAACAGTATGTTTTCATTGATACCTGGACACCAAGAAAAAGTATGTTGTCATTGATATCTAGACACCAAGAAGCAGTATGTTGTCATTGATATCTGGACACGAGAAGCAGTATGTTGACATTGATATCTGGACAAAAAAAAAAACAGTATGTTGTCATTGATATCTGGATAACAAGAAACAGTATGTTGTCATTGATATTTGGACAGCAAGAAAAAGTATGTTGTCATTAATATCTGGATAACAAGAAACAGTATATTGTCATTGATATTTGGACAACAAGAAACAGTATGTTGTCATTGATATCTAGACAAGAAACAGTATGTTGTCATTGATATCTGGACAACAAGAAACAGTATGTTGTCATTGATATCTGGACAACAAGAAACAGTATGTTGACATTGATATCTGGACACTGAGAAACAGTATATTGTCATTGATACCTAGACATCAAGAAAGACTATGTTGTCATTGATACCTGGGCACCAAGAAACAGTTTATTGTCATTGATACATAGACACCAAGAAACAGTATGATGTCATTTATTCCTGGACATCAAGAAACAGTATGTTGTCATTGATACATGGATATCAAGAAAGAGTATTTCGTCATTTATTCCAGGAAACCAAGAAATAGTATGTTGTCATTGATACTAGGACACCAAGAAATAGTATGTTGTCATTGATACCTAGACACCAAGAAAAAGTATGTTGTCATTGATACCTGGACACCAAGAAACAGTATGTTGTCATTGATACCTGGACTAGAAGAAAAATTATGTTGTCATTGATATCTGGACACCAAAAAATGTATGTTGTCATTGATACATTGACATCAAGAAATAGTACGTGTCATTGATACATGGACACAAAGAAGCAGTATGTTGTCATTGATACATGGACATCAAGAAATAGTATGTTGTCATTGATACCTGGACACCAAGAAACAGTATGTTGTCATTGATATCTGGACACCAAGAAACAGTATGTTGTCATTGATACCTGGACATCAAGAAAAAGTATGTTTTCATTGATATCTAGACACCAAGAAGCAGTATGTTGTCATTGATATCTGGACACGAGAAGCAGTATGTTGTCATTGATATCTGGACAATAAAAAACAGTATGTTGTCATTGATATCTGGACAACAAGAAACAGTATGTTGTCATTGATATCTGGACAACAAGAAACAGTATGTTGACATTGATATCTGGACACTGAGAAACAGTATATTGTCATTGATACCTAGACACCAAGAAACAATTGTCATTTTGCCAACAACACTAATTTTCATTATATTGCTATTAATAGTATGTAATGGTTTTAATAGTTTTAATACTTAAAACGTTAAGTTTATCGAGGAACAGCATGTAAAGTCCAACACCAGTCTAATATTGGGAGGTTTACCATGCATTTCAAGCATTCTACAATGAACAAACTGTTAAAATTAACCCCTGGAGTCTCCAATGATATGTGACTTTGTGACTGGACAAATTGTCAAAATGTGGAAGGTCCATTGACAGTGTGACTATATTGCACCTACACAATTATTATATTAAATTCTGGTTAACCCGTGACTGTGTGATCCTTCGACTGCACGAATTGTTATATGTAAGACTTTGTCAAAGCGAAGAAGAAGAAGAAGAAGAAGAAGAAGAAGAAGAAGAAGAAGAAGGAGAAGAAGAAGAAAGAAGAAGGAGAAGAAGAAGAAAGAAAGAAAGAAAAGAAAGAAAGAAAGAAAGAAAAAAAGAAAAAGAAAATAAGTAACATTCAATTCAAAAAATGTTAAATTTTTTTTACCTTTTGTGTTGAAACTCGTTCATTTTGGAAAATTTTTATTTCAGTTTTTATCAAAATCGGTTTTAATCATTCTTCATAATGTACTTAGTATTCATAACAATATTCAGCAAATTTTTGATAGAGTAAAACTTAAAATAAATGTTTTTTTAAATTGGACTTACAAATAATATAAATACTTTGAACATAGTCCTTTACCGTCGCTCACAGATCATGTAGAAACTATCATCAACTATGATCAAACTAGTGTTTTTAATTACAAAATTCAAAATGTTCAAATATGTCTCATATAAAATGGCTTAGATTGATTAAGTTTTTTTTTGATGATTTTGAATGTAATTTTCATAATTGCAAAATAACATAATGCTGTTCAAAAAGAGGCAAATTTGATTGTAAATGAGAGTTCTTTACGTCAGTCGTAATAGATAAATAAATAAATAAATAAATAAATAAATAAATAAATAAATAATAAAATATGAAATATGGTCGAAAACTCCCTAAAATGTAAAAATTGAAGAATAAATAAAAATTCGCTGAAAAACAGTGAAACGTGAAATAAATTACTGATAAGACATGCAGATTTCTTCGCATGACATGCTTTTCATAGAATTACTTTAAATGCAATGCTGATTAATCATATAAAATAATGAAAATCACAAGTAAAGAAAATAAAAATCAACATTTTTATTCCATGCAGGACACGGGTTATAATTTCCGTCGCTGTACATGTCGTAAATATTTTGCCTGGCAGCATCAACTTCACATTTTAATTACACGTCTTTATTTTTTTCATCTCAAATTCTGTGATTATTTTACGCACGTAAATGAGTAATTTTCTTTGTCAGTAAAGATGCCAGCAATTCTCTTAGTATCATCTTCAAGCTTTATCTAAACGGACATGACCTGCATTTAGCGTGATGCAGCACGGTTATATTGGAATTAGGCTCTCTATCCGGAAGAAACGCCATATTGGGTCTATATGGGTCACGTGTTTGTTAATAAAAAGTCAGATTGCCATAGTCTGGTACTCGGCTCTCGCAGCAAGACACCAATCAGATATCACGCGAAGAGCAAGGACAAGGAGCTACCATATAGCTAAGACACGTGCCATCACAGGATAAAGTCTGTTCCGTATTTCGTCCAAATGTCTTTGTTTGAGATCATTTTATGATTGAAAAATGTGTCTTGCACAGAATTAATGGTGCCCGAAATAATGATGATGATGATGATGATGATGATGACGATGACGATGATGACGATGAGCGATTAAGCCAGATTTTTTTTTTTTGGGAAACATCATGTCTTTATAGAAACATTATGTTCTTTTACATATAAAAAAATAAAAATAAATAAAAGCCCAAATTATTGAAAACTGAAAAAAAATTAATTGACATTTTTTATTTTGCTTTTTAAAAATGAATATGCACATGGATATTAACAACGTTTGATAGATTTTTGAAATACTTTGAACATTTTTATGGTCGTAGTGGGGAGACCACTTACATGAAAAAGCATAAATGACTGCATTATACTTGGTACTAAGTTTTGTTCAAGTAAAACTACAGGCTAGCAGGTCAAACCCGGAATGCTAAATATCTGTACCACTCGACCACCGTTACTCTTTACTGCCTGGTAGGAGTTTTATGAAACTTAAAATCTTATTCCAATTAACCAATGGTGATATAGGACTTGAAACAAGCTCCGATATCTTAAAGGTTGTAGAGTTAAGTTGAGTTGAGTAAGTGTTTAACGTCCAAGTCAAGAATTTTTCACTTATATCGAGACGTCGCCAGCTATAGGCGAAAGTGCAGAAATTTTGCCTGTGCGTTTCGCTGAAGGCATTGTACAGCAGGGTTCTTTAGGCCATGGCCATGCCTGCCATGACACGGGACCTCGTTTATTTTAAGTTCCCATCCGAAAGAACCGTGACTTTCATTTCGTAATGCCGAGTGCTTGGCGAAAGAATAGTCACTACCCACTATCAAGTTTTGGGTCTTACCAGGTCGGGGTTCGAACCCACGACCTTCCACTTACGGAGCGAGCACTCTACCAACTGAGCTACCGCAGTGGCTTAAAGGTTGTAGAGGTGGGGAATGTAACTGCTTTGCAGAACGTCTAGATACCTCCTTTTGATATACTCGGTATATACTTCCAGTTGTATGTAACCAGCTGAATTTTAAAGCCACATAGATATATGTTTGAAAAAAATGTTTCCCAGACGAAACTCGTATATAAATTCGACGAAAAACTTGATTGGTTTTGCTCAGGTCGGTACTAATTTTTTTTTTTTTTTTTTTTTTTTTTTGTATTTTAAAGTTTTATAAAAATATGACACAATCATGTTAATTTTCAAAATAGATATCCTTAGAGAGGTAATACAATTTCATTTTTAACTGTAAAGTCTGAAATTACTACTTGAAATTACAATTGTTCAAAGGCAAACACAAAAATGACTATCTTGTTTATCGGAATGAAATCTTCAAACATTTTTTAATTTTCAGGATAAAATATTCAAAAATGTATACAATACAATACAATACAATATATATACATATATATATAAATATATATATATATATATATATATATATATATATATATATATATATATATATATATATTCTTTTTTTTAAAAAATAAAAATTTATGACATGACAGTAAAAGAACTTTCATGACATTTTACCAAATATCCCACTATGCTATCCATCTCTACACATTTATGCATTTAATATATATTTTTATTTTTATTATTATTATTTTTTTTTTTTTTTTTTTGCCGAACAATTCCATAAAAAATTAAAGTAAGTGATCTGTATAATTTAGTACTGGACATTCGTTATTAAGGGACGCAGACTCTGTTTTGCTATTCATAACTTTTACCTTTGTTATTTTTCACATTGCGAATTTTGAGCAACTTACAGAACAATTTCCTTACATTAAATATGTAAAATTTGGATTTATTATTTTTGTTTTTCAAAATGCCAGTCAGATGTCTGAATCTTAGTACTCAACAGATGTTACGTGTCATTAAATCAATACGCATAAAACCATTTGTTGACATGCTTGCCTTCAGCAACCTGCCACGCGACACGTGACTTCCTTTCGAGACCTGACATGTAAATTTCACTTAGCGTCAGTATGCGATTATAAGTTGGATAGAGATCATTTAATAACACGGGGTCACCGAGGCAGAAATATACAGATAAAATTCGATGTCATAAATAAATAAATTATTATCATTTTTTGTCATTTAAAAAAAAATTTTTTTTTTGCTGTAAATAAAATCCGCGCGGTATAATATCCTATCTTTATAAAATTCCTTCATGGTTCGTAATTTGACAGCTGTTAAGGAAATTAACCCACCGTCTTTATTCAAATACTAGTATATATTTTTCATGGCCTGGTTTTTCTAAGGTCTATTTATGGGGCTGAAATATATTAAAAAACTTTTTTCCTGGAGCTAGGGAGTTGGGTATACAAGGCATGTTTATTTAGACCTGGATTATGGTTTTCATCGATAACGTTGATTTACCACGGATATTCGGAAACTTTATTTTGGCATTTGTATATAATTGAAGCCGCTAGCAGTGACAAATATAAAACTGTATCGTTAATAAATCACACACACACACACACACACACACACACACACACACACACACACACACACCATCGTTTAAAACACATCTTGAGTTTGAGATAACACATCTGCCATTGTATGTTAAGTCTTGCCCTGAGAAATGTTATGAAAACAACATTTTTTTCATGTTTATGCAAGAAAAAATATTTAATTTAAATCATTATTCATCATTGAATATAAAGTGTATGGTAAAGTATGCCATCTGTTTTATTTCCTGTAGTACCAGCAGAGAAAATAAATTTTATTTTTATCTTTTCAAAATTTGCAGGTTGAATAATTTAATGGGTTTAAAAAAAATACATGGCTCCTTTGTAACATCACATCAATGGACAACTTCATTCATAAGTGTTAATACATTTCGGAGAAGTTTTTTTTTTTTCAATCTTTAAGTCCCCCATTCAACAGGTCAGTGGATATCTACAACTTCCGGAGAACGACAGGTGACAGGCGAAAGAAATAAAATTAGTTCATTCATAAAACTTTATGAATGAATTTAAAAATCTCTACATGAGGTCATGTGTTAAATCGGTTGCGCTAAACGTCTGTTTTTAAAACTCAATCTTCTCTTAAAAGTTAATATAGAAATTTGATTTTAATACGGTTCCATTTCAGAAATGCAGTAGAAGGTAGACCACCTGGTTTTTTGTATGTGACTTTAGATATAAATGAATAAGAAAAATAAATTGTTCGCAAAAATACGGGGGAAAACCTGAATTTGCTCCTGCTAGAAATCTGTTTATTTTATTTAAACATTTTCTTAAATAACTTATTTGAGCGATCTGTGACTTTCATTTCCAACATCTGCAATTAGTAAGAAAAAAAAATTTTTTTTCATTGATTCGATAATCCTCTATCATCTCCGCATTCCAATGTCAAGAAAGATAACTCTTGAAGATTAAAATCTCGGGTGCTATTTTAAAATAGCCAAAACTACAACAATAAAAGCAATAATATCATTAACAGCAACAACAGCAGCAATATCAGCAATAACAGCAGCATCAATAACAGCATCAGCAGCAACAACAACAACAACAACAATAATAATAATAATAATAATAATAATAATAATAATAAAATAAATAAATAAATAAATAAATAAATAAATAAATAATAAATCAAATGTAATTATGAATAAACACGCCGGGTCCATTGTATTATCTATGATTTCTTATCATAGCACTTGAATTTCTAGTGCAAACAGGCACCTCATTCATCATGATGAAGATGAAGACAAAGAAAACGAGGATCCAACTGATGGCAGTGAACTGTGTTGTGTTTGCAAAGAATTTTCACCACCTGGTCTTCGTGACTGTATTGACCTTGTAATTGTTAAGTGGGCAGAGTGTTCAAAGTGTGGCCACTGGACTCATCTCCGGTTCTGTAGTCAAGTTAGATTAGTAAGACTTCATGGAGAATTTTTGTTCCCTCATTGTGATAATAAAATTTGAAAAAGTAAAATAAGATAAAAATGCTGAAATAAAATGAAGAAAATAACTATATAGAATGATAACTTTTATTTCTTATTAACTCTAGGTTTATATGTAAACTGATAAATTATGGTAGAATCTCCAATTGGAACATATTTGTTACACAGGGTAAAATATTATATTATAAAGTAAATTTTTTTAACAGATCATTATATATTGATAGATATTTATTATAATGAAATACCATTGTTAAAACATACATAAATCTGTCGGTTTTAACCATTGGAGTTCACTTTCAGAGTCTTTACAGCCACATGGAAACCTCTATGTGTCAGCCAATGAAAATCCACGACTCAATGAGAACGTCATGAAGTGAAGGTCCTCGACGGTAGGGTCATAAATCATGGCGGCAATTTTTGACATGATGAACAAGTTAAAATGTGGAAAAGTCGGTGTATACAGAAAATAGAAAGTTGGTTTTACCTTCCACTCAAAATTTTTTTCGAATTTTAGAATTTGGACAAAAAATGCGTAAATGCTGTAGATTTTAAGCTTAAATCAACGACTAAATGAGAATACAGCATATATATATATATATATATATATATATATATATATATATATATATATATATATATATATATATATACACCTCGGTGGCTAAGTGGTGCCAGGATGATGTGGCTAGGGAGTGGTATGTTTGTCCGCGGCATACTGATTCGGTGAGCTAACAACTTTACTTCGACTAATTTTAAAGATTAGTAGCCTTGGTCTCGTTGATAAAAGCTGAAAAATTACTGATGCAACGTTAAACAACATTACAACCAACGTCCTCGTACGTTTGCGCACAGTATATGTAAAGCGAGACAACTCGTGTTAGCTTCTTGCTACAACCGTTTCGGAAATCTTGAGATTGTTTTATGATTTTATCTGTAGCAAGGTAATTTTACAAAATATGCTTAAATCTAGATAGATAGATAAATAGATAGATAGATAGATAGATAGATAGATAGATAGATAGATAGATAGATAGATAAAAAAAGAAAGAAAGAAATAAAGAAAGAAAGAAAAAAGGAAAGAAAGAATAAAAAAAAAGAAAACTTGTTTTGTGCACTGATTGTGTCAATTCTAATTTTAAGTTTTTATGGAATGAATGTGAAGTATTCAAAATAAGTACTGTAATAAAAATAACTTATATACATGTATATGAATGACGCAAAACAACTGAGAGTTCGGGTTAACGTTTAGATAGGTATAATCCATTCCATGGTTTCTGTCTGTCGTCTGGGTAACGTAACAAAATGAATTCAAAACTTTCTTCTTAGACATACCACGCCCATCTGGCTCGAACAAACGACCCTTTTATCATGCGACTAAATGGTCGAAGGGAACTTAATCATGGCCTGTCGGTTATTCTTACAAGTTTGTTTGGAAAGCCTTTTGGTGTTATCTACCCCTTGAAATTGGCGCTTAAATTTCTATTCGCTTGGTAAGTATGCATAAAACGCGAGGAGTCGGCGTTTCGTCACTCAGGCTGTGGCGTGACGTTAATCTGATATTCCGAGTGCAACGAGGTTTGTCGAATATCCTCTGGGTCTTGAATATTTATAACGATTTATTAATCTACAGTTAGGATAATACATGATGGTTTATACTACAACAATGACTTTAAAAAAAATAAAATCTATACTACGTAAAACATTGAAAAGAAAAAACCAAATGTTGCCCGATTTCCTGAGGCGATTTCTTGATTATTGTTGCAAATAAAACAGAACATCCTGTCATTTATAAGTTACAAAAGCTAGATACATCATCTCAAATATGTACCAATCAAAGTTTTTACCTGGTCTTGCTGTTGTCTTCTTCATAATGGTTTCTGGTAAGTAAAACATTCACATCATGATTTCTATACAATCTAACCCTACTTTTAACAAAAGGTGTCCCGACTCTATCTTTTCTCTCTTTCACCTCTTTTCCCGTTACAAAAGCACTGCCATTTGTACCTTTCACTTAGCTCTAAAACAGCGTCAACCTTCTAGTTCCGTAAGTCATAATAGAGGTACGAATGTTGGCCGCTGTTCGGAGCTTCTTGTCTTTCACTATAACTTTAAATTTTGACGGAAAAAAGCTAAAAATGACAGTATCAAGCAATTTTGAGTATTTCTTTGAAAATTACTATTATTTTTATTATTATATATAATTGAATGGTAAGGATTTACAAATTGTATTAAAGCTGCATTAAGTTCCAAAGAAAAAATTAAACGGTGCTTATCTAATTAATTGATATTCCTAATGAACAATGTTACATTTGGTTCAACGATAAAAGCACAAATAAATATAGAAGTTACAGTATTTACCCAGCGAGATGCAGCATTTGGAATCTAATATTAGAACATGGCTACGTCATCAAAACCCGAGTCATTTGAACACAACTTAAAAAACGGTGAAAAACGATAAACTAAACACAGAACTTCGTTGAATTTGTCATTTGTGACTTAGTAAGGGATACAAAACACCATTTCAAATACATCTGGATATTAATTAAGGACAATTAATGCAATTTGTCATGTTTCATCTTCGATTCATGGGTTTTTCCGTACATCCGTGCGCATGCTCCAAGCTCATAATTACCATCGTTAAACATTGACCAACTGGTCAGAGGATTCCGTTTATTTACAGCTAAAAGAAATGAAATTTTAGAAAATGAATCTCACGGATCGTGGTTAGAGGATATCCATTTAAAAAAAAAAATTGAAAAACTGAATGCAGCTTTAAGCTAAAAATTTAAATTTTAGATTTATTTTTCACTCCAGAAATTAAACTACAGACGACAGCCCCGCCATGTCTGGACAAAATGGTGTTGTGCCCATCTATAGCCAATCCAGCTTTCTGTTCTGAAGTTGTTAAAGATATGTGTTGTAAAAGTTGTAAAAAAGGTAAGACCTCAATTCATATTGATATTTGGAGGGGTTGAACATTTTATAGACTGCTATATACCATTTTTGAATGTATTTTATGATTAAATTAAAAAATGGTATATATGACAACACTATACTAATCGCATAGCAACGATAAAAGGGTCCGTAAGTCATGTCATGAATTTGTGATTGCCGGTACAAGACAATTTGGATAATTAAAATTCGCGTTTAAGATTTAATCAATCTTTTTAAAAGTTATTTAATTTTCATTTTTCTTAATCGACACGGTAACGTTTTAAGTATCAGACATAAATTCTAAATTCCCGAGGAAAAAATTAATTTATGACGAGACTTACAGTCCAATCAAAAAGCTTTTGAAGGAAAAGTATTCACAAATGGTATGACAAGTGCGCAAAGGCGAATTACCCATGCTATATCCGGTTTTGTTGTTTTTTGTTAATCTAATCAGTCGCTATGTCATCTTCAGTGAATCGGGATGTACTTTCTATAGTGTAATGCATAGACTTGATTAACTGTATAGGTCTAGTATTATCATTATTATATCCCATGGATATGACTTTGTATGACGTGCTATTTGACAGATCTGTCTAATTTTATTTGCAAAAAAAAAAAAAAAAAAAAAAAAAAAAAAAATCCGGTGTATTGTTTGTTGGATCTGTAGAACTTTACAATATTAATGTTATGTCTATTGGGTGTCGCTTTTTCATATGCGCTGTTTTGACTTGAAAGGGACTCGTGTTTTCTCATTGAATTGATAATTTTTAGATAGAGTAAGCTTTATTGAATGGAACTAATCAAGCCTTTATAAGTGCAAGTTGCTACATGTGTAGTTAGAACCACAATAAATCATCGCCGTCTGTTTTGTTGGATAAGACAAATTATTTGTTAAGTTACAGCATTCATATAAAGAATTTTATTGGTAGATCTGTCTTCTTTATCTTTTTAACTAAAGATGTATTATTTTGATAGAATTATTTCTTGTTAATTATTTTGTTGTTTTCAGTTTGTTTGTTGCATATATTTCTTACCATTCTGGTTTACAAATGCTTTCAGTTGGAAAGAAAGAAACAACAAAAGCGCCAACTACTTCAACAACAACGACGACAACAACAACAACAACAACAACTCCGAAACCAAAACCCAAACCATCATGTCGAGATGATATAGAAGCCTGCCAACAGTTAACAACAGATCCTGACTTTTGTATTAACCCAGACAACAGAAGGAGTTGCTGCCAAAGTTGCCCAAAGGGTACTTCAGTTTTGTTATGTTATATTGTGATATGTGTTTGCGATGTCGTTAAATTTATATGGCTACATGGCGTCATTTTAAAGCGAGTAGTCTCCCTTTTGTCCCTACATATTTTCATAAGAGCTGCACTGAGAAAATTCCTATATCTATGTGAGAATTTTTGTTCTGAAAACTTATTTTTGAAAATGCTCCTTTTTGGATTATTTTGTCAACAATCAGACTCAGAAAAAATATTTGACAATCCTATTGGTAAAAGACTAATTTGTTTTATTGAACCTACATGTAATCAAAACCATTTTTTTCTGTATTCAAGCTTTATTTTTAATGGTTTTTTCTAAATAATTACAATGCTTTTTTGAAATGGGTTCAAAATTTTCAAACAAAATTGAAAATTTATGTTATGCATTACACGACTCTCTTTTTTTCAAATAAATAAATAAATAAATAAATAATTACAAATAAAAATATAAAAAGAAAAAAGAAAATAATAAATTAAAAGCGATTTTGCAAAGATGATCGTTAAAAATGACCGATATTTAAAATTTTACCGATTTTGTGCAAGAAAACACAGAAATTTCAACAAACCATCAAGTTGAGTTGAGTAATTGTGTTTAACGTCCCAGTCAAGAATATTTCACTTACATCGAGACGTCACCAGCTAAAGATGAAACTGCAGACACTTTACCTGTGCGTTTCACTGATGACACTATACGGCAGGGTTTTTCATCGTGCAACGCCCACCGTGACACGGGACCTCGTTTATTTTAAGTGACTTCCATTTTGTAATGCCGAGTGCTTGGCGAAAGAACAGTCACTACCCAGTTTCAAGTCTGGGGACAGACCCGGTCGGGGTTCGAATCCACGACCTCCCACTTACGGAGCGAGCACTCTACAAACTGAGGCCAACCAATATAGTTATTTTTAATAACAGGTGATGCACTTTCGGAACTCTATTTTATATCACTTTGCAAATTTAGCAAAAGTATATTAATGTTTTAAACATATTATTTAAATAATTTAAATTTTGTTTTCTTTTTTTTATATTTTCGTTTTAGAGTCAGCTAATAGCAACATGGATTTATTTAGAGAATTCTAAACACATTGCAGAAGGAGACCAAACACCAAACGCCGAAGTCGAACACAACATGATTTATTTTTTGGAAAAAATAGACAGTAAAGTAGAAGAGCAAACTTTATTATTATTATCATTATTATTATTTTGATGTATAAAAGTCTCGGTCAGTATACCAAAATCCGCCGGACACAACAAACAAATATCGACACAGCAAACAATTTCCCGGCACAACAAACAAACGCCCAGCACACCTTACTGCAAGATACAACAAATACGCCCGATAAAAAGAAAAAAAACACAAACGCCTAACACATTTAAAACCGACCGACACAGCAAATAAATGCCTTACACAACCCCTCCCCCGACAAAACAAAAAACTCCCAACATAACCAAACGCCTGATGGACCAAAAACTCCCGGCATAGCAAACATACAGATACACCCTTCATAACAAAAAAAGGTCTGGCAAAATAAATATATGCCCGACACAACAAACAAACCCCTAGCACAACACAAACCAAAAGGCGCAATTATTATATTTATATGACACAACACAAACTGTTCGACACAAAAAACACCGTTCACAACAAAAAAGTTTTGCAAAGTAAACAGATGTCAGACTCAACCAACAAACGCCAGCTAAAACAAACAAAACCCCGGCACAATAAAACCCATCCGACACAACAAACAAGCGCCCGGTAAATCAAACAACTGCCCGACACAACAAACAGACGCCTGACACAGAAAACAGATTTTGACGTTAGAAAAAGAAGTTCATATAATGAATTTTCTGGTTAAAGAATAGATTAATGGTAAGAATAAATGAATTAAGTTACAATTTAAGTGTGTTGTGTTGAGTAATGGTGTTTAACGTCTCAATCAAGAGTATTTCACTTCTACCGAGACGTCGCCAGCTATAGGCGAAAGTACAGAGATTTTGCCAGAGTGTTGCGCTGATGGCATTATATAGCAGGATTCTTTATCGTGCCACGCCCCCGCCTGCCATGACACGGGACCTCGTTTATTTTAAGTTTCCATCCGAAAAAACCGTAACTTTCATTTCGTAATACCGAGTGCTTAGCGAAAGAACAGTCACAAAGCACTTTCAAGTCTTGGGTCAGACCCGGTTGGGGTTCGAACCCACGACCTCATCCTACAATCTAAGTGGATCTAATACAGTTTTATCAAACAACATTCGAGTTTATAAAGGCAGTACACAGCTAAGATGTATATGTATATAATTATTGTCAGTCTGTTGTTTTAAATGATGCCCAATAGCATATCATATAGATCTCTCGTTCATGTTAAAATCTTTTGTGACAGAGTTTCCACGGTGTAAAAAGCGATGGCGACAGACGTTTTATCCGGAAGCTAACTTAACCAGATAAAGGACGCATATAGGGAAATTGATAAAATAAAAAAATATCAAGATTTTAGAAAATCATTAAAATAGGTTAAATATGGCGGGCTACAGAACTAACACGAGACACCTATAACCTCTTTCCCGGGTGTAAACGCCACTTATGGGTCATACTGATGAGAATTGAACAACTTTCGAAATAGATCTTAGTGTAAAAGTGTACGGTTCGAAATCCAAGGGTAGGTGGTTTTGATTTGTTTTCTCCGGGAACTCCGTTCTTCTTTATTTACCTTAAACTAATCGATAATATGAATGAAAAAATCCTAAATATGGCGTAAACATGACTCCTTATAAGTTTTAAATGGAACATATCCATTTCGAAACTAAATGAAACTTTGTAACAACCAATGTAACCGCCATATACCACTTTTTAAATTTAATCATAAAAATACATTCAGAAAGTGGTATATGACATAACAAACAACATGCTACAACTAACGAGAAATTTAACATAATATGTTTATTATACTTCCACTATCTGGTAACGAAATCCCAAGACATGATAAAACTGTATTAAGACATAGTTTTTATCCCAACCTCTCTTAATTTTACAATAAATGGTGCCAAAAAGAACATTTTACCAGTTAATTAAATTAACAAAAATTAAGAGAAACCAATCATTTCGTCGTACGCTTATTCCCAATTTTAGCTGTATTTGTGGTGTCATGTGCTACTTTTGAAGTTTTTGAAATAATGCATTTAAAAATAACAATATATATATATATATATATATATATATATATATATATATATATATATATATATATATATATATATATATATATATATATATATATATATATATATATGTATGTATGTATGTATGTATGTATATATATATATAATCCAAATCAGGTTTTTATAAAAAAAAAAAAAAAAAAAAAAAAAAAAAAGACATGAATACGGGAGACACCACGAAAAATAATTAATTCCATGCCATTTAGTTTACGGATATTAAAATACCAGCTTTGTGTTCACATCGAACTTCGGTTATTCGAACTTCGATTTTTTGAAGTTCCCTGTCCTGAACTATAATTTTTTAATAAAAACAAACATCTTTTATTTATTTAATAAAAATCACATCTAGCATGTATACAACACCGGTCAATCACAAAACGATATAGCTAAAATAATATAAAAACATTAAACAGCAATTATGTCTGACACAACACAAATAAATAGTTTAAATGACCACCAGTACTAAGTATATATATATATATATATATATATATATATATATATATATATATATATATATATATATATATATATATATATATATATATATATATACACACAAAGTATTATTCGTGACTTGTTACTATAGTGTTTGATACCAAAAATAGATAAATGAAGTCCAAAAAATATCTTTTTATAGAAGACTACTTCCGCTATCTCTTGTTATTTCTGTAAAAATCGGCGATATTTATTAAGCCATTTTTAATTTTTTTATGATTTCTTGAGAATGCATGTAAGAACTAAAATATATACCTTTTCTCTAAAATCAGTGTATTCTGTTTTTTATGGACATTAAATTTCGAAATAACAAGCAACGTTCGAAACAGCAAAACGTTCATGATAAAAAATCATCAATTTTACAACTGTTTCAGATTTATCGTTTGAATATTGTTCTACTAACACTTCAAATTGTTTCCAAGGAAACCTTTATTTTACATGACAACACCAATTTCCGGTAACATGTTAATAAATCAGTATTTCGTCATTTCCTCTTTAGAATTCTCACGTTGATATGGCTCTACAGATACTTTCAGTTCATTAATTTTACGTTCTATTTCACGTAGATAATAAGGATCATCCATGAATTCTTCATCTAAATGTTTGGTTCTAGTACAAAGTTTAATCACCATGGCAATACTTGTAACTATAGCAACTGAACCGGATACAGACGATAAGATTAACGGCCATCCCGGATCGCCGTCACTGGTTTCCAATGCCATTACTTTAGTCAAACCCGCCTTTTTCTTTACAAATATTAAAATAGCCAGGATTACAAATGTTCCTACAAAAGATATTTAAAACACTGAAAGAAAATGGCCCCAAAAACAAGAAACTGATTTGTTCATGGTAATTAAAAAAAGGCAAACCGTTCCCGGTTTTATTGGAAATATACACTTTAAAATCTCCAATGCATTAAAATGTTTTCCATTTTGAGCAACTAGACACTCCTGGATTTATAAATTAATTCCATGCTCAGTAGCTATACTTCCCTATCGTTGCACACTAAGCAGATTTGTACATTTATAAATGAGTACATTTAACACTATATTTTTGTGTAAACGAATTTCAAGCGAGGCAATCAAGCTAAAAAGATTTTAAGAATAATCTCTGAATCGTGTTTTTTTCTCCACTTTAATGTTCATAAATCCATTCCTTCAGTAGTTTATTTTATAAACATCCTTCGATTTACTGTTAAGCTACTTATAATGCTTTAAAGATACTAATTCTTTCCTTGCACTCAACATTAGTATAATGATATTGGAAATTATAGAAATTAAAAATCAAAATATTTTTCATTTAAAAAAAAATGGATTTTTAATTTCTATAATTTCCAATATCATTACATTAGGGAGGCAGAGTATCAACAGGTTCATCATGTGGGTCATAATATGACTAGTGAGTGTTCTGCTTGTCTGTAGCATACTGACTCAGTGAGCTAGCACCTTTTCTCAAAAGTCGCCCTGAGTATGCATTAGTACAAGACAGACCTTTATGCTCAATCGTTCATCTCTTACATGAACTTGATTTCTTCGATAATAACTGAAAAAATCCTGTTGATGCGAAATTAATCAGATTACAACCAACTAACAAATCCTTAGAAAGCAAAATTTTGATTGCAAAAATGTTGGCATCGAAGTTTACTGTAAATAAGAGTATGCTAATTACATACCTGCCCCTCCCACTGCTATGACGTAAAGTTTACGTAA
The DNA here is from genome assembly GCA_029721355.1 of Tegillarca granosa. NCBI lineage: Eukaryota > Metazoa > Mollusca > Bivalvia > Arcoida > Arcidae > Tegillarca > Tegillarca granosa. The sequence goes on along the minus strand of CM056601.1, from coordinate 4,712,235 downwards.
CAAGGAGTTTTCCTTGCCTCTGATGGTAAATATGATGGAAACGAACAAAGCCATAACAAACAGCGCTGCTGATACTGACTCTAATACCGCCACACCAACCAACCATGCTGAAATGAATGAATGAATGAATGAATATATAAATAAATAAATAAATAAATAAATAAATAAATTTTTTAAAATCCGTTACATTAAAAGTCTTGCTGATATAAGAAATGATTTAAAATTTCAATCGTTGGTCCGAATTTCATTCCTAAAACACTTTATACCCGGACGGTGATTTTGTCCGTGCACTGACCACATCGATCAAAATAAAACAAAATTTAACCAAATAATAAACGTAAAATTAGAGTATAAATAGAAAAATCTTTATACAACATATCTTGATAATTTCAATGAATATAAATACTTTTCTGTAAAGTTTATTAAATGCTATATTATTTGGATATTGATAAATACATTTATGTTTATCTTAGCTTATATCTTTTTTTAACCTAAATGTCACATAAATATTATTTAATATTTAAACTTTTCTTTGAATTCATCAAATGAGGGTTTTTTAAAAAAGAAAAAAAAATATAAGTTTTTAATTTATTTTGCAATAGTTTCAAACAAGACTCATATACAGGTTTGAAGAATGTAAGTACAGTCGAACCTGTGTTTCAGGTCACTTCATTGAATGGTCACCTGATTTAAAAGATCACTTTCAATTCTTCTTAAATAATGTTAATCATACTCTTTATAAGGGTTACTATCTAAAAGAACAATGTGCTATCTTATCTGTCACCTCACCTATAGATGATGACGTCTCGATATAAGTGAAATATTCTTGACTGGGACGTAAAACCCCATTAAATCCAAATCAATCATATGCTATCTTTGGTACAGAGGCTCATGAACATGTCTACATGGGCTACTTTTTAAGCTTTAAATTAACTATTTCATCATGCAGTCTTCTTAATGTTTTTAAAATAAATTTGTGTGAAAGATTGCAAGTCTTGTGATTTTTTCATGGCTAAAACCATGGACTTAAACAACATTTGAAGAATTAAAAACTGAAATTAAAAACTTTTTTTCAATTATTCTTTTGTCAACAAGTAAAACCACAAGAAAAGACCGTGCAGTGTTATTACTAATTTACACCAGCTATTGCTTTCATTATTTGACCATATCTTCATTAGTCTAGCAAAGAAGAGGGGAAAAAATAACTGATCATTTTGAAGATTAAAAACTTAAAATCTAGTCAATCTTGTAAATTTTCGATTATAACCATATTTATATCAGTAATAGTAAGAAAACCAAGGTACCCCCCCCCCGTAACCAATGTACCCCCCCCCCCCCCCCCGTTAGTTTAATTCAGGATGGTACCTTCAGGATATGTGTATACTTTGATAAGTATGTCTATGTATAAATTAATTATGTAGTCAGATTTTTTTTCTATAACCTTTACAAAGACATTATTATTTTAAAATGAGTCAATTTTATTATTGCTATAACAGTAATTCTAAAAAAATAAATAAGTTATCTGGTTTATTTTATTTGTAAGAACTAAACATTGATTATTTACTCTAATTTATATGTTTAATAAAACTGTAGTTCTAAACCATTTTCTTTTTCTGCTATTTATGAATTATTTAAAAAAAAAAATCAAAAGTAGCTATGACACCTCAAAGCTAGCCATGACACATCAAAACTAGCCATGACACATAAAAAAACTAGCCATGACACATCAAAACTAACCATGAAACATCAAAGCCATGACACATCAAAACTAGCCATGACACATAAAAAACTAGCCATGGCACATCAAAACTAGCCATGACACCTCAAATCTAGCCATGACACATCCGAAAACTAGCCACGACACATCCGAAAACTAGCCATGACACATCCGAAAACTAGCCATGACACATTAAAACTAGCAATGGCAAATCTTTTTAAATAAATGGTCACCTATCTTTAAAGGACATTTTCGTGATGGTTAATATAGACAGGTTTGATTGTAAAAAAATTGTTAGTTGGAATTGTTGTTAACGTCGCATCAGCAGTTTTTCAGCTTTTCGAGCGACAAGTGTTTAAAATACGTTTCAGAATAAAAATAAGAACAAGCCCATGTATGCGTGAGTTGTGCGGTTATGTTATGTGGTCTGCCTTGTACTAGAGCGCACTTATTGCATTTATTTACCTAACAGGATAATGTGACAGGGGGAATGATATGCTTGTCTGCGGCATACTGACTCGATGAGCTAGCACTTTAACAAAAATTCATCCTTTATGCGCGCTAGTTCAAGCCAGGCCATAAGAAATACTCGCACATCTCGACCGACTAACCAAATATTATAAGAGTTTGTTACCACAGCAGTATGGGTTTCGAAAGTCATTGAGTTTTTTCCGGATCTGACATTGACAATTTGACGTCAGGGAACAGATGTAACGTAAAAGGATGTAAACTCATTTGTTCGGTTTCATTTACCACCCCGTTAGTCTTAAACCCGGAAATCACGCGTAAGCTTTGACAAAACCCACAGCAACCAAGAATATGACTTAAAACCAGAAAAAAAAAAAAAACAAACAAAATAAACATAATGAAACAAAACTTCTGACTAAAACAAAGAAATACCAATAAAAATGGCGATAAATCAAAAAATGAAAATAACAAGATTTACCTCTTTTTCCATCCATATCCGATTTGGTACTAGAACAAATATTATCAAAACATGTTATAGTTTCCCATAATCCGAAATAAGATGTTTTTGTTTGATTGGAATTTCCAGAAGGTTCCGATACATACCACCAGTTTGGATATATCATTCCGACACAATGTCCAGCAGCGCATGCTAACTCCACTAACAGAAAAACTAAATCACTCACGAACATTTTAGGCGGGAAATCCAGTTGAGAGAAAAAAAACAGTTTTCAAACGTGACCGTTAGTGGTTTTCAATTCAAGTCACCATATGAAAGATGGCTTCGGAATGAAAACCGAAAAAATAAATTTTTATGGGATTAAGACTTGGTTCATTTTTAAAGTATAGCCCTCTTTAAGGTAAATAGTTGGATTTATATATGTATGAACATTGATACGTATTCGTTTGATGTCTTGTACAATAAATTTTACCATGTCTTGTTGACGTGTGTCTGAATTTACAACCGACCACTCGAGTCTGAGGACAATGTTGTAAAACTTCAGGTCTCGTGCGTACAAGATAACTTCATTTTACAACATTAATTCTATATAATGACCGAGTGCTTACGAGTCTTAATTAGTAATTAAGGAGACCCCCTTTCTTACCAAGATACAAGTCTCTATTTAGTTAATATACCCCTCTCACTCTTGACTTAACAAGATATGTTTTTAGAAGTAAGCTCTTTGCGTTTTAGTAAAATAACTTTAAATACCGTGTTACACATAGAGATAAAAAGTTTCTGTCATCATTATTCCGATATTGCTGATTAAAGATGGTATTTCAATTAAAAAAATTATTCTTTAAAAAATCTTTATTGAAATGCCATCTTACATATAAGTACTATATAGTACAATAGTGTTTTCTATACTCAAAAAATACGTATAGACGGTTACAGCACTAGCTGTTCTTCAACTCTAAACCATGTTTCAAAAATGAAAAAATTATAATCATTTCAAAGCAACGTCAAATGTTAATTACACTGGTTAATTAGTTAAACTTTTATTTATTTATTTATTTATTTGTTTTATTTATTCATCTTAGTTATTTTTTGTGAGTATTTATGGACCACTGATTGTAAAATAAGTGAGATGCCCATTCCCACATCACCACACTACTACAAATCATTTGCATTTCCGGTCCAAAGTCGTCTGTCTTGTCTCAATATTTTTTTCTCTTGTCTTGTTTGGTTGTTTTTCTTTTGGTTGTCTAAAGATAACCTGAATGGTCATTGTCACATCGTGTAAATCGTGAATCTATCTATCTATCTATCTATCTATCTATCTATCTATCTATCTATCTATCTATCTATCTATCTATCTATCTATTACATGAATATGACATGAGTCTTGTTAATTAACTTATTTATTTATTTATTTATTTATTTATGTAATACATGAATACATGAACGAGTCTTGTTTATTTATTTATTTATTTGTGTAATACATGAATATATGCATGAATTTTATTTATTTATTTATTTGTTTGTTTATCAAGCTGAACAGGCCATTATGCTAAAATTTATCAGTTCGTGTCTTTAAAAAAGTCTAAAATATCATATCAAGATATAAAGCGTACGATGCATCAGAGACAAACAATTCAAATAAATTTTCCGTTTTAATTTAATTTTTTTTTTCAAAAGATGCATCAAAAATGTAATAAATTGCATTTTTAATATGAAGTCAATCTTACGTATTGCGTTAGAAATGTATTGATATTTTAATGGAAACCGTTTGACGAGTTTTATAAACCATAAAATATTAACATGTTTCCTTTGCTATGAAATATTATTATCTAAGGGAAAATTTAAAGAAGAAATGATAATATGTAAATTGGTTTTAAAAATATATCACATGTACAGAATTGCACTAAAATGGACAATAAATGGAGCATTTTTTAAAAGTAAAGCGAACCAAGTTCATTATTATTTAAATTGTATAGAGCTTGCATTCAATATGGATCAATAATATAATTTTTAGTAAAATGGTTCTCAATAAAAGAAATTTATATTTTTGTACCTCAAATAAAATATGTAATAACCAAAACGGAAGGACGTATAAAATTATATAACTTTATTGCGATCCTTTAAATATTTTTTTCTTTTTAACACTCGCACAGATCTAAAATTATTAGTACGTTAATAATTATTTTTAAATTCTATATCCCCTGATTAAAAAGCCTCGGACACAATTGAAGCTTCAAGAGGGCGTAATGTTTTAAAACTGGACCAATGAATTTCACACAAATTAAATTTTCCTTGTTAAGAATTTAAAAGAAAAAAGAATCGGTCCTCTGGGATGATATATCGGTATATTTATGAAATATGTTACTCCAGTATTAGTTGTTATATTAGTTAATATGTATATATGTTTTTTGTTGTTTTTTTTCAATTTAAGAAATAAAATAAACTTCAAACTTTGCGAGTATCGGTGAGAGCTTCAACAAAGCGTTATGTTTAACATGGTATATTTACAATAGCACCCACTTTCCGCCCATGAAAGCTTTTTCTCAACATTATCGAAAATTTGCTTCATACGGCTATGAAAACGTATGTTTGACCTTTTTGAACTGATCCAACAGTACCGCGTAATCACCAATACATTACGTCACAGACCTCTTACACGACAAGTAAGTTCCCACACTTCTGGTGTATTTTCTAATTCTTCTTTTTCAAACTATACTTTTAATTTAACTATGCAAATGTAGCTGTTAAATATTGTCAAAATTTAATCGTTTAATTCTGTCATTAAAACAACTGTATTCCATTTAACGGATTAGTTTGTTTTTTTTTTTTTTACATCAATGGAAGTAGGCGGGGTCACCTGTCATCCCACTTATCAATGACGTCATCCCACTCATCAATGACGTCATCCTTTATGGCGATGCGATAGACGGGTTCCACGATGCACTCAAACAAACGGAGGTAGTAAATTAACAAAAATGAAATGCAGTAATAGTTTTAAGTCGACATAGCAGATAAGATGTAAGAAATAAATTGTAAATATAAGAAATGACATTGTTTTGGGGGCACTTCATGCTAGTATGAAACCGGGTGTTCCTGGTACAAATTTTACATGAAGAGCTTCGCTCTTCATCCAATTTGTACCCGGAACACCCGGTATCATACTAGCATGAAGTGCCCCCAAAACAATGTCATTTCTTATATGAAACCGGGTGTTCCGGGTACAAATTTTACATGAAGAGCTTCGCTCTTCATGCAATTTGTACCCGGAACACCCGGTTTCATACTAGCATGAAGTGCCCGCAAAACAATGTCATTTCTTAAATGAGCGAAAAATAAGCTTGTGTGTGATTACGGACTTTGTTACTTTGTGGTTCTGGCGGGTTACACGTTTTAAATAACACTGGGCCTATTTTTTTAGATATCAACTAGAGGTTTAACAAGGTCCATTTGATTGCGGATGAAGTTTTTTGTGAGTAAAGACGTTGTACCTTTTTGAGGCATCTGCGGGTTCCGTGTTTTAACACTGGACACTTATTTTCCATGCAAATGAATTCTCTCTCTCTCTCTCTCTCTCTCTCCTGAGTATGGTCTTTGTACTTATGTGGTATTGATGGGCTCCGCGCGTTTTTAACATTGAGCCTATTAGTAAGTAAATAGAGTGTTTTTGTAAGCATGGACTTTGAATCTTTAAGGTATCGACGAGCTACGCGTTTTACCTTTAGACACGTTTCCTGATCGTATGATGTGTTTCGGTATGGCCTTGTACCTTTAAGCACAGGGGCTTGGTGTCAGGATTTTTGTAATTTTGTTTAAAAGATTATTTATTTGTGTTTTTATTACATGCGAGGTTGATACAAGTTCGTACATATCGATATCTTTGCCTGAAATCCATTTTTAACAAACTTCGAAAAATTCCGATATATATATATATATATATATATATATATATATATATATATATATATATATATATATATATATATATATATATAACATTAAAAAACACAAGGGACGAAAGTCGCCATTTTGAAAGTCTACCCCTCGCTTGGGAAAAAAAATCGTGAAAAATCAGCCGATCCATGTTTTCACACAATTTTTATCTGTTTCTACTTTTAAAAGCCTGTTCTATACATTTCTCTGGAGAGAAAAAATTGCAATTCATTATATAGTGAAATTCATATCCAAGTTCTTTACCACACAGATTACAAAGTCTCTCATTCCTAAGTACATTTAACCCTCGACCTGTTTCTATTGTTAATTTGTGACTGGAGCATCTAAACTTACATAAAGACAAGTTAGATTTCAGGTAATATGGTAATACAAAGCTAGAATTTACAAATAATTTGTATGATAGGCCTCTAGAAGAGTTATCACAGTCACTATATGGCTATGTTGTATTAGCGGGCGACTTTAATGCCAGTTGCAAGCAAACAGATGTACATGTAGGTAAAACCAACCCTTACAAATCTAACATACTAAAAGAGTTTATAACATCAAATAACCTTGTACCCCTAAATGCAACTACAATTAATCACGGTAGTTCATACTCCTATATACCATGTAAAACAATGCTTGACTATATATTGTGTAATGAGGTAGTGGCAGCTCAATGTATTCAGTGTGGAATCCCTGTTGAAGGTGATGTCAGTATCACGTCAGACCACCTACCTATAATTGCATCTTTGCAATTAGGTGAATGTTATAACAAACTTAACTGTCCATCTGTTAACACAGCCCAGCATGGCATCGTATAAAAGATGACACTAAAATTGCTATGAACAGAAACTTTCCAGTCTATTACATCAACTATATGGCAATTATGATATGCATGACATTGATACTTTTAATGAAAAGTTAGTTGAAGCAATGCATCAAGCTGCACATGACACGGTACCTTATTCACGCTACAATGAATACACAAAACCTTACTGGACCGACGAAGTTAAAACAGCACATAAACAAGAACGACAAATGCGAAGTATTTGGGTAGCAGAAGGGAGACCCCGTGGTCTACAACACAAATCGTATGCAGAATACAAAAAAGCTAAACGTTACTTCCGTAATGTATTAAACGCAGAAGCCAATAAATATTACAATGACACTTATCGTGATATAGAAAACGCTGCAGAGTGCGATGTAAGACTCTTTTGGAAATTGATCAAAAAACTTAAACCTCGCAGAAGTAAAGTTTACCCCGAAATTATACATGATGGTAAAATATGTACCGATCCCGAAAGCATTGCAAAGGCGTTTGCGGATTACTACCGCCAAATTTATACACCAATGACCGATACCAATTTTGACGACGAATTTGAGGAAAAATACAGCGTGAATATGGAGACATTCGAAATGCGTCAAACCAGACTAGTGAAATATCGGGAGGTAAAATACAAGTTTCTGAAGTGCGCAAATGTATAAATGAACTCAAAATGCGTAAAGCTCCAGGTTGTGACGCTATACAAGCGGAACATTTAAAGTTTGGAGGACCAACTTTACTCAGTGTTATAACAGACTTCTTAAATGTGATTATACAAGAAGGTCGTATACCTGCAAAGTGGAAACAAAGCATAATCATACCTATTTATAAAGAAGGTAACAAAAAGATGACATCTCCAGATAATTATAGACCCGTCTCCTTATTACCAACACTCGAAAAGCTTTTTGAAAAAATTGTTATGTGCAGAATTAAAACTCTCAAACTAACAAACCACTTTCCTAACCACCAGCAACATGGATTCCAAGAAGGACTGAGCTGCTTAACTACCTCATTTAATTTCCAAGAAACCGTCTACAGTAATTTGGAACTCGGTAGTAGGGTTTATGTTGCCTTTTTAGACACTAAAAAGGCGTTTGATACAGTATGGCGCCAAGGCCTAATGGTCAAATTATCCCGCCTTGGCAGTCAAAGGTAAACTTTGGCGCCTAATTGATGATTTACACATTGATACAAATAGCTCAGTCTTGGTAAATGGTAAACAATCAAACTGGTTCAATGTTTTACAAGGTGTACCCCAAGGTGGTGTACTGTCTACATTTCTGTATTTAGTATTTGTTAACCAATTGTTAGATCAACTTGAGCATTGTAATAATGCAGGTAAAATTGGTCATATTATAAGTTCCAATCCATGTGTTGCTGACGATGTT